>JAHXMQ010012007.1:5758658-5792319 GCA_020466415.1 Ammodramus savannarum pratensis
TTGGTCCCTGTTTGCCTTATTTCCACCAAACCCAGCTCAGCTGGGCCCACGCCCCACTGCACCCTGGCACAGATGGGCAGAGCCTTTCCCATGGAGTGTGAGGGGCAACCACAGGGATCCTGGGCAGGCACGGAGCTGTGCCCTCCCTGCCAGGGAGCTCTGATGCCAGGCTGGGAATGTAGGGCTGCACCAGCCTCAGGGAGCCCCGAGATCTGGGAGCTGCACCCAACAGTGCCTGATACACAGCAGGAAACTGTGTGAGTGTGTGTGTGTGTGTGTGTGTGAGAGTATGCGTGTGCATGTGTGTGTGTATGTGTGTGAGTATGTGTGTGTGTGTGTGTGAGTGTGTGCGTGCGTGTGTGTGTTTGTGTGTGTGAGTGTGTGTGTGTGTGTGAGTATGAGCGTGTGTGTGTGTATGAGCGTGTGTGTGTTTGTGTGTTTGTGTGTGCGTGCGTGCGTGTGAGTGTGTGTGTGTGTGTGTGTGTGTGTGTGTGTGTGTGTGCAAGGATTCCTGCAAGCAGGAAACCATTTAATCCTGATTTCTTGATGGAGAGGCCACTGCCTTCAGCCAGGTTTCCTGCTCAGGCCTGTTCTCCGTGTTTGGGAGCACCAGACTTTGGCTTGTGAGGCTCCTGAGCAAAAGAGCCACACAGCAGGAGCACCCAGAGCACCCCAGAATGGCTGGGGCTGGGTGGAACCTTAAAGCCCATCTCATTCCAGCCTGCTGCCATGGCAGGGACACCTCCCCCTGTCCCAGGTGCTCCCAGCCTGGCCTTGGGCACTGCCAGGGATCCAGGGGCAGCCCCAGCTGCTCTGGGCACCCTGTGCCAGGGAAGGATTTCTCCCCAGTTCCCCATCTAATCCTACTCTCTGTCAGTGTGAAGCCTTTCCCCCTTTTCCTGGCACTCCAGGTCCCTGTAAATTGCCTCTCTCAGTGTTTTTTTGGGGGCTCCTCCCAGTACTGAAATGCCTCTATCAGGTCATCCCAAAGCTTCTCTTTTCCTGAGACTGAGCAATGCTGAAGCTCTCCCAGCAGAGCTGCCCCATCCCTCTGCCCACCCCGGAGCCTCCTCTGGGCTCCTGAACCATCCCCAGGTGCCTTCCGAGCCGGGCCCCATGCCGGGGAGGAGCAGCAGGGCCGGGCAGGGCCGGGCAGGGTCGGGCTGTGGCCCTCACTGCCTGCCCCGCCTGCGGCACTCACTGCCTGCCCGGGGCCGCGGCCCTCACTGCCTGCCCCGCCTGCGGCACTCACTGCCTGCCCCGCCTGCGGCCCTCACTGCCTGCCCCGCCTGCGGCCCTCACTGCCTGCCAGCTGCAGGTGCGAGCACAGGCATTTCCAGCTGGGCAATCCCAGATAACGCCGAGATAAGAGGGTTTGTCAGCAGCCCTTCTCTGCCCTGCACCGCGAGCAAATCCCCCTGGCACGGGCAGTTCTCACTGACCTGCCCTGTGTGTTTGTTACAGGAGCACAACTTATTTTAAATCAAAGGTAAATGAGTGAGTCCCCAAATTCCTACTGTTCCTCCCCGCCAAGTGATTATAATTACATTTGCATATATGATATACAGATAGGAAGAGATTTAATCAAAATGTAGCTGCCAAGGGGAGACCCAGTGAGTATACGTTCATCAGAAAATCATTATTAAAGGCTTTCCAGGTTGGCAAACTTCGGTTCAAAATTAAAAGTGAGTTTTGTTTCTTTTTCATTACCCCTTTGAATATTTTCAGTTATTTCAAATGCAAGAGCCAAAAAAATAAATCAGTGCCATCTTGCAGAAATATGAGTTGATAGAATGGTTATAATTATTATTTATTGGATTGCAGAGAAGCATCTTGGGGGGGATTTCTTGATGGGGGAATTAGAGGAGTATTAGCTCTGTAATGGGAGGTGCAGGGAAAGGCATTTGCATTCAAGACACTGCTTTGCTTTGCCCATATCAGATTTAATTTCTGTAGCAGAAATAGGGAAAAAACCTGAATAGATCTTTGAAATTGCAGCTGTTAACACAGAATTTTGGTTCAAATCACTGGAGGAAGGATGTGAGGAGGAGAAGACAGGCACCTCGACATAATTGTAAAGAGAAAAAGTTTCTTGTGTGTGTTTCTTGCACCTTCATTTTTGGTTCAGCTATCTGTAAAACCTGTGACTATTTCATGTCCTCAGAGCTGGGGACATTTTGGGCAGAGGAGGTGTGGTGGTATGGGAGACCTTTGGTGAGACTTAATCAAGACAAATCAAGTTTATAGTTCTACCTAAACCCTCATCTGCCAAATCCTTTTCACCAGGGCTACACTCAGAGATGGGAAAGAAATCCAGCAAAATGAGTGCAGGTCCCCACAAAGAGGGAGGCAAAGGGGTGAGGTTTGTACGGACTCTGACGTGGGTAAATCCATTTATTAGAGCTCACTGTGCAGGGCTGAGGCCACAGTGGGGACAGGACAGGTGGACAGCTGCAGGGACAGACATTTGTGCCTATCTGAACGTGTTAATGGCACAAACAGCACCCACAAACATGGGAGTGGAATTCAGCCATGGGAATGTTTAAACATAACAAATATTATTTCCCAGATGAGATAGGGATGGAGTCTGGAACGGGAGGTTGTTGATCCCCTTTGCAGAAGATAATGAAGGTCACAAGAACAGGAACAGCAGTATAAACAACAAATGTGTACATTTGGCTCCAAATGAGGTTGAGATAAAACCTTTTTCGTACAACAGACCTCACACAACAACCTGAAATGTCTGAGCAGCATATATCTCTCCTCAGCAGTGGTAAATCTTGCAGAACCAGATATTATGGATAGAAGAGGTCCATTCCAAGTAGCTCAGAAAATACCTCTCTGTAGGAAACATTTCAGTGGCACCTTTTATTAAGTGAGATCCAGGAGGAGTTGGACAGGAACAATAGATACTTGCCCTTCATTAAGAAGTTGTGTGAGCCAAAAGCCACGAAGCTCCTGATTCTCAGTGATGGGGGCTCTGGAGGGGCTGCTTCACTCTGCTTCTCCCACTGCTTTCCCATTTTCCCATTCCTTTACAATCCTTCCAGGGCCCTGCCTGGCCAACCTGAGACTATCTTGCTTTACTGATCTTAACAGTTGATCTTTAATTAAGGCATGGCCTGTTTTGGTCATTAATTTAATGTATCAGGCAGGGAATTAAACCTCATAAAAACTCCATCCTAGCTCTGATAGATCACACAGAACCTCAGGGAAACCCCAGGGAAAGGGGTGCTCCATGGGAACGCCCATGGGAACAAATTTCCTCTGGAGCCTGACCCACTGCCACGCTGTGGGTTTCCCACATCCCTCCTCAGGGAAGGTTTTCCTAGAGCTGGAGACCAGCTAGTTCAGTCAATTTGTGATTATTGGAGGTTTGTTGGGCACTGGCCAAAAGCTGATTGAATAAGAACTGCCTCAGAGGGTTGTGGGGCAGACCCAAAGCTGAATGTAATTATCAGCTTAATTCTAAATTAATATTTTGTTAGGGAGTGGGATAGACTTTGCTTTCCCCCACCCTCCCTCACAGCACACACCACTGATCTGGGTTTGTTGAGCCTTGCAGGGTGCTCCAGGTTATACTGCCTGTGTCTGAGATTGTTAAAGCCTGTGAGAGTTGGGACCATTTAAAATCAGAGCAAAAAAAAGGGAGGAAAATAGCTGGGAATGGGTGAACGTCATATAAATAGCAGTAAAACTATTAAATCTATTTGCATTTCACACCCAATAATTTTCAGCTCCACCTCAAGAGCGCTGCTTGAAAGTCAGCACTTTTAATTGTCCAGTAAATTTCCTTTCAGGCAGCTGCTGCACAAACTGCCTCTGCCTGCAGTGAGGAAAAGCAGAGAACTGATTTATCTGAGCATGGAGACAAACACGGCCATGCGTGTGCCATGAGTTCCCTCTCTGTTTCACTTAACCCAGGGCCTGATTGTGGCTCTGCACTTTGTCCCCAGGCACCAGCAGCACCAGCCTGCTCCTCTGGGACATCACCTCAGCCTGGAGCAGCCCTGAAGGTGCCCAGCCCACGCTGCCCACCCACGCCCCAGAGCTCGCCGTGCCCTGCTGCACCAGCGAATCCCCCTCTGCAGACAGGGAATATGGGGATTGGAGCAAACAGCTGCCAAGCCATGGCTTATCATTCAATTAGAGCTCAGCATAATCTGCTGAGTTGTGTCACATCTATTTAGTTTGACATTGGTTTCTTGGAGGTCCAAGAGCATGGCCAAAGGGGAATTGAGCTCCTTATTTTGTCTGGGTGTTTGTTGGCTGGGATTTTTTGGTTTGTTTGTTTTTGTTTTTTTGTTGTTTTTTTTTTTAAGGACTCTTTTTTATTTAAAAGAAAAAACTGAAATTCTGACCATACCTTTATATGGGATTATTTCAGCAGTTGTGGAATTGTTCAATGTTCTTGGAAACGGGCTCAGAAAGGACCAGACTTGTTTGATTTGTCAAACAGTTTCAAAGAAAGCTTTTGCCCCTGGTGTTTCTATGTCCCATCTGGGAGCCTTTATCTGTATCTCTTCATTTTTGAAAAGTTCATTTCTGCCTCTTTCACTTCCCCTTCCTTTCCCATTGTCCTGCCTGTCTCTGCCATTGCTGCCTTTCCTCTGTCCCTGCTGGAGCAGACACTGCCCTGCCAAGCAGCCCAGGGGTTTGCCCGACTTCTCCAGAGCCATTCAGGGATGAGCACTGACAGCTGGATTGTACAACAGGGTAAAATCAGGTCTGATCAGTAAAGGGAAGTGTGATCACACGTGGAAAACAACTTTTCAGCTATTTCAGTGGTAGAGGTTCTATCTGAAATCCATGAATCTTGGGAAGCTCCCCATCTCCAGAATCTGGGGCTTCTGTGTAATTTTCTCAAACTTTGAAGAAATCCAAATGAATGAATGGAGCAGTAACTTTATATGAGCTGTGGGATATGTTTCCTTGGTGCCAAGCCTTTGCTCACCAAATTGGATGGGAAAGGAGGCAGCAGGGGCTGAGGACCCTGCTTGTGCCCCCATCCAGCTGCTCCAGCCTTGTCTCTTCTCACCCAGCTCCCAGCCCAACCACAGCTGCTGGGTTTATTCCAAGCTGTTGTACCTTTGGGTGAGTGTGGGTGAAGGGTAAACCAGGCACAGCAGATGTTTGTACACAGCTGTGGGATGGGGGAATGAGGGTGAGTCAAAGCCAGCATCAGTGGCCTCCAGCACCACTGAGAGTGAGAAGGTGAAGCAAAGAAAACCAGTGGAGGCCAAAGGCTGGGGAGGAGATCCTGCAAGACATCACAGTGAAGAGAAACTGGCAGGAGAAGGTGAGGAGAGGCCAAAGTGCCCCTGACCAGGTGAGAAAGACTTGATTTAGGGATCCTTTCACTACCATGGGTGTGCTCAAGGCATTTTGTTGCTTTTTCTTCATTCACTGCAGGTGGAGCAAAAATATATATTAAAGAGAGGAAACCTTTATAGAGCATGATCACCCCGCTTCATCCCAGAGGCTGGTTGGGTGGGAAATCAGTTAAAAAAAAAAAAAAGAGTAGATTAAAAATATCTTGCATGGTCTCCTCTGGCACCTCTCCCTGCTGCTGAAGATAAGACCGTGCTCCCATGTGCACACACATACCTGCACACACCTGGGAGAGGCCAGGGGCTCTGAGCAGGTTTGGAGGCAGCTTGTTTGCAATCTGAGCATCTGACCCACCTCTGCCCTGCAGTCACAGCTGCAACAGCAAAATATGTGTGTGCACAGGGTGGTAATGCTGGCAGCCAATTATTTTTTATATATATCAGCTTAATAATTACTGCTTCCTTATTCCTCCTAAAGGGTCCTGTGTGATCACAAATAGATTCATTTACGAGTTATTGTTTAGATAGGTACAGTAAAGTAACCACCAGCCTCATGTATTGATGCCTGTGCTTTATCATGCATTTAATGGTCTTATTTCTCCATAATGAATGAGTTGTCCCGTGGGAAATAAATTGAGATGCCAGTCTGGGGATCAATCAGTGCACACACACAGCCTCTGTAATGGGATGCTCACGAACTGTAGTGAAGGTATTTTTCTGGAATGTCCTAGCTGCTCATGGCAGAGGGGTGGAACTTTGAGGTCCCTGCCACCCCAAACCATTCTGTAATTCTGTGATCAACAGACCAGAGAGAAATCCAGTGTGACTTCAGATACTTCTGCCTGCTGTGGGGCAGGGATGTGTCCTTGGGGTAGGTTCATCTAATGGAACTAATATGAGCTTTCCTGGGCTTCCTCTGGAGTCAATCAGGGCAGATGGACAAAAGGAGAGGGCAATAATCTCCCCATATTACCCTAAATCTCTTCCACTGCCATGAGGGAGCTGCCAGCCCTCATCCAGTACTGTCCTTGCAGCTGGTGAGGAGCAGGGAAGTGTCAGCTGTGCATGTGATCTTCATACAGGGAGGGAAAGAACATGTTAAAAGTTAATTTGCCATAAAATATGTCCACGTCCTTTTTAGCTTTTACAAGGGGTTTTTAAGTGGGTAGGTTGAAGTGGCTTGCAGCACTAGCAGGTCTGTCCAAGGGGTGATAGATTTCATTCACTGATGGGAAAACGATGTGAATCAGCCTTGTCTGGCAGCGCCATCTCCTCGTTCAGGGAGAGTTCAGCAGGGCCACGGCTGATCAGGAGCCTGGGACTGATTCCTCTCCCGGCTTTGTCACTCAGCTCGCAGGGCTGGAGAGAATGACAGGGGCTGTGGGAGGAAAGGAGCTCCCCCAGGGTGGGCAAGTCGCCCTGCAGGGCTGAGGGAGCGCCCTTGGGCAGCACACCTGGGGAAGGGAGGGCAGCACGAGGATGGATGGATGGATGGATGGATGGATGGATGGATGGATGGGTGGATGGGCAGAGCTCTTCCTGCGGCTGCAGTGTTATTGATCTGCTCATTAACAATGGGATGAACCTTAAGTGAATTTCAGGTGTCAGTGCCAAGGCAGGTTATTTCTGTCATAAATGGCATGTCAGGTAATCTGAGAACTCAGCTGTTCAGAGGGATGGAGAGGAGAAGGGGACAAGGACATACTGCTTCTCGGAAGCCTGTGCTTTGCAGGTGCAGGAGAGCTGCTTTCATCTTGGGCCAGGGGGCCACGGGAAGTTCAGTGCTTCTCCAAACTGCAGAACTCTCAGTGAAACACCCTAAAAATTCACAAGTGGCCTCATTTTCCCACAAGTAACTGCAGCCTCTCCCAAGGCTGTGCATCAGCCTCTCCCTCCCTTGGACCCAGGCCCTGCCTCATGCAGCCTTCCTCACTCTTTACATTGTCAATATTTCTCATTTTTAGTGTCATTTTCCTTGACTTCGGGGAGTTCTTTTCAAATACTACAAAATTATGATGCTTTTATTTTTGTCTGAAAAAAGATTCAGGCTTCCTTCTCTCTTCAAAAAGAGCTGAACATTTCTTTTAAAAGCAGTACTTTTTTTTGCCAACATACTTCTCTGTGGAGTAGACTGCTCTGGTCCCACAGTGCTAGATTGCATTTCTGCAGCCAGGAGCCTGAAGGTTTCCTTAAAAAGTGGTGACTCCTAAATGGAGATGAGTCCTGTCTGCCTAGGAGATCTTCAGGTCCTCCAGGTCCTCATGCCTGTTTGGGTCACCAGGTAATGGTGAGTACCTCAGAGTATCCTGAAATAGGGTCAAACTTAGGGCTGTCCAGTGAAAGCCTTGAAGATCTGCCCTCCCTGTGCCTACAAAACACAAATTATCTTTCACTATGTTTCAAATTCATGTTTTTCAGCTCTTTAATTTTAGGCTTTACTGGTGGAAGGTTTGGGAAGTGGACAATGCAATGTGTTATTGTATCTAACTGCTGTGCTGCATAATAGTTTTGCTGATTTTGGGTGTCTCAAAACAAATTTGTGTAGCTCACAGCCAGTACGCAGCTGAGGATGTGACCTCAGGCTGTGGGATCTTTTCTGCATCTCCCTCTAAATTCTCACCAGCCTCCTCAGCATCCTGTTAGAATATTTACTGCCCTTCCCCTGGAAATGGAGCTGTGTTGGTCAGAAGATAAGGAGCTGGGGTGAGCAGCGGGGCAGGTCCAGCATCCCCGAGGATTTGGGCTCTCAGGATCCGCGGGGCAGCGCTGCTTGCTGGAGGCCACCGAAGCCTTTCATGGCCTTTTCCTGCTCACTGAAAAACATGTGCAAGTCACTGGCATTCCAGATCTTATGTTTAATCTCTTTTCCCATTGCAATCCTTCCTAAAGGCCTTTGCTGTGAAGCGTTTTGTCCTTCTTAAGGTTCTTGGAAAACACGAGAGACCTCTAATATTTCCAATGCCTTAAAAACATGCACTGGACCCTGCAGATTATAGCCTTAAAATTTCCTTCCTGGAGCAAATTTCTTCTCTTTTAGCATTCAATGAATACTGAGGTTGCCTTTCTGGGGACTCAGGGAAATGCAGATATGTGCTCCAGATTAGATGCTGATACAATGCAAACACACTACAGAGGAAATCCTGGCAGGGTCAGGTTCCCTCCTCAGATCCTATCTTTGCAGTGGCTTACTCAGTGCAGTAACTCAATCTTATTTAAGAGTCCCCTTCAAACCAGGGTAATGCTGTTTTCCAAAGCATTAAAAAGCTGAAGCCAATTACATCTTTATTTCATTAAATATCCTGAACATTGCCCATATATTTCAGGGAATATCATGACCTGATTTACAAACATATCACCACATGTGCAGTGTCCATGAAAGCAAATTTATAAACATTCCTTTCCTCTTTCCAGCTTTTTGCCCATTTCTAACAGCGTTTGGTGGAAAGATCCTTGGTGGAATGAACCTTGGGGCTTCTTTCCTCCAGGAAAGCCAAGCAGTCCTGGACATTCCTCTCCTGGATAATGGGTCACTTTGGAGAGCTTTGAGCCAGCAACCCATGAGAGGCTGGAGAATGTCTGCCAGTGAGGGGAAAACATCCAGAAAGGGATCATTCCACAGCCAGATGTTGTCCTGTGGGATATGGACAGGGGAGGTGCAGCAATCCCCCCGTTACTGCTGGGCAGGAGTAATGTGGAGGTGTGGGAAGAGGGGAGAGCAGGGAGCTCCTCAAAATGAAGCTGGGATTCTTGGGCCATCCCGGATAGTGAGAGGGATTTACACTGTGATTTTGAGACAGAAGGTTTTAAAAAAAAAAACCAAAAAAACCCCATCCAATATTACTAGAGTGAGAAAAGTCTGAGCTCATGCAAGTATAGCAATTTTGCTATTTTCCTCCAGTCTCCAGCTCCTGGAGTTTTGCCTTTAGGTAAAAGCACTGATTTTCATGGTTGTGCTGAATATGGTTTTATCACAATGGTGAGGACAAAGAGCATGTTCAGGGTAGGCCCAGCTGGTACCACCATCCATGCTAAAGCTTGTGGTCACCACAATCCATCCTGAGCCTGAAGCAAGTTAAACAAGCCAATAACTTATATACTTGCTCAAACTCCCTGCTTAGGAGTCTGTCTGTCTTTTACAGGCAGAGTCTGATCACTTTGTGCTCTCAGTATTGGTCCTGCTGCCCTAAACTCTGTGAGATTCAGGTTTGGCGCTGGTGCCCTGGTGGGACCTGGGCAGACACCCATCCCAGCCCTTGCCTTGCCACGGGACAGGGTGCTGGTGAGGGGCATCTGTCTTCTTTCTCCTCATGGCAAGGATCCAGGTGCAGGGAGCTGGGATTGCTCCAAAGCTTCCCTCAGTGTTGCAGTCATTAGCTGTAAAATCTACCCCCCACTAGAAGCAAAACCAAATAAACATTATTCCCCTTCTCCCTTCCAAGCATTTTCTCACAAAAAAGTCATCCCCTTTAAAAAAGAAATTAAAAATCAAATCAGCTGCCTTCTCCAAACAAAGCTGAGTATGACAAAACCGTTCCCTTTTTTTAATCTGCAAGAAACACACCCTTGCCCAGCCCACCAGCTCAGCCTCCCACCCATGACAGCCCTTTCCTCTCCCAAACAGGCAACAGATTTCAATTTAGCTTTGAGCGAGGGAAGCTCAATTGGGTTATTAAATTTCACACACTAATTGACACGCCTGCCGTAAAATATAACTTGCACAAACACAATTTATACTAATGACACAGGGAGGGGAAGCTCTCTGCTTCCAGTGCCCCTGTCCTTCCCTCTCCCCTGCTCCCATGGAAACCTGCCTTAATTGCCCCTCCAGCGCAGGGAGGTGAGCAGGGCTGGGAGGTTAAAGAGAAATAAATACTGAAATGCTGATGGGACGTTTCCTGTTTCAGCAGTGCAGGTTCCAGAGCTCACTCCCCTTCCCAAGGCCTCCCCCAGGCTTTGACTTCTTCATCTGCGATGGCAGCACAACAAGCTCAGCCCAAAGCCCTGACATGAATTCGCCAAGGATGTGTCACAGGAGGCTGCTGCAGGCTGCTGAGACCTTCACTGCCTGGGACAGCCAGGCTGGCAGCTCCTGCCATCCACACCCTGTGGCTGCTCATGCTGCAGCTCCTGCTGCTGCCAGGGAAAACCCTGCAGCAAACAATTCCCACTGGGGCTCTCTGCTGCTCCCCTGCTTTCACCCAGGGCTCTCTGCTGCTCCACTGCAGAGCTTTGGACACAAAGCTCACAGCAGGGTTTTGGCCACTCTCCCTCCTGGTCAGCAGCCTGGACAGAGGCAAAGTGACAAAGTACTCTATTCAGGTGAGTGACAACCCCAAAGGATGGGGCAGATTCTGACCACACTCCCAGGAACGTCTCAGCTGCTTCCTCGAAAATTATTTTCCCAAAAAAGTTAAAGCACAGTCACTTTTCTTCTGGAAGATGTTTCGAAATAGTTGATGACAAAATCTTAGCAGTGCCTGGCAGTTTAGCCAATTCTGTTAGTTAATTGTTACTTTCCCCAACAATTTAAAAAAGGTTCTCTTTGTTAAGAAATAGAGAAATCATTTTTCAATTTTATTTTTTCCAAACGTGCACATGTTCTTGCATTTAAAATTCCACTCCTGAAGCCCAGGGTTCTGCTGGACAACAAGGAATGGAGTTGGCATCCTTAGGAAGGGGATATCACCAAGGTAAGGGCATTTTCCAGCAAGGCATGGGGCTGCACAGCTGGTGCTGGAGAGCTCTTGGAGATGCATCTTTTGCTGCAGCATGAGAGCTTTGCCTAAGTCACAGAATCCTCCTGAAGCAAAAATCAAGGGACTTGCAGAGCCATGGTCTAATTTTAGCTGTGTCTGAGTCACAATGCCAGAATTTAAAATTGGTTACAGAGGCAGTGACTAGGGAAAAAAATTGAGTCAGTTTAGCATCTTTCTCCTGCAGGTTTTATTCATGGGAAGACTTTTCTTGGTAGCATGGAGCCATGGAATCCCAGAGAGGTTTGGGCTGGAAGGGACCTCAGAGCCCCTCCAGTGCCCATCCAGGTGTGCCATGGCAGGGACTCCTCCCACTGTCCCAGGTGCTCCAAGCCCAGTGTCCAGCCTGGCCTTGGGCACTGCCAGGATCCAGGGGCAGCCACAGCTGCTCTGGGCACCTGTGCCAGAGAACAATTCCTTCTACATACCTAACCTAAATTTCCCCTCTCTCAGAGTGAGCCCTTTTCTCCTTGTCCTGTCACTCCGTCCCTGTCCAACCTCCTGGTGGGTCCCTTCAAATCCTGGAAGGTGCTCTGAGGTCTCCATGCAGCTAATATCTTCCAGAGAATGTACAGGCATAGCTCCAAACCCTTCTTGCCTCCTGGTGCTCAAAGAAAAGGAGCAGGAATTTATGGGGCATAACAAACCCTAAACTCTGTGGCCACGGAGCGCCCAGCCTGGGTTTGGCCCCATTTTCTGAGGGAATGAAGAATTCTTCTACACTTCACCCCTTTTGCCCACCCTGGGAGAAGGGAAGGCTCAGCCTCTGCTGCCTCGACCCCTCATTAATGCAGAGCATGGGTTTCATTACACTGATTGTCCAATTCTGTTATTAACAAGACATAAATCTCTGCACTGGTCACTCTCAGCCTTCGGGTCACAACCCCTGGGAGAGGTCAGCAGTGCTACCCAGCCCAGGTCATGGCCTCAGCCCATTACCTGTCCCATTAGCTGGGGCTGCACTGTGGGCTGGGGGCAAGTACAGGGGCTGCCTGCCCCCTTTACTGCCATTTCCAACTTTCCCCTGGGCATTACTCTGCTGGAGCCTTTTAGATTTTCCCAGTCATGACTGGGATCTGGGAGTCTGCCATTGCAGACCTGAGCAGAGTCTGAGGGATGGCTGCAGAAATCAGTCTGTCCACCTTCACCAAAACCTGCCTCCCACCTTCATGGCCACCCTGCAGTGTCCCAGAAAAAATGGGAATTCATCTAAACACAGAGACACCTGCCACCAGCCTCTTTCTTCCTCCTGCTTTTCCTACCATCTTCCTTCCTCCCTGTTGCTAAAAATCAACTTTCTTCTGCTCTGAACCCAGCCTTGGAGCAAGTTATTTGAGGTTCCCTACAGGTTTTGTCATCAGAGCAATCAGCAAGCAGCTACTGAACTTCATGCACTGCTCATATCCCCCCTCCAGCCACAGGCTGAATGTCCCAGCTCCCTGCACAGCCCATGTCACCTGCAGCCCCCATCCCCTCATGCTCTGCTCGTTCCCTGCATCTGTGTGTGCTTCCCAGCCCATGCCCGGGTGGGTGATGCACTGCAGACCTTGAGAGGGGAAACATTCAGGGCTGGAAGAGATGTTTGTGCCACTGCATTGGCTGGGCATGTCTCTCAGCTGGTAGAGCCAGGTGTGCTGTGCCACTGGCCATGCCCTCAGCTGTCCCAGAGTGCAGGCAGGACAGGGACAGGGGCTGGAGCAGGGACAGGGATGGGACATGGACAGGGACAGGGACAGGGACAGGGGCAGGGGCAGGGACAAGGACAGGGACAGGGACAGGGACAGGGCAGGGACTGGAGTAGGGACAGGGACTGGGACAGGGACAGGGACAGGGACAGGGGCAGGGACAAGGACAGGGACAGGGACAGGGACAGGACAGGGGCAGGGCTGTGGGGTTGTGGGTCACTGTGGGATCAGAGTCCCTCCCAGCGTGGCTGCTTCCACTCAGCACAAAGTCCCACCCTGCAACAATTCCGCTTTATCTTGGCACGTTTTTTGTCACCCAGTGGGGCAGGAAGGGCCAGGGGACCAGGTGGCATCCATCCAAAATGGGCAAGCATTTCATTTTTGTCTTTATGGGCACTTTGTCAGGCAGAACTGCAGGCGGTAACTCCACAAACAGTAATTAACCACAAGCTGTGGGCAGTGTTCAAGTGCTTGCCCCCTAACTTGCTGGTACACAGGAAATCTGAGATGCTGCTAATAGGTTTTCAGCAGCTGAGTCCATTTCTGGCCCGAACCTATTTGATATGGCATTCAGATAACACTGTTGATTATTCTCCTGGGCACTCATTGGACCCTTCCTGTGTGAGTCTTGGCTGCAAGTGCAAAGAAGCAGAGGTGGCAGGGAGCTGGGCAAACCCACAGCCCAGCCCGTCAGCAGGAGCTGGTGTTAGCCGCAAATGCAGCTATGCAGCAGCACCATTAATTCCCTAAAATGCAAGGCAAGCTGACAGTCCTAATTAAGATGGGAACTGACAGTCTGGAGATCCCTGGACTGCCCAGTCCGTTTTCTCAGGGCTTGTGAAATGTGGAGAGATCGTTCCTCCTGCCCTCCAGGCGGCCAGATGGGAGAGGACAGAGCTCCCTGGGATCAATAGCTCATCTCAGCCATGTCCTGCAGCTGCGCCAGGGAGGCAGAGGGAGGAGAGGCAGCCCTTGGTGGCTGCAGCAACAACAGCCTCCCTCCCTGCTCCATCCACGGGGAACTTTCCTCCTTCCTCCCCAGGGGTGAACCTTTGGTTCCAAAGCAGAGCATCAGCACCAAGGGGGCTGTTGAATGATCCCTCTCCAACTCTGGCTGCCCCAGTTACTCCTCCCAAGGACCAAATGATTTGTTCCACAGTGGTTTGGTCATGCCTTGCAGCAGGGAGCACCACAGGGAAATTATTTCCTGGGGAAATGTTTGACTAACAGTTCACTCTCCAAATTCAGACTCCTGATCCTCTCAGTGCTGGGATGAGCTCTGGAGGGTCACACCAGGGTGTGGAACAGCTGCCTCCCTGTCTGCAGGCAGAGTGTGCTGCTGCCAAAGGTGGATCTGAGCTGGTGCCCTGCCCTTGCCCAAGCCTCTGGTGTCCCACCCTCCTGCCTGATTCTGCCCCACTAACACTGCCCAGAGCGTCCTGCTAGGGGCTCACAGCTGATTCCTCTGGGCACAGCACCAATCCCAGGAGGGGGTGCTTGGTGTCTCTTCTGACACTCAGATATGTTGTCTGTGCTGGTCCCCTTTGATGCCTTCCTTTCAAATCCTATTGTTAAGGTGGTGTTTTAGGGGATTACCCTGAGGAGCTGACACACAGACAGGTCTGTCAGTCTGTCTGCTTAGCACTCTATCTTTTCTGCAAACACCCTTGCTCTCTAGCATGTGAGCCAAGGATTAAATGCACAGAAAGAAACAATTCACTGTGACTTGGCTGCAAAGTCTTTTGAAAGTGAAGCTCTGGCTGTTAAATGTTAACACCATATAATGCCTGTCTTTATGGTATCTTTGCAATAAAGTGATGACATGGCTCCATTATGAGCCACTCACACAGGAGCTCCCAAACCTACAGTGCTGTGATGGCATTTAATCTCCCGAGGTTCTCACACGGGCTTTGTGCTCAGCGTTCCTCTGGGCTCACCAACACCAGGGCAGAGACATTTGACAGAGAAATGAACTCTGCAGCCACCCCCAGCTGGACAAGGCCTGGGAACCCTCACACTTCCCCTGTCCTCCTCCCAGCCCCAAGGACACTGCAAAGTTGCTTATCAGCCTGTAAATCAGCCGAGGCAATAAAGCCTGGCATCCAGAGCAATGGCTTTTGTACTAATGTACTTCTCTGCAATTGCTGTGCAAATCCAACATATTAACGACACAAATTCATTACAATAAATGAAGACACCACTGGCCGGGGGCCAGAGGTTACTGAAGACCAAAAAGGAAAAAGAAAAGAAAAGTTGGTTTTGCTCCTGGCAGTTGGCAAGTTGGTGTTGTGAAATTGGATGTGCTGGATATGGAGTGCTTTTGGTGAAGGATGGGAAGAAGTGACTGTTACTACTACTACTACTACTACTACTACTACTACTACTACTACTACTAATAATAATAATAATAATAATGGTGTCAGGGATTTGGGGAGTGCAAAGGGAGGCTGCTTCCCATGTGATCAGTGAGAGGAGGTGATTTCCTGGGGAAATTAAAGAGGCAAATGTCTTCATTACTGGAGTGATGGATTATGTGAGCCAGCTCACAATTTTCAGTAAGAAAAGGTGTTCACTAATGTGAAGGACTCATTGCAGCCTGGAGAGGGACTTTGTCAATTAATTGATTTATCTATTGCTCCCCTCATCTTTCTGCTTTGAGATCAATCTCTCTCCATCACAGATCCAGCTATAACCGCACGTGCTGCCTTTTCTATTGGTGGTCTATTGATCTATGTATTGACAGTGGATACAGAAATCATTGGAAACCTCAGATCCTTTATTGTGAGAGATTTGAAAATCTTTATGTTTAGTTTAGCAGAGGAGATGTGGTGCAGTACGTACCACACCAAAGACAAGAGGGCTGTTTAATTTAGTAACAAGAGCAAATGCCTTCTTAATTAAAATTAGAGCTATTCAGAAGAGAAATAAGGCATAAATGTTTAAGGATGAGGAAAATTAGCTATTGGAACAAGTGAGCAAGTGAACTGATGTATTCTGTTGTGTGCAAACAAAATCTTCATAATTCTGGAAGTGAAATTATAATCAGCTACATATTACCAGGCTAAAATTTGAAATACCTTTATATTTATGACCCTTGTTCTACCAGAGTCTTACCAGCTGATAAAACTCTTTGGATGTGAGCTCTGCAGTCATGAGCATGGACTGGTGATCCAGGCTGAGAATCCTTCTATCATCAGCATCAGTCCCAGTCATTTATTGGAAACTGAGCAACAGTGCAGGAGAGACTGGTCTGGAAATTACTGTCTGCAGGTAAAACCTGTCCTCCAGAACCTGCTGTGGCATCAGCCCAGGGCACTGCAGGATGATGGAAGCACAAAAAGGAATTTGTTAGTAAAGACTGCAGGCAGCCCTGCCAAACTCCATAGCTGTTTTTGCTAGGAAACACCTTTTTTTACCATCCCCTGATTGCAGATTATTTTTTTTCCTCCCAGGGTACACAAGTAACACGTTCCAACCAGGGCAGATGTTGTTGAGCTGTTTCCTGACCCAGCTCTGCTGGGGCTCCTCCAGCAGCTCCCAAGCCCCATTCATTGCAGCAGACAGAAAGTTTCTGTTCAGAGCAGCGAGGCACTGGAAGGCTTTCCCCACATGAAATGCCAGCGAGCATTGGTGCTCCAGAGGAGCTCCGAGGTTTGCTGCAAACACAGAGGCAAATTCAGCTCCAACGCCGCTGATGAAAGCTCCCCGATAAAGACTCGTTCAGCAGCTGAGGGTGTGCTCCAGGAGTGCTGCACAGATTCCAAAGGCTGGAGAGCCCAGCCAGAGCTGCCAGGGCAGCTGCTGTGCCAAGTGGAGCAGCGCAATGATATCAGTAGCAGGAATTGTACCCCAGGGAAGCAAACACTCAACACATACAACGGCAAATCTGCTCCAGCCCTGTGCCACCGTGCCCCTCTGCCTGTGCCTCCAAAGGGGGCTTGGCTGCAGCTGAATGTACAAGTGCAGGCTTTCTTAGGCTCCTGTGTTTGAGTTTAGCCTTCCCTCCTTCCCTGCCCCTCAGTTATTTACAGGAGGGTTTCCTGGTCGTGGTGTGAATGTCTCATTCTGCGGCAGGCAGCGAGGAGACGCCACGCTGGAGCTGAGTGTGTGCCCATGCTGGGTGTTTGGGAATTAAAGTGTTCATGTCCATGGGGATGTGAGCCCTGGGATGTGAGCTCTGGGATGTGAGCTCTGAGATGTGAGCTCTGGGATGTGAGCCCTGGGATGTGAGCTCTGGGATGTGAGCCCTGGGATGTGAGCTCTGGGATGTGAGCTCTGAGATGTGAGCTCTGGGATGTGAGCCCTGGGATGCTGTTCCTGGGATGTGAGCTCTGGGATGTGAGCTCTGGGATGTGAGCCCTGGGATGTGAGCCCTGGGATGTGAGCCCTGGGATGTGAGCTCTGGGATGTGAGCTCTGGGATGCTGTTCCTGGGATGCTGTTCCTGGGCTGGGGACAGGGCTGGGAGCCTCCTCTGCTCTGCTGAGGCTGCTCTGACCTGGGATCAGGCTCATGCCAGGTTCTGGGTTAATTAATGAGGGAACAGCCTTTGCAGTTCCCACCACTCTGGGGCCCCTCAGCAAACATCACACAGATCTGGGAGGATGCTGAGGTGCCAGCCAGCAGCCAGACCTACAAGGCGGGCTCAGGCCAAGGTTTCTTGCAGGAGTGAGGTCTGTGCTGGCATTTCAGCTACATCGTGAGGATCTCAGCAAGCAGCAGGTGGCTCAGCTTTGTTTGCAGCTCAGGAGGTGTTTTGGCTTCATCCACCACCCAATTTACAGGTATTTTTGAATAGTTTCACTGCACTGTTGGTGCAGTGGTGGTGCCCTCCTAGACCGGCAGCACCCCAGCAGCCGGTGTGTGTGCCACAGCTCAGGCTCTGGCTCCCAAATGCCAGGACAGACAGAGCCCAGCCTGGCTGCTGGCAGTGCCCTCCCCACACAGACCCAAACACACCCATGGAGCACAGGCAGCCATCCCAAAGGAGGAGCTGCCCTGGCACTGTGGGATTAGGGAGGAGCAAGCCTTTTAGGCACCATGTCATTATCTACAATTTCCAGGCCATCACAAATAGCACTTGGGGTCAGTTGTCCCCTATTATTGCGGAGGGGGATGGAGGGGGCTCAGCAGAGCTCAGAGAAGGGCTGACTCTATTAGCACACAAATTGCAGGCTTTCACAAGCTGCCTTCTGAAGGGCTCCTAAATACACTCAACTCTAACTAGGAAGTTAAGAATGTTAATCTAATTGTCACCCAGACATGTTTGTATTATGTGAGTTTGTCCACTCCTTCAGTCCCTTATTAGCCTAAAACATGAGCACAAGAGTCAGTTTTGACATTGTGTGTTGAGATGAGTGCTGCTATTTCATTTCTCTCTTATCCCCTACCTCTCCCTCCAAGCCTGACTGATGAGGCCTTTAATGCCATGCCTGATGCACTGGGATATAAATGTCACTAAAATAAAAAACAGATAAAGATTCTGGTTATAGGAAAATTACATAAATATCAGTACCTGTTAAGATAATTTGTTCCATTAGGTAATTTGCCTCATTCATGGCCCATTATTTTAAGAACAGTGCTTGATGTAAGGGCAAAGTATCCTTTATCTGTGCTACTAAGGTGATGTATTATAAAAATACCTGGGATGAAGCAATGGAGTGAGAACTCAGTGATTTGGGTGTGCAGAGATCAAGTCTGATGCTGAAAGTTTGTCTTTTTTCCCCCCAAGGAACTGGGTAGTTTCAGAGCTGAAATTTGTATTTTTTGTAGTGCAATAATCCTTTCCTGGAGAGTTTCAGCTCCCTTCCTTGTCTCTAGGAGCCTGGCAGAACTAGCTAAAATTCAACAAAGTATTTTTTTGAGAGTTTCTCTGTTCAAGAAGGGGGCAGCAGTACAGACTGTGAGGTGCTCATAGGGGAAAAGGGAAGGGAGTGCCAGGTGAGCAGAGCTTTATTTTCAGCAGTCATTTAATCCAGTTACTGCTGAGCACAAACTTACGGCCTGAGTGGGAGATCTTTAATTTGGAAGAGGGGATAGCTCAGAAAGGGGCAGCAGAGCTGCTGCTATCAATGGAGCCCTGGTTAACTGAACCTCACTAATGACTGGTTTTTCCTTTCCAGAGGTTGTTGAGGCTCCTCAGTGAGGATTCTGTGCTTCCATCGGGCCCAGAGCAAAGGGAGCCTTCCCCTCCCGTACCGAGTGTTTACCCGGAGATGCTGATACTGCCAGAGTCTGTCACTGCAGGATCCAAACCAGGGCTGCACAGGCCCTGATAAAGGGCCAGATGTGCCACTGTAATTAATGCAATTTGCTAAACACTGCAACAATTTAGTGCAAGGCGATAGCGCAGCAATCGCTGGGGCCAGGAGGCGCCGTCCCCAGGGCATCCCCAGCTGCTCCAGCTTCCTCCTCCACTCTGCCCTTTCCACTCATTGAGAAACTTAAAGGGTTTGCAGTGGAGCCAGGACATCAAGAAAAGGAGGGAATACAGGCATGTGGGCAAATATAAATGAGGGTGAGGGATGTGCAGCCATGGGTGGGTTGGCTGGGGACAGTGAGAGCAGGCGACAGCACATGCACAGCCCTGCAAAAACACAACCCCAGGAGCACCAGGAGACACAAACAGAGGATCCCCAGATCCCCCAGGCAGAGCAAACACATGCCCAGGGTGCTGCACCACCAACAGAAACCTAATCTTAAACCAGAATCTAACCCTGCCCCTAAACCTAAACCTAACCCTAAACCTAAACCTAATCTTAAACCAGAATCTAACCCTGCCCCTAAACCTAACCCTAAACCTAAACCTAAACCTAAACCTAACCCTAAACCTAAACCTAATCCTAAACCTAACCCAAACCATAACCATAACCCTGACCCTAACCCTAAACCTAAACCTAACCCTAAACCTAACCCTAAACCTAAACCTAACCCAAACCCTAACCCTAAACCTAATCATAACCCAAACCATAACCCTGACCCTAACTCTAAGCCCAAGCCTATCCCAAACCCTGCCCCTCACCCAGGAGGGCACCAGTGCCAGGCTGGGCATGGCCCTGGATCCTCCCCTCCCAGACAGGGGCTCTGCTCCTGCCACTCCCTGTGAGTTCATGCAAGAAACACAAGAGCTCCAAAGTTTCTGGTTTAGACACTTAAATCCTTTGGGATTTTTCTACTTAAGAACTGGAGGAAGCCAAAAAGAAACAATAATGCGGGAAAAATTAAGAAATTTCTCTAAAAGCTCACACATTTCGGGGGAAATGATGGCAAATTAGAAGCCTGTGATAGATGGGCTAATTTCCCTAACTGACAACCCAGACAGCTCCCTGGAAAAAAAGCCCAGTGTTTGGGTTTGATTTGTGAATTTGTGCCACTTATTTAGAAAAGTACCTACACTTCTTCCTTGTTTCTTTATTTTCTTCACCTTTTTTTTTAAAAAAATCAGCATTTTTAAACATAGGACAATTAAAAGGCAGAGGACAATTAAAGAGTGAAGATGAGCAGGAACATTGCCCTCTCCAATCTCCTCAGACTGGTGAATGCTCTTGCTAACTTAAATAAGTTTGACAACTCTTAAATATCAACAGCTGATGAGAACGGCTGAGAAATCTTTGAAAGAAGAAAATGAGAAAAAAAAAAATCAGGTTTCGAGAAGCTGAGTGAAGGAATATCAACCCTGTCACCCCTTTCAGCACTGGACAAATGGGGAGGATGAAGGGACATAATCAGGTATTGGGAATAGCGTGGGCTTGCAGGGGAGGAAGAGCCAGAGCAGCATCCAGGTAGAACATTTCATGCAAAAATCACATAAAAGTGCAGATGTGTCTGGCTGCAGCTGCTGCCCTCCTGGGCTGGGACGAGGGTGGCACTGGGTGAATCTGCTGTGCCAGGCCCTGCCGTGCCCATGAGGACCTGTCCCAGCTCCAGGGTGGCAGCAGCACCTGAGGGCTGGCGTGGGGCATCACCCTGTGAGCAGACAGGGAATGGTGGGGATTGTCCTTCACTGGGGAACTGCTGGGCACCAAAGGGCTGGGATGGGTTTCAGTATAGAAATTCCTCTGAGGCACCTCAAGCCTCCTTTGGATGACTTGAAGCATCTTTGGAAACAGGAGGGAAGCTCCTGGGCCACTTGCTTACATCAAGAGGCCCTTTTTGGGCCATAATGCTTGTTTTTGTTGCCAGAAATGATGCCTGTGAAGGCAAGACTCTGTGTGTGTGTTTTGCTGCATAACACAGAGTCCAGCCTCCAAGCTATAAAACTTTGAAAGCCCAAATCCACAAATCCTTTCCTACACCGCCACACTGGTTTCAGGAAAATGCTACCTTTCAAGTGGGGATAGGAAATTAAAGGAAATTAATATGTTACTCAACAAGATTAATTAATTAGCTAATGTGAATACATTACTTAGGATCGGTAAAACCCCAGATAACTTTTTATGGCTGAGGAAATATGGCCTAAAGTGGTTTGATTCCAGCCCAGTAAAACCAGCATTCATGAGGGAAGCTGATCCAGAGGGAAGGTGCAGAGGGGCTGGGTGCCAGCACTACCTGGCAGCCACAGGATGGAACAGGAGGAAGGACTTGAGGTTACAAGATCATAAAACACAGGAGTCCATAAAGTTCCCGAGTTCTGAAGGCAGCCCTTAAAGTTAATATCATGCAGTATCCGAGCCATAACAACAAGTCACCTAGAGCCATTTATTATTCCTTGAGAGTCACCCACACTACACATATTCCCAAAGTCCTTTAATGCCTCAGAACATTCCTCTTATCTAAAGATTTATGGCAATATTATTGCATCTTAAGGAAATACCAATCAATTACTTTAAGGCTAATTTCTGTCATTTTAATAACTCTCCCAAGGCACAGGCTGACCATATTTGACAGTGTAGCTGTTAAGCTGCAGGAGCTGTGGATTCCCCTGGGTAATTGGACATTGTGCCAGTCCTGCTGTCGATAAGGGCTGCATTATACAACCATAGTTATGTGTTAAATTGCCATGTAGTTCATATTATAGCCTTGTGTTATCCTCTAAACATCCTCTGGAAAACTTTTTACACGTTGTTCTGTGCAGAGGAATGGTTTGACACCAAATTCATCGTGTTTGGATCTTAACTAAAGGGAATTAGGTGCTGACATTCCCCTGAAGTACGGCAGAATCCGGGTGCTTCATCGCATTCAGCTCTCTGAAAAATTACTCTCCTCTTCAGAATGGATATGTAGCCCTCAATGCTTTTAAGGTACAGTTGACTGCTAGCTTGTCTAAAATGGATGGGTTTCTTTTTTTTTTTTCAAGCAAACCAATACATTATATTAAAAACCCTGAAGAAATTACCTTTAGGTGACTTTGAAAATCCAAGCCCAAATACATCACGGTGATTCTTTAGGAGGCACCTTATGTCTGTGAGTTACACTTCCCCATTTGAGGCTGAACAGCATCCATCTATCTCTGCATTTCCCTCATGCATCAGTGGAACAGCTCTTTCCTTAACGACCCTTCTGCTCGCTGCTCCCTCCAGCACCCTCTGCAGCAGGGCCTCTGCTTGTCATTCATTAACAAATTAATGCTCTTCTCCTGGACTGCTGGATCTCACTGCTGGCACCACTGCCCAGATGGAGAGTGACAAGTGGAGTGAATGGTGGCACCTCTCCTTCTCCTAATGCATTAGGTGCCCTTCAGTGAGAATGCTCTTTGGAGCAATGAGCAGCTCCTGCCCGTGCTGTGACACTGATCAGTCTGGAGCAGGGCACTCAGCTCTGTGTGCTGGGACACAGCAGGTGCCAGCCTCAAAAGGAGGAGGGGGCTCACTGATGTGAGAGCCCACCCGCATGAACTCTCTGCCCTCCTTCTCTGGTCCGTGCCCCGCTCCCTTCCTGCTTATCCTGGCACTCTAACCTTGATCGTGGCCCAAATTCAAGGACAGCGCTTTTCCCTTCCATGGACAGAGCGTTTGAGGACTTGGTACATCTTTTCCATTATTTTAACACTGCTCTTTCTTGTCCTGCATTAATAACTGCAGACTCCTCTTGCAGCTGAGGATTTCTGGGCTCCTAATTGCATTTCCATGTTACCTTGAATTCTTCCCCCATACCTTAGGTTTGAAATGAAGTGCCCCAAATTGGAGACACCCTGAATAACATGGAAAATAACCTGGAGAAGAGGGGTTGTGTGGAGAATTCAGAGCAGCCTCCCAGTACCTGAAGGGACCTAAAAGGAAGCCAGAGAGGGACTTCTGACAAAATGTGGGGAATGGCTTCACACTGACAGAAATAGATGTCAGGGAGAAATTATTCCCTGGCAGGGTGGGCAGGCCCTGGCACAAGGTGCCCAGGAAAGCTGTGGCTGCCCCTGGATCCCTGGCAGTGCCCAAGGCCAGGCTGGACACTGGGAGCACCTGGGACAGGGGAAGGTGTCCCTGGGACAGTGGGAGGTGTCCCTGCCATGGTCAGAAATAAATGGTGTTTAGTTTCCCTTCCAGCCCAAACCATTCTGTGATTCCATAATTGGGCAAACTGGATGCAGGTACTGACTCTTTGTGTGAGGGATACAGCAGCTGGAATGGATGTGAGCTCAGCACAACTCAGAGCTAGCAAACAGCACACAAACCTTTCCTGGTTCTTACCCATGGGATGGAGGGGTTCTATTTCCAGGTCAAGCTTTGCAAACCAGGATAGATGCCATCAAAACACAGTGTAAAACCTCCCTCAAACTGTGCAGCTGACTGCATTTTACTGATACATTAAATGATTGCAGGAAATGAACCAACGGCTGCTTGCACTATTGTAGATAAGGTGTCACTGCCTCCCTTGGAAAGCAAAAGGTCCTTTTCTTGTGAATTGTATCTGGGGAATCAAATGGTGTGAACAACCAGAAAGAGAGAGAGACATCTGGGAAGCTGCAGCTCTGTGGGCTGGCTGCTTTGGGCTGCAAAAGTTCTGCTGCCTCATTAACAACAAGGGAGCAGAGAGGAGCACCTGGCTGGGCTTTGTCCTGGAGCATCCTCAGCGAGCAGGAGCTGCAGGCAGGGACGGGCAGATTGCTTTCCTAGCTGGGATTTTGCTTTCCTAGCTGGGATTTTGCTTTCCTAGCTGGGATTTTGCTTTCCTAGCTGGGGTTTTGCTTTCCTAGGTGAGATTTTGCTTTCCTAGCTGGGATTTTGCTTTCCTAGCTGGGATTTTGCTTTCCCAGCTGAGGTTTTGCAGTCCTTTCAGCCTGAGAGGAATCAAAGACGAACACCAAGGCCTTTCAAGTGAAAGCTGTCTGAGCACAGGTCTGGCAGGGCTTCCCTTTTGCAGCCAGCTTTCCAAGTGTTCTGCTATCTGCACAGCCTTGCACCAACAGCAAAGCCAGGAAGATGCTTCTGCTCTTCAAAGGGCCTTTTTTCTCCTTGATTCAGGACTTTAAAGATGGTGGTTATAGTATGTCTCTATAGGCACTTTCTACAAAGTGAGAATTTAATATTCAAAGGAGAAAGGATGCTGTCTCAGTCATCTTTATGCTGGAGAAGGCATTGGTCTTGCAAAACAGAGGAGGTGGAGGAAGGACAAACAGTTTTTATAAATGCCTCCCTGCTTGTTTTTCTATTCAATCATTCTATATTTTGAAGCTAAAAAAATAATAAAATCAGAAGAAAATAATAAAGGATTAATCTTACAGGCAGTGGAGGAGAGCTGTAATATTTACTATCAAAATTTGGACTTTCAAAATTCTGATGTGGTGTAAAATATGTGAGATACCCTCAACCAATTCCTCAAATAGAAAGAACAGTAACATTCCTTCTAGAAAAGATGCACATTGTGTCTAACAGCTACAGGGACTGTTCTTATTAGTGCCAAAGATTATTGGGATAAGAAGCTTTTCTTAATTTTTCTGGACATAGACTTTTATCACTAGAATCCCAGTTTAAACAACGAACATCGCAAGATGACAAACCAAATGTCCTGGCTGAAGAAATAAGAGCTGAAGTTTGCTTCTGCCTGTCCCCAAGTCTCCATTAAAATGGGCGTATCAACTGAAATATCAAACCATCCAGAACCTGCCAAACCAGTGGAAATGTTGCCACTTCCCTCATTTTCAGTGAATTTAGTTATCCTCAGATTTCAGGAAAGCAGGGGACACCTCCAAGGCCTTTCAGCTTTATTGTGAAATTTGATCTACCTCTGAAACAAATCCTGTTGTGCTCTGCAAATTGAACATTTGATATCAGGTACTTCCATGTACCTCTCTGTTTATTCCTGGAAAACTGGCAAAGTTCATGGTGTTCTGAAAAGGCATTGCACTGCTGGAATGTTGCCAGGTGGGAAAAGTTCTTCTGGAGTGGGGCAATTCTGCAATATCCACAGTGAAACTGATGAACAGGCAGATTGACTCTGGGCAAACATTTTTTGTTTTCCTTTCACTGTTCCTGGATTTGGAGCCTTTTTTTTTTTTTTTTTTTTCTTGGTTGGAGTTAATGCATTGCAGCAAAGCTGTGGCCTGGACTAATTACATTTCCATGTGAAGGATAGCTGTCCTTGGAGCCCGTGCTGCTGCTCGGGGAGGGCACAGAGCTGGCAGCACCAGAGCCCTGCCCTCACTGACAGAACCAAGGTGCTGCACCAGCTGACACTGCAGCCCCTGAGGTGCTGACTCACGTGTGTGGGGTGTTATTGACTCACCCACGGCCTGCAGATCCTCTGGGGAGCTTTGGTGAACCAGCACAGCTGGACTTAACCTGCCCCACAGCCTTGCCAGAGACTGCTCCATCATCATCCTGTGAATACTGGGAAGTGCCTTGGCCATTTAAAATGCAGATACTGCCTGAAAGCAGCCACCTCTCTGCTTTATTTGAAGCATTTTTGCCCCTGTTTGCTCCAAGCTGGCCTTGATTCCCATCAAGGATTGATGCCATCCTTTCAGGTTCCTGGATGAATGGGGGCAGATAACCTGGAGCAGACACTGGAGAAAGGGGACCCTGCCTGGCCAAACTCTCTCTGTGGCACAGGATGTCCTGTGCAGCCCATGAGCCTGGCCTCAGCTGGGCCAGCTGCAGTGCTGCTGTAACTGGGAGCAGAGTGTGGCCAGAGCCAGCAGGGCACGATCTGCCAAGGGCATCCCTCAGCAGTGACTCTGCTGTGCTTGGGGAGGCAGCCACATGTAAGCACCAGCAATGAATCTCCTTACTCTTTAATCAAATTAGTGTCAAACAAATTGGGTTTTGGCGGCCCCTCCCAAGGTTTGCTAACCCCCTCACCTCTGCCTCTGTTTAACAAATCAAGGGCAGAAATAGGAGACCTGAAGAACAGAACATTTTAACTGCTCGCCCCTTCCCTCACTTTTTCTCTCTTCCCCTAAGGACAGTGTGTGGGACACCCTCCTCCCCACTGCTGTTTCACCTTCCCCTTTGGCCGTGGGAGGACAGATGCCCTTGGGAAGAATAAACAGGAAGGGCCAGGAGGGCCAGGCTGCCTCTGCTGATGAAGCTCTGCTGTTCCCTGGGTTAACACTCACAGAGCCTGCCCTGGCTCTGCTCAAGAGCCTTCCAGCCTAAAGCTGGAACACCCTCTGACCAGCCTGGCTTCAGACCAGCAGGAAATACAAGGGGTTTTGCTCTCAGAATGTTTTTCAGCTTTCCTGGGACCATGGAAAAAGGCCATGTCCTTCAGGGCAAACATCAGTGTCTTCCAGAGCCAGGGACCATGAGAATTCATTATTCAGCCTTAGCCTTCACTTTTTCATGATCCAAAACCCAACAAGACAAGAAATGGGCTTCCTTCCATCTGCCCAAATGCCAAGCACAGTCCAGGTGAAGAGCACTGAGCAGTGAGACCACGCAGCAGCCAGCCAGGAGAAGGGACCATCCTCTGCAGCCAGGATGAGAATTTCACTTTGCAGCCTGGCAGCAGTGAGACCTGGGCCCAGAGGTCCCAGCTGCTGAGGTCTCTTGTGTAGACACCAGTGTTATGTCAGAAAATCGTTCTGGTTCACAAAGTTAGGAATGTTTTTCAATGGATCTAGGGCAGATTGAGGGTTCGGGTGTGAATTGATGTCTCTGAGCCATTTTAAGCAGCAGCTATTTTGGATTTTCCTCCTTGCAGCTCAGCTGGAGGTGTTGGTTGAGCCCTGCTGCACCAGGTGCCATCAAACAAACAGGAAGAGCTGTCTCTTTTTGATATGTGTGATCTGAGCTGAGCAGATCCTGGCTTGAGAGGATTCTGTGACTCACCAGCAGCCCCGGGGGCATGAGACATGTCTTACACCATTCCATGTCCATGTCCACCCACATGGAGCAGCCCTTCCCAGGCTTCTGACAGCTGATCAAACCCCGAGGCCTTTGCAAACACAGGCAGAGCAGCTGGTGTGTGCTCACACTGCTCTGAGCTCCAGTGACAGCACAGAGCAGCTCTGGGGTGTGCCCCAGCTCAGGGAACAGCTGAGATCAGGCCTGTCTGGGCCGAGGGCTGCCCAGCTCTGTCGGTGTGGGACCCCGGTGTCCTGGGCACGGTGGGCAGGGTGAGCAGCAGGGCTGTGTGCAGGGCTCCAAACCCGCGAGGGCTCGGGCTGTGCCTGGGGCTCTCTGCTCTCCCTCACTGCTCCAGCCCGCAGTGAAAGTTACCGGGGCTGTGCCTGCTATTAACATTTGGAGGGTAATCTCCCCTAACACCATCAATGCTAACTGCTCTGGCATGCCCTTGACAGCTGTAATTGTCTGTAGCCCTGTAAAACCTAACAACCGTCTGGCAGAAAGTGCTTCTGCTGGGGCAGGAAGAGGGAGACAGGCACCAGCAGGAGCCCAAAGCAAATCCCCCAGAACAGGTCACCTCGGGGCTCTCTGGCTGCCTGACAATCCGCCCTGACCCCCTGTTCAACTGCTTTCAGTGCCATGGCAGGAGCATCTTCCATTTTCAGCCTTACAGGCAGCACAAGAGCAATTGGAATTTATGACAGACCAGCAAGCAGAAATACTCCTGCTTCACTGGAACTGACAAACTGATAAAAGCAGCTGGCCTGGTGGAGATCAAACCCGTGGGCTACATAACAAACCTCGCTCAGTGTATGAGAGAAATGTATTGCCCTGATAATAGTGTGTTGTAGATCACCTGCACTTGCAAGGAATGACTTGCCTGTTCCTCAGCACCTCTGCCTCTCCTCATCATTACAGTCCTTGGAAAAAATGGCATATTAAGTGCAAAGAACAACAATCCTGGAAAGGAAACAATCTCTATTATTCACAGAGCCAGAGCACTACAGGCAGCACTCCAGCAGCATCTCTTGGCTTTAACCTCATCCACAGAGCTCCTTCCTGGGGCACAGAGAGAATCCAGCTCAGGCTGGCTGTTCATTCACTGCCCTTTCTGATAAGGCTGCTGAAAATGCCTGTGGAAAATGTGGGAGCCAGGAAAGCAGGATCATTTTCCAGCAGGGTCCATCCACAGCCTCACCTCTGGCCAGCCTCAGGAGCACCCCTTAGGGCAGAGCCCTTACTTAGGGATGTGTCCCAGGTGCACTGATCTCCTTCTGCGAGTAAAGTCACACTGGCAGCAGCAAAAATGGAGCTTTCATCCCTTCCTGTCCTTCCAAGGCCCGCACTTGCAGCCCTTGATTTCTTCCAGAAGCTGGTGGCCCATACTGTAATTCCTGGAATGAAAGCACCCAGCCTTTGTGCTCCCCATCACAGCCACTTTCCAAAGTGTCTCTCTGCCAGCAAAAGAAACCCTTGAACATTTGCAGCGTGAAGGAACTGCGTGTTCTGTTGCTGGGTTTCTCTGGGCTGAGGCAGCTCTGGGCAGCAGGGGGCTGGGGGCTCCATTGTGCCCCTTGCTGGTGCTGCCCACCCCTGGCTGCCCCTGCACCCGTCCCACACTCAGGGTCTGGGGGCCTGGGAACAGCCCCCACCTGCTCTGGGCTGGGCATCACCCACCAGCAGCTGCTCTGGGGACAGCTGTGCATGGGCAGAGGGGCTGAGTGCGCGTCTGTGGGGAAGGTAGGGCAGAGGGGAGGAGGGAGGAAACAAGAGTAAACACGAGTTGGGAGGGTTTTCAAAGCCGGCAGAGGGCCTGGAAAAGGACAGGCTTTGAATCCTGCATGTTCTTTTAACTTGGCCTCTGATTTGAAGAGGCCCCTGAAAGCCTGGTAAGCCTCATTGAACTTGAAAAGCTACAAGCTTCCTTTCTTCCCCATTTGCTTTGTCTTCCTTATCTCATTCATGTGAGACATCGCTCCCACCCTGGCCCTTGCTGGAGAGAGGAGCTGGAGCCCAGTCCCCAGCGCTGCTGAGCAGCAGCAACGTCACATGGAACATCAGCAATGTCCCATGGAATATCAGCAGTGTCACATGGAATATCAGCAATGTCCTATGGAGAAGCAGCACTGTCACATGGAACATCACCAATGTCCCATGGAATATCAGCAGTGTCCTATGGAGCAGCAGTGTCACATGGAATATCAGTAATGTCACATGGAACATCAACAATGTGACATGGAACATCAGCAATGTCCTATGGAGAAGCAGCACTGTCACATGGAACATCAGCAATGTCCCATGGAACATCAGCAATGTCCCATGGAATATCAGCAGTGTCCTATGGAGCAGCAGTGTCACATGGAACATCAGCAATGTCACATGGAACATCAGCAGTGTCCTATGGAGCAGCAGTGTTCTATGGAGCATCAGCAATGTCACGTGGAATATCAGCAGTGTCCCATGGAGCAGCAGCCGTGTCCCATCACCCCCGAGAGCCCCCAGGAAGGGCAGGAGTCATTGCTGAGGCACTGCAGCCTTTGGATCTGGGCTCCTGAGGGCCCAGGGCTCTTGTGCCCTGCCTGGGCACTGGACCTGCTGCCAGGGGCTGCCAAAGCCGGGCCGGGACCCTCCCTGAGCCCCTCTGCAGGGTCAGGCTCTGGGCCTGGCCCCGCAGGGCACAGGCACTGCTCCAGGTGCTGAGCCTGGGGCTGCCCTCTCGGTGAGAGCTCCACAGGCTCCCGGAGGGCAGGGAAAGTGTCACTGGAGCTCCCCCAGCACCGGGGCATGCTCCAGAGGGCACAGCCATGAGCATTCCCAGGGAACAGGCCCAGCTGCTGGGGAATGGCACAGTCACATCCTCTCTGGGGCTCTCCTGTGGGGTTTTGCATAACTTTTCCAGATATCAAACCCCGGTTCCCACCCTGCTCAAGGCAGTTTCCTGGGCTCTGAGGAGCTCCCTGCAGGCTGTGCCCTGTGCTGAACCACACCAGCCCAGGATCCAGGATTGACTGCACTGCAGGTCCCTAAATCCTTTATGGGATTTATCAGGACCAGATCTGATTGTTCCTTTCGGTGAGGACAAAGGCACACCCACCATTTCACACTGCTTATCTCACTGGGAAGGGGAGATAAACCCCCAGGTGTCCCACCACAGCACAGGGAGAACATGACACCACCATTTATAAAGAATCACCCTTGTCCATGCCCTTCCTCAGCGCTGATTCCTCACAGCAGGTATTTGCAGCCAGATCTTCTCGTGCAAGCTGCAAATAAAGCTGAGAACTTTCAGCCAGGTGGGCCTTTTCTGGTGAGTACTGAGCTAAAAGGCAGCTGCCTGCAGCACTTCTCCCATCGTGAGCGGGGAGAGCCTTTGGAGACTCTTGAAAAACAAGTGACAGCTCAGATATCATGAGAAAGCCTTTTGTGACATAAGGACCTCTGCATGTCGAGTAAATTCATTATACACCAGCCTGACTGGCAATCTCTGAGTGCTGCAATTACTCTGAGGTGGGGATTGTACAGCTGTGCTTCCCTGCTCACAGCAGAGCCAAAGTCACAAAAAGGGGGTGACAAGAAGCTGAGCCCTTTCACTGGGCAAGGCAGAGCCCGGTGGAGGTGGAGGGTTCATGAACACCTTGATTTGAGAGTTCACAGGGTTCTCATGCAGGGAGAGTGCACAAGCTTCTCCTCAGAGCCCTAAACCCATGGGGATTTCTCCTGTCTGCTGTCCCTCCCCTTCCACAGGGATCTCTGAAATACACAGAAGGGGACTGCAAAGCCCACTCTAACCACAGGAATCAGGGACAACTCTGTAACTCAGAGTATTTACCCCAAGCAATCAATCCCAGTGTGTTTTTCCACCTGAGCCTCAGTGCAGGGGACTTTCCTGCTCCCCTCCCATGGCAGCACTGCCTGAACATGTGGGACAACCACAAGAGTGTGACAACCATGAGAGAAGGATAACCACGAGAGTGGGATAACCACGAGAGTGGGATAAGCACAAGAGTGGGACAATCACAAGAGTGGGACAAGCACAAGAGTGGGATAACCATGAGAATGGGATAACCACAAGAGTGGGATAACCACGAGAGAGGGATAACCACGAGAGTGGGATAACCATGGGAGTGGGATAAGCACAAGAGTGGGATAACCACGCAGGGGATGGTATATTGCCAAAGCCTGGAGAGAGCAGAGACCCAGGGAAACCCTATAACACACACGTACAGATAGCACCCCACAGTATTCTGCACATACAGGCTCAATTAAAGCAGCTCTTCCTTCCTCCAATGGCTGGAAAATGAGTGACAAACTCCCACCCCTGCCCACATGCCAGTGCTGTGGTGCATCTTCACTCCTGGCTGGGCTGGGAGATGGCTGTGAGCACCAGCTCAGCCCCAGTCCCACCCCAGGTATGGTCTGGGACACCTGGGTCCCACAGCAGCCACCCCAGCTCCTTTTCCAGCCAAGGGAGGGATCCTCCAGACATTGCTGCCCACCTTGACGGGACCTGTGAGGATTCCTACCTGTGCAGGCCCTGCAGAGCTCAGTCACCTTTCCTTGCTTCTCTTCCACGTGGGGATTGCCAGTTCCCAGGGTTTGCTTTACACCTGTGCAGTCACACCTGCTCACCTGAGCCAACACCACAGCCCAGGGCTGGGACATGTGCTCTGCACTCCAACTTAAACCTTTCCCTTAAACCTTTAGTTTAAACCTTTTCCAAAATGACCTGAGATAACCTGAAAGTTGTTTTCTGAGAGGAAAGCAGCAGCTTCTGCACGGAATATAAAACTCTCCTTCCCAGGTGAGACAAGCCCTGGGACCTGCACGTGCCTCCCTCTGTTACAGCCCCCAGCCCTGCAGGCACCAAAGGAGGCCTTGCAAGGGAAACTGCACAGGAAAAGACATTTCTGCATGTACGAGAGATCCTCTGTAACAACACCAAGCAGCAGGGTGAAAAGATTGAATCCAAATTGCCTTTTCAGAGTTCCCTGTTAGGATGTTTCACACTAGTAGTGAATGCCTGAAGAGAGCTACATACTGGCATTAAATTTTCCATTATTTTGAATTTTCGTTGATTAACTTGGAAAAAGTAGCACCATGTTTTCTATTTACACCCAGCTATTTCTGCTGTATATTAGATTAGATGATAACCTGCTTCTACTGAAGTTATGGCAATAATTTAGAGCTTGTCCAACTCAACAGGAAATTCCAAATGAAAAAAGAAGTTTCATTTTGACTGTGGGTGAATTAATTGTGTTTGGGTCTGAAGGATCGACTGTCTTCATTATTTTAGTTTTGGCTGGATTAGATTAAATTAGATTAGATTGAGGGATAGGGGGAGGAATGGAAGGACAATATATTCCCTTTTTAAGAGTAATATGCAAAAAAAGTTGGAGCCAGAGGAATTTCACAAGAATATAAATCTGAATAAACTTATATGACTGCTGTGGACTCTAACCCTGAAATAGTTAGAGATTTATTGTAAGACATCTGTAATTACTTCTCCACACCATGTACTCCTTTACAATATTTCTATAGCACAAAATCATTTCTAATGAAAGATGTCTCAGTGGATCTCTTCCTGAAAAGTTCAAAGATTTTCCAAACAGCAGCATTTGGCAGCAAAAGCCTCCTTGGCTCAGGAGATATCACTGCTTCACAGACTTTTTCTTTGCCATGCCTAAGTTTCAAATTATTTTTGTTAGCTCAGAAACACATCTGTCTGCTCCTGTACAGAAGGGAAAAGGATTCTCTGCAGTGAGACAACACCTAGAAGTGCTTTTCCAGCTCCTCAGAACACAGTGCTTGACTTGGCTGGGAAACCCAGCCAAACAAAATCTCAGAATTCCATTCAGTTTACTACAATTGGGAGTTTATGAAAGAAAATCCATTCCTCTACCAAAACGGAGCAGTTTAGAAGCAGGAAACACCAGCTGGGATTTCAAAGCTTTGATATTTATTTCCTTTTTTTTTTTCACTGTGCATACTAGAAAGATCTCCCTCTGTCCAGACTCATCTGAAAAACTATCTGCAATTCAAAAGGTGCTGAAAATAAAGTCCAAACCTGAATTATCAGCACAGGCTCAGCTTCACGATCCTTTTATCTGACATTTAATCATGTCTGAGCACCAAGAGATGCATGCTACTGAAAGAGGAATGGTGTAACCAGTCCCAAGGCAGCCTTGCCTGGGGTTTTTGCCAGGCAGGCATTGTTCAAAAATGCTGAGCTATTTTCTGTCCCAGTTCAGCTGTTTCCTTTGTTAGTCACTTCTTTGGGTAGATGCAGCCATGGCCTCTCTGCTGTGAGCCACAAATTCCATAAATCAATTAGAGCTGGGCTTTCTTACCCACCACCCTCCAAATACTTAATACAATACAATACAATACCTAATCTTTCCTTCACTGAATCCTATCTGAAGCCAGAAGATGAGATGGCATAAAACTCTATTCATTGGCTCTGAAGGGGGTTAGATTTTATTTTGAAAGATTATTAAAAAAGCATTTTCTCTAGAAGTGAGTAAACCCAGTTGCAATTAACTTGCAGTGGCTGTGAATGGGTGCGTGGGCACAACTGGGAGCTCAGGAAGCCTTGAGGCCATGGCCAGAGCAAACACAGCCAGGGCAGGGCTGGGAATGGGCAGGGGATGGACTGGGAATGGACAGGGAATGGAC
>JAHXMQ010012007.1:5792419-5805000 GCA_020466415.1 Ammodramus savannarum pratensis
ATGGGCAGGGAATGGACTGGGGTGGGCAGGGGATGGACTGGGGTGGACTGGGATGGACTGGGATGGGCAGGGGATGGACTGGGATGGGCAGGAGATGGACTGGGAATGGACTGGGATGGGCAGGGATGGACTGCTGGGCTGTTGTTTGAACAACATTTCCTTAATCTGAGTCACACTGGGCAAGGACTCGTCAGAAGTTCGTTTTGTGGCAGGACCCTCTGCTTGACAGAGGAAAATCCTGCAGGATTCATGGGGATTTCTGCCGAGCAGATGGAGGGAAATGCAGTGTGGATGGTCCTTAATTAAGATATTTTGTCTACTGTGAGTCAGGCTGTCCGCAGAAGCACCCAGGGTGCAGATGTGTTTGATCTTATCACACTTGCTTCTGCCACAGCCTTGTTTAAGGCTAATGAATACAAAGATCGATTTCTTTGGATGAAATGAGAGAAGGAGGGATGACTTGAGGGGAAATACTGAGGATTATGACTCAAATACTGAGTTGTATGTGGAGTCATAGAACTTGTCACACTACAGAAATAAAATCCATACTTTTTATTTTAATGGGATTTCTGAGACTTTCACGCTATCTGGTAGTCATGAAGAAAATGAGTTTCAGTGGATAAAGCACTAGCTAGAGTTTGTTTTCTCAGTGCTCAAAACTACATCTTTAGTGTGATATAGTTACAGTAAAAAATCATCCCTGCCGCTAGGAGCTGCATTATCTGGGAAAACCACCAGCACAATTCAGGTGAGTCCTTTTCCATGCCTGGAATCACAGAATCACTGGGGCTGGAAAGCACCTCCAGGATCACCAGTTCCAGCCTCTGACCCGTCCCCACCTTGTCAACCAGAGCAGAGCACAGAGAACACACCCAGTGGTTCCTGGGGCTCCTCCAAGGACGGGGACCCCAACTGCAGCTCCAGGGTGCAGCTGAAGCTCTCCTGAGCTCCCTCCTGTGTCCTTGGCACCAAGGAGATGCCACATCTCTGTCCCTTCTCCTGCCCAGCTGAAATGACCTCAGTGGAACCACACTGTTCCACTCTGCGCCTCTCCTGTTCTCAGATCCAATTTTGCACCCTGGCTCAAGAACCCCTTTAAGCATGCAGGGAACTAAAAACCAAAGCAGCTCCTTCTTTTGAAGGAAATAATTCTGCCGACCCTGCTCTGCTGATCTCACTCTGCTCATTAGAATGGCTAAAAAGCTGGAGAAAATTTGGCAAGCAGGAGCAAAGCTCTCAGAGCCCTGTCACGTAGTGAAGCAGGAGGTGAGCATCACAGAGCTGAGCAGCTCACAAACACAGGGGGAGCATGGGGAGAAGGGAGGGAGCCTCTCTGGTATTCCATAAGCCTCAGCACCCACAGAAGCATTGGCTTTGCTTTTTCAGCCTTGCAAATTTTATTCTTCAGAGCACAAGGCTGTCTGAATAGGGAGATTTGATTTTTAATTGAATTATTTATCTTCCATGTTTTATTCTTTGGGGTCCAAAGCAGGGGAACCAAACATTAAAACATCTCTGTTCTGCCAGCCCGGTTCTCTGGGGACCCCAAAAAGCTGTTTCTGATGTGTCCACCTTACCAGCAGTTATTTCTGGAAGCCCAGCACGTACATAAAGTGTTGCAGTGTGTATCAATTAAAGCCGATCACGCAGCCCAAGCCCAAAGTGAAACCACACAGGAAATGAAAAGTTAAGCTCCCTAACAGCTCCCACCCGCTCTCCTTTGCCCTGAGCCCCTGGAGCCACAGCTAAAGCAGCCACCACATGCTCCAGAGAGGCGGCAGCAGCTTTATCCCCGATTGTGGAGAGCCTTCAGCACCTCCCACCTCCCCAGAGCTGTGTGGTCTGGAGCCAAAGGGTCTGGGAGTTGTGGGGCTGGGCTTGGAGGTGAGGGGGAGATGGCAAACAGCACCTGTGGGGGTGATTGGCTCCATTGTTTTCATATAAAATCATTCTGGTTTTGTTAAAAAAGGTGAAATCAAATCTATACGTTCTGGTGGACACACAAACACCCATGTGGATGAAGAGAGGGAAAACGTGAAGGGCAGCATCTCCAGACTGGAGGAATTTGAAGTAGAAGCTGATGCTGCCAAAGCAGGAGAGGAAATTGGTTCATGCCATGCATTCAGTGCACACATACACCCCTGTTTGCAACAGCCCCTTATGGTTACTGAGGGTTGGACACCATCTCTCCATCACAGGACACCTGTCACTGTATTTTCCTTCAGGACAAACCCTCCTGTCCCAGGTACATGGAGCAGGCCACGTGTGCCCACCTGTGGAGGGGACCAGAGCTCCCAGCTGTGCCTCCTCCCCAAGGAGAGACCTTGGCTGCTCCAAAGGGCAGCGGGTGCTGCTCCTCACTGACCTCCATGTCCAGCAGGGAAATCTGGCTTTGCCCTCTGGGCTGGGATCCTGCCTTCAGCCCCTACCCAACCCTCCTCAATAGAAACCGAGGTGCAGCTTGTCTGAAATCACCTACGGCTGCCACACAGCCATCCAAACCTTGGGGAGATGAATTCTTGACTGCATTCCAGGGGACTGAAATTGGAAGGCAAGAGGCTGGATCCTAGTTGTTTCCCCGGGATTTTCTCTAACACACCCTGCTCTCACTCCATGCCAGGCTGGTCTGCATCCTGCAGCATCCTGGGGACAGGGACTGGCTCCTCTCGGCTTTTTGCCCACCAAAAATCCCTCTTCTCATCCGGAGTCAGTGGGAAGAGCTGAGGCTCTGATAGGGAACAGTGAAATCCTCTGCTCTGGGAGGCTAAACAGCCAATTTAGCCTTCAGAGAGTTGCCCATTTCTCCCTGAAATCACGCAGAGATTTATCAAAATCTCATCAAGATAAAAACCAAACCAAAGTAAACTTCAGGTGCTGAGCAATCCATTTCCTATGAGGGAAACAACTGTTTTTACAGGTATAACTGAGGCCAGGTTTTCTACAGATGAGGGGAAATTCTTCATTTTGCGAGTTGGAATTGGTTTTTTCTTTTCAAGCAGGGAAGGGGGGAGTGAAGGAGGCAGGAAATGTAAAAGATTTTGGAAACATGAAATGAATAGGTCAAGACACATCATTTTGCTGAACCAAAGCAGGAGGCAACAGCTTGAAATTGAAATTAAATAGACCACCTGCAAGAAAAGGAGAGGAAGGAGAGCTGGGGAAGAGGGGAGGGAGGGTCAGCACTGGCATGAATATAAACCACGCATTTTTAAAAAGCATCCGTCAGTGAATTATTAAAGATGCTTGTTTCAGGTTTGGACATCTTGGCAGTTGTGATGGGAAACATGCCAAGGCACATGAGCAGGGCTTGAATACTTATTTTTGAATTCCTGGCAGGCACCTTTCCTCTACTCTACAACACCAACTCCAGTGAGTGGTTGGAGGAAAAGCTCTCGCTCTAGGAGCAGAAAGAGCTCTGCTCCCACCCCCAGGCCTGCAGCGAGGGGCAGGACGTGACAGGGGTGTTTATGCACAGGGACAAGCATGGGTTTGAGGCATTATAGATTCTTCTCCCCATTCTCCAGTTTAGCCTGTCCAATCTATCCATTGAAAATTCCCTTCTTCCCAGAGGCACTCCTGCCCTTGGCTCTCTGAGCTCCCACCATCCTCCCCTCCTGACCCACATCTCACCAACCCTTTCTCCTCTGGGCTTCCTCAGCAGCCCTCTCTCCCAGGAGCATCCATGGTAATTCCTGTCCTCCCTGGCCAGACAGGATAAATCCTGGGGCTCTGAGATGGGCTCAGAGCTGCTGCTGCAAAGCTGTGGCACATTCCTGGTGGCCTTGGCACTCCTGCCTATCTGTCTGGACCATTGAACCCCAGGCCTAAGGCTCCACACGCTGCTGTAAATCCCATTTGAGCAAATACCCCTCTCTCATTCCCCCTCCCAATTTGATCAGTGTTTTGCAATGGGGAATGAAGCAAAGCAGAGCTTGGTGGAGGGTAAATTTGATCCCTCCCCATGACAAAGCAAGGGAAACCACAGACTCTGGCCTGAGAACAGTGTGGAGCAGACAGGAGAAAGTTACAGGCGTGTGGGACAGAATGAATCCAAGAAATTGCCAGGATATTTGTAAATAAAATAATAACCAGTGAAGTGAAATAAGCTGACACGCGAAATGTGCATGTTGATTAAAACAGCCCTGGAGACCATTAAATGACAAAGTCTCTGTTGATGCCAACAAAACCCCAACCTGATGCATATTCATAACATGGGAACAGCTAACGAGGCTGGGCTTGGGAACAGCTCACATGGAGCCACAGGGAGACTGCTCGGTGCCTGACAAATTTGGGAAGCCTACAAGCCTTGAAATCTCTCTTTGTTACTTAACAAACATGGAAGTTGGGGAATGCCATACCTCTTGTTATGGAAATGGCACACAGTGCTGAGGATATATGATAAGTCTAGGGGAGAATTACAAACATTCAGGACTGATCCCTTTGAAATCTCTGGGAGTTTTGCCATTTCTTTCAATGGGGCTTTACCGAGCCCTTACAATGGAAGCAGCCATTTATCTGCAGGCATTGATGCAGCTCCCTTGGCCTTGGCAGCCCTGCTCCTCACAGATACCTGGAAAAGGGGCTCACGTCCTGGGGGGCACGCACGGAGGGTCATCATCCCCTGAGCAAAGGGCAGAGCAGAGGTGGGGCACAGGGACAGGTGCAGGGAGGGACATCACACCAGCCCCTCCTGCTCTGCCCAGCCAGCCCTGTCCACCTTGGGCAGCTCCTCCTGCTCTGCCCTTTCCACCTTGGGCAGCTCCTTCTGCTCAGCCCTGTCCACCTTGGGCAGCTCCCTGTCCTTGCAGCCAGAGCATCCCAGGGCCAGCACAGCCACCAGGCAGGTGCTGGGTGTCTCCTCCAAAGGGCTCCAGGGCCTGGGTGAATTTCATCCCAAACTAGGCAAAAAGCAGGCAATGGGTTTGAGATCCAGCAGGGTGTGTAAGGGCAGGGGGGTGAGGGTTGAAGAGCTGCAAACAGAGAAGATTCCTGAAGGTGTCCTCTGTATGGACACTTGTTCAGGGCCCCTATGAGGGCAGGGGGCTGTAATCCTTCAGCCCTGGGTTTCTGTTGCAGCTGGCTGAAAATTAAGTAAATTCCTCCCTGCACAGCCTGTGCCAAGGCCCTGGTGCCTCCTATCTGACAGCAAAACCCCAAATGGAGGGACAGTCAGGCTTTGCTCCATGCACTGAGATGTGAAAAGCCAAAAGCTCAACCAGAGCAGCTGGGTGCTGCTGCCCAGAGCCTTGTCCTCACAACTGCCTCACAAGGAATGACACCACTGGGCTGTTTTCAGGGTAACTTCTGGGTCCTCCACAACAACATAACAACCTCACCCAACAGCACTGCTGTTTGTCCCCTTATAAAGCTCAGTCCCTGCTATTTCATCACCAAACATGTTATATGACTTCCCTCCAAAGCCCTCATTGCAATGCTTAAATCCAATCTACCTCTGGGATTGCTTGACTTATTTAAGGTGCCCAGTTATTTACTGAAAACAAAGGAAACCAGTAAATTACAGAATTACACTGGATATTAAAGGAACTTGTCCTAAAAAACTTGCTCTATTGCTCAGGTTAAGGTTGGTATCTCCAGCTGTGGAGAAAGGCAGCAGAAGGTTACTTGGGTATTATCTTAATTGCAATTACTACCTCTGACCAACCTGACTATTACCAGGTGATTTGTTCAGCCAGATGCTTCTATTTCCCTTTATGACTGATTGAAAGACATCCAGGAAGAGGAAAGAATAAATCATTGGGAACAAAAAATGTCCATAAATTTGCCCTGTCACTTAAGGAAGGAGCAAGTGGGCTGAGAGCATTTAGGGAGTGGATTTATTCTGCCTGTATTTTCCACCCTCGGGAAGTCAGAGCTCCCAGTGGGGCAGGCCAGAAGATGGAGAAAAAAGAGCTGAGGACTCACAGCAGAAGCTGCTGATGTGAATGACAGCATACTGGTGGGAATAAAATGTTTCTTGTTTGTTCCAAGACAGAGATAACAGAGTCAAGGGGTCAAGTGGTGTGGGAATGCAAAAGCCCTGTGGGTAATGTAGCATGATAAAAATGAGGGATCCAGGCACTGGACGTCACTGCCACAATAGACCAACTGGCAATTCAGAAAGAGCTCAGATCTTGTCTGTATTTAAATATTGACTGATAATCTCACTCCATTACCTCGCTGTCCAAAAGGCATGCAGATACCCCCAGCCCACTGTGGTACCCTGAGGGGCACGTCCTGTGTTTGATGAAGCACTAATTGGGGTGGGGGGGACTTGTTCTTCCTCATCCATCAATCTTGCAGTCACATGCACAATTAATGGAGCTATTTGGCTGCCCAGGAGTGACCAGCACACAGGAACTGACCCGAAACCTGCAGAGGCAGCAAGGGGAGGGACAGGACAGGGGGAGGGGTGCTCGGGGTTCTCCTGGCATGGCCTGAGGCTGTGGACATGGGAACCCATGGGGAATCTGTGCCTATAACACGGGAACCCACGGGGAATCCGTGCCTGTGACACGGGAACTCACGGAGAATCCGTGCCCATAACATGGGAACCCACGGGGAACCCGTGCCCATAACATGGGAACCCACGGGGAATCCATGCCCATAACATGGGAACCCACGGGGAGCCCGTGCCCATAACATCCCTCTTTCCTCCCCTGCATTTGGGCACTTCAGATGCACTGACAGAAAGTGGAGCCAAGCTGGAGCCCAATCAGAGTGCAGGATGGGGAGAGGAGGGTGAAACCAGCCAGGAGCTGTGGGAACCCATGGCAGGCAGAAAGTTATATAAAACGTTATATAAAAAAATAAATGTTCTTTACTTCCATTGCTCCCTTTTCGCCCGACTCAGTTTGCTTAGCAGGGCTCTACCAAAACTGCCTTCTCCTCCTCCCCATGGCTTTCCAAACACAGGAAATTTCCAGCTCTGGATTACTGCTCTGGCATGGCATGGAGAAGCCCATGAGTCCCAGGCACCCACCAGGAGCAGAAGTGTCTCGGTGTAAGCACAACATCTCAGGGCCCCCACACACCTCTGCTTTAATGCCTGCAAAGTGCTGCAGCTGCTGGTCAATATTGACCACCTCGGGTGTCTGGGATGATCTGAATTGCAGCCACAGGCTGGCACTGCCACTGCATGGTGCCAGCAGGGCAGAGGGAGGCACAGAGAGCTGGGTCCTCCAGGGAGGTGTTAGTGAATGTCCTTTTCCATGGGACAGCAAGGAGCACCCCTCAGGGAAAGGAGGAGAAAATCTCTTTATGTGGCTGTAGCACAGTGGTGAGGAGGGTGAGCAGCACCTTCACCTGCATGGCTTCCTTCTCATGACATGCTGGATCTGCAGGAGATCACTGCATTTCACAGCAGGGAAACTGAGGCACAGAAGTGTTAAACTGCTGAAGTCTGAGGGCAAATCAGAGAGGAAAACTCAGGAGCTGAGCCTGCCTTCCCTCCTCTTTCTTTTCCAGCTTACATCCCCCATGGCTGTGGATTCATTTGCACCACTGTCATGGGTCCCAAACTGTGCACGTTTACTTCACGGGTAAACCAGTTCTCCTGAATACAGGCACAAAGTCACCTGGAGATGCCTCAGAAAAGCTGCTAGACTCACACCAGTATTTTTCCAGGTGGCTGGCAGCCCTCCCATCACAACGTGTCGGCAACAGAGTGATCAGCCTGCCCATGTAGTTTTTAGTGCTTGCTGTGTTCACCAGAATGGAAAACATGAGGCTGATGCCAAGCCTGGTGTTTAAATAAGGTGTCTCCTGCCATCAGACATCTGCCCAGCTGTGGCTGTGCTGTGCTCTCTGTAAACTGCAGCAGCTTCCCTGACTTACCGAGGCCAGGTTACCAGCATGGGAATGTTACCTGTTTAATTCTCAGTGCATGGAACCAGGAGGGAGTGTGGATCAGGCTAACAAAGCAAACTTGCTCCACAAACCCTGCTCCAACAGCACCTTTTTACTAAAAGAAGTGGGATGTGCCCTCAGCTGCCTTCCCTGGCCTTTCTCATTAGGAACTACTGGGTAGGAGAGGAAAACCTGCCCAGCCCAGGTGGGCTGAGCTCAGAGCCTCTGGTGATGCACTCAGGTCACTGATGCAGCGCTGCATGTCCTGTAGCAGCCAGAGTGACAATATTGCCACGAAACATCTGACCAGCAGAAGTAAACAACCAAAACCCCCATTATTAACAGAGAACAGCAGGGCTGGGCTTCAATAATTGATGCACCAAAAGCATAGAAAAGAACCTCCAATGATACATTATTAAAACCAGCTATTTGTAAGGTGCTGTGAAAACAAATGTAGAGAGGGGAGCTGAGAGGGAGCCTGAGGAAAGCAATGGTGAGGCAGGTAAGGAAGGCAAAGCAGCAGAGGTGGTGCAGTCTGTCCCACACCCAGCCTGGGGTCTCACCTGAAGGACACCAAACCCACAGCCAAGGAATGGGGATGGGCCCTCAACCTGGCACAAACAACAGCTCTGTCTTGATTCAGCCAAATAAATTTAACCTTCTCACATATTCAGGAAAGGGGGGTGTGATTTCTCCCTCCCCACTGACTGAGGAGGGTACCTGGGGGTTATTCTGCCTTTTCCTTTACTTCCTAATTTAAGGGGGGCTGAATTCAGGCTTCTAATCCAGCTTTTGATGAGATTATTTGGTAAGCCCAAAATTAACACACACCCATCAAAAAGCCACCGAGACCACGAGGGTGTGACACTGGGGACAGCTGGAGGACACACATGGCAAGGCCTGAAGAGAGTCAGGAACATCTGAGGTGCTTCTGGGATTTTCCACTGAAGGATCTCTCTGTCAAAATGCAGATTCATTTATGTCAAAACAATTTGTGGAAAATAGCTGCTTTTGACAAATTTCTCTCTCTCGAGCTTCTTTCAAAGAAAATTTTGCAGTCGTCTTTCTGACATGCTCAGGTTAAAACACCTGGCTCTTCAGTGCCAAACCAAGTTTTCCACTCTAACAGAGTTTCCTTTGGACAAGTGATGTCATATGAAACCAGCCACAAAGACCTCGTTCAGGGAACTTTCTGGGCCCGGACAGACTAATGGGGATAAGGGCACAGAGGGATATTTTGTGTTGACAAAATAAGCACTTTCTTCCTTGAAAGTTGGCTGCATCATTTATTTAAGCATAGTCAATATTTAATGGAGTGCTAACATGCACATTAAATGTATTGTGAGCACTCTTGGCCTGAGCTGCACAGCAGCAGGGGCAGCTCTTGAGTAAGCCACAGCAGCAGTCACATCAACTCTGTGCTGCTGCCCTTGGGAAGGGTCTGAGGACCATCCTGAAACACTTGTTATCTGGAGAGCAGACACTGGGGCTGGGCAGCAGTGGAGGTGCCAGCCGAGCTGCTGTGCCCAGCGGGCTGAGCCATGGATGGGGTCCTGTGGGTCAGGACAACCTCATGCTTCCAGAGCAGCACCTGCTGAGGAGACCTGCCCTGGGCACTCTGCACCTGGGCACTCACCTCTGCATGGCCCTGGGCACTCCCCTCTTCACCTAGGCACAGCCCTGGGCACCAGCGTGGGCTCCCCAGAGCAGGGCCTGTTCTGCTGAGAGCATGCTGTGTCAGGTGGGGATGGGTGGGCAGGGGGGTTTTGTGAACCCCTGCTTTGACTCCCTGTAACCTCCCCTATGGGCAGTCAAGGAGGATCAGGGAGCCCACACCATGGGGGGATGAGCAGGAGCTCAACTCCTGCCAGAGCCCTCCTGCCTGCACAGCTCTGTCCTCCCTGCTGTTCCCCAGCACTGCTGGGCTCCCCTGCACTGGGACTCTGGGACAAGGAGCTGGTTTCTTCTGGTTTCTGAGTGGTTTCTTCTCCAGCTGCTTCCTGCTGTGCCACGGCTGATGCACATCCCTGCTCCGCCTTTGCTGGGAAGTTTTGCCTCCTGTCCCTCTTGGAAAGGCTTGTTTTGTTGGCTGAGCAGGAAGCACAGCACTCAGCCTTATGGCTGCCTTCAGGGATGCTCAGGCATCACTGTGAGTGATGGGAGTGCTGAGAACTGCTGAGAGTCCAGGAGGGATTTTGGGGATCTTGTGTCACCTATTTCACTCCAAATGCACAGACACATGCTATCTGCAGCCACCTCCTTTGTGCTTTATATAAACCCAGCAACAAGACACCACGTTAACACTCAGCCAGCAGGTTTGGGAATGTTCAGCCCTTCAGCCGTGCTTTGGGCACCTCTCCTTTGAGCAGAGCTGACATCACCCCCTTTATCCCCTTCCAGCCCAGGAGCCAGCACCTTGCTTCCCTGGAGATGTTTGGATGTCACGGGCATGCCCACAGCTGGGCACTCCCAGGGAGCAGTGTGCTGGGTGCCAGCCTGCACAAGTCCTGGGGAAGGCAGGGAATCCAGCACAGGGATCAGTGACCTCAGAGAACATCCCTGCTGCTGCTGCTGCTGGAAACTCCTCTCTCCTCTCGTGGCTCAGATCAGTGGAAGGGTCGAGCCCTGCTGACTTCCCTGTGGCCATCCAGCCAGTGACACCTAAATATTTTCCTCCTCCAGGAGACAAAAGGAAGGAGGGCGGCCTGGCTCTTGTCAAGAGTGGAGCTGACAGCTTTACAGCCTCGCTGGGGAGAGGAGCTGAAAGAAAGAGCGTTAGATTTAATCTGTGCTGACAGGGGTGGGTGATGGGTATTTTTATAGTGGAGGAAATGTATCGAACAGGGGAAATTAGACCAGAAGATGATAAGGATCTGAGCCTGACACAGCCAATTAATAGATGTTTACAAATGATTAAAGCCGATAGATCAAAGCGAATGCATTCCTTTTTGCCTCATGCCTCCAGATTGTTTGGAAATGCCCCAACTGGTGGTGACTGTCCTGTCCCCAAAGTCAGGGCCCTCTCCAGCCCATGGCCAGCCTGGAGCAGCTGGGCAGTGCAGATTTCTGCTGCAGCCAAATGCTCCCAACAACTGCACTGCCTCGGCACAGCATTTGGGAGGGAAAAATCTGCGTGGAAGAATTCTCCATCTCCAAAGGCAGCTCGGGGAGTGGAGCGGGCACAGCACCATGCCCTGCTCCTGGGCCCTGCCAGGCGCCTCTGCTGTGCTTCCTCCTCTGCCTCTCACATCCAACAGGGCCCCAAAACGCTGGCTGGAGCTCAACAGCTGGAGGGATGTTTGGGATAAAGCCATTTACACAAACTGGCATGGAGGCACCATGGCTCAGCAGCTTCCAGAGTCCAACACCGAGTTCACTGAGGTGAATGGAGGAGACTTTGAGGCCATTTTAGGAGACATTATGGTCATGTTAAGGTACTGTCCTGCCAGGGCCACGCACTTGGCTCCAGTGTGGCCAAACCCTTTAGCACGTGGCTACACGAGGTGTCACCAGTCTCACCCTGGAATTCAGCTCATCCCTCTCTGCCACCTCCTCCTCTGGGTGCAGCCCAGACGCCTGCATTGCACCTTCAGCTAGGACATGGACCCAAAGTGTGCTCTGAATCCATAGTCTGAGCTTAGCAATACAGCTGGGCTAGTCAGCTTTACAGTGCTAAATTCATTGGAAACTGTATTTCCCATAAGCCCAGGTTGTATTTTCCAGGGTGCTCAGTGACTTAACAACTTACATCTCATAGACTAACATTGAAATTTGGGCTTCAGCACCCATAACCAGCCAGGAACATGTGTGCAGTATTAGTCTGAGCTCCTGACTCGCAGCTAGGACCTGAAGCTTATGGCTGGATCAGGGCTGAAGCATCTAAATTACTTAGGAAAGTCAGATTTTGGCTCCTAAGTCACCTTGAGGCTTTATTTATATTTAACCCTGACCAGGTCTGTGGCCTGCCCATGTGAGAATCCTCAGCAGCACCAACATTTATTTTTTCAATCCAATCACTGGACAAGGCACAAACCCAGAATCCTGAACACTACAAATATTAAGTTCTGCTAACACTTTCCATGGAGGAGAGGTGCTAACCCCAGGATGCTGGTTGGGTTCCAACTCAAGCAATTGCATTCAGCCTCCAACACTCCAAACTCCCTCTCCAGTTTCTCTTTCACTGTATTTTGTCCCTCTTTGCTCTGCCTAAGCCCTGTGATTTTATTAAATCTCTCCTATTCATTTACAAACTTATTCCAGCTCCACCAGTGGCAGAAGCAGCAGGACATGTGTTGTTCCTCCCCCAGAAAAATAAATACAAAAATATATTTTTTTTCCTGTTCATGTAATCGTTTGATTGGCTCAGGTTTTACTTTTTCATTCAAGGTAGAGTTGAGATTAAAATATTATGCAAAAAAATACAAGATCAGTGGAAGAGATCAGCAGAAAAAAAGCTTGATGCTTGTGAACCAGTCAAAATCATCAGCAAGAGGAGTTCATGATTTCAGACTCTGCTATGAGCTGTCCACCAAGGCAGCAGGAGAATTCTCACTTTATTCTTGCGCGATAATTAATAATAATTGATAATTATAAGAAAAAATGAAATATTCCTGTAAGTAACCCTTTTCTTTTTAAAAGGGGCTTTTTGCCCCTTTGTCTCTGCAGCCATCTGTCCCTGCAGGACAGGACACACAGAAATCTGTCCCTGCAGGACAGGACACACAGCCATCCCTGCA
>JAHXMQ010012007.1:5805251-5869435 GCA_020466415.1 Ammodramus savannarum pratensis
CCCTGCAGGACACACAGCCATCCCTCCCCACAGCACACCCCCTGATCTATCCCTGCTCTCTGCAGGGCACTGACTCTGCTGCCATGCCTGGTGGCTGCTGGTGATGAAGGCTTTGAAGTGAGGTACTTGAGCAGTGTATTTTGACTTCCCCGGGTGACTCATGCTCGGCTCCGTATCTGAGATGCCTTTTCAGCTTCCTTTGACTGCTTTCCAGCGGTTCTCTGTTTGCTCAGCCTGCCCAGGGACTGTAACTTTTCTGTTCAACACTGGCCCTTCCTCCTGAGGGTGCACGAACAGCTTCCTCACTCCAAAGGGGTTCAATGGCTCAGGCAGTGCTTTTTAAGAGCAGCGGTGCCTAAAGGCATTTTCCCATCAATGGGGCAAACCGTAACCCTGGCTGAGCCCATGCAGTGCTCAGGGAGGCGGCCTGGAGAGCTCAATGAGAGGCACTCGGCCGTGACCCTGCAGCTGATCACATGGCAGAAAATCATGGCATTTACTCAGAAAATCAGCAGCACGAGGGAGGTCTCTACGCTGCTGTTGTGGCACTCACCATGAGGATATAATGAGGTGTCAGAAATAACTTACAATGAACAGCAGAGAAGAGGATTTGTAGGAGTGATTCTAGACTTGTGTCTTTCACCCAAACACCTGAAACACCCCCACAGAGGCTCTATTTTTATAGACTCACTCGTTTGAATCTAATCCCATGTGGCTCTGCAGCCTGTCAGGATCCACCCACAGTGCCCCAACCTAAAGGAGCAGGGCCCTGACTCTGCCCCAGAGGCGTCAGCTGAGGTCCCAAGGTCCAAGCCAAGGAGAAACACACACACATTCACAGGGACCCTCATCTGGATGGTTGCTGCTGCCATCCACACACAGCCCACATGAGACAATCTTCAAGGTCCCTCCAAACCAAACCACCCCACGATTCTGAGATCCCAGTGCCTCCTCTCACACCTTAGGCTTTGTTTAACTGCTCACAGTGGTTGTTCTGACAGGAGTTATACACCCTTTACGCTGTGATAAACATTCACAGTTCACCATTCAGAGGCATCTCCTCTCTGCTGATGTTATGAGCAAGGAGGAATAGAGGGGATTTTGGTCAGCCTCATGCTCAGAGACAGCCTCAAAGAAAGGTCTCCTCTCCAGGACACCCCAGCAGGCTGGCTGTGATTCCTGCCCCCATCATCCCAAAGGATCCCCTGGTGATCTCCCATCAGATTGTTGCTGTAGCTGTACCCCCAAATCCTCCCTCTTTCTGTCAGCTTGGACATGACATTTCGCACCACTGGAGAACAGTGACGGTACAGAGCTTTTCCCAGGACAGGCTGATGGCAGACATTAAATAATCAAATCTATTGCAGTGAGACTGGGACATGGGAAAGAAAGGAGCCAGGTATGATTAATGACCTTTACCATAGAGGCCTTAGAGGGAACCCCAGAACTGCCAAATTCATGGCCAAAGTGTTCATCACTTCATCCATCCACAGCCTGGAGACATCCAAATGGGCCATTCCCCAAAGCTTTGCAGGCCACACGAAAGCCTCACTCACAGGCTTAGCTTTGGAGGCACATGGCAGTTTTGGGAAGGGAAAAGTGTCATCCCCACGTGCCCAGGGACTCACCAAGCCCTCCCAAAGAGACCCCTCCAGCTCCAGAGCTTCACACCCAGGGCTCACCTTGGCATCCCTCTCTCTTACCCCCTGATCTCCCACTCATCTGCTCCAGGCTTAGCAAGAGGAACATGCACCTCACAAGTGGGAGGCACAGGAAGGAAGGATCCAACCTCAATGGCATTTCTACATTTCCACATTTCCACATTTTGGGCTCTACATCGAGAGGGTGAACCCTCCTCCCCACCCTGCTCCCGTCCGTGTCCCTTTGGTGCTGGGTGGATTTGTTGCAGGATAATTCTCAGCAACCATTTCCCCCCAACAAAGCTGCCCCCTTTGCATGTGGGCAGATGATACAGAAAATGGGTGGTTCAGGCCGATTTCATGAGGCCTAATAAATCTTCAGTAAATTAAAACTCATCCCCCTTTCCTCCCCTCTCTGGGCCTTTGTCTTGCTAATACACATTAAGCCCTGCCTGGCTACACACTTTGAGGCATTTCGGAGGTGAGGTCTGTACAAAGCTGCAGATGTGGGAGCTTTAAAGGACCTTTGGCCTCGGTGTTACCCATTAACATCAGCCATGCCAACACAAGAATCTCACCATGGTTCTCTCCCCTCAAAAGGGCTCCCAAGGAACAACCTCGCCTTTTGAGGGGGGGACAGGAATAAAAGAACAGAAGGAATGAGCAAGAAAGAATGAGAGAGGGACCTTCCAAAAGAGGTGTTCCCTGTAAGGCTAATTTTGTCCCTAAATCATTGTCTGGAGCTGGTTGCTATTTAGAAATTGCTTAAGAAATGGGTGCACCTCTTTCAAGGCAGGCAATGCTGACACTCACAGCACTCACTGATATTTGATTCATTTCTCTCATCTCCACTGACCGTTTCCACTCTGACCTTCCTACTTTCAGACCTTGAAATAAAGAGCACTAATGCAGTCCCATATTCAAAGAGACACTTTTGTCCCATATTCAGGTTTTTATTCCTGTTCAGATTTTCTCTATGCTTTCTGGCCCTCTTTAGAAACCAAAATCAAGCTGCCCCCAGAGCTGGACACAAAGTGGCAGGCCAAAAATGTCTCTGTGAATGCAATGGCCCTTCTGGAGTGTTCCCCTTGCCCTGGTGTCCTCCGTGGTCCTTTCCCTTGGAGCAGGCTGGTGCCCCATGCACTCGCATTCCCTACCCCATACAAGGAATAACTGCCAGGAAAGGGATGCAGTTAATGAACCTGCCCATTTCCAGTGGGCAAGGATTTGAATAAAAGCCTCAAGGATGTGAACAATCCCCTTCTGTTCAGTGCCCTCACCGAGGTGCACTCAGGTGTGATTTAAACAAGAAGTAACAGCTCCTCTCCCCGGCTTTGCCTTCCATCCCTTCAAGCACTTTGGCTAAAATGTAAAGAGAAACTTTGTGGCCCTATGTGGGTGCTTTAGAAGTTGTAAGGTGTGATGAATGAGCTCTAAAAAACACAGATCAAGAGGAAGATAGCGGGGATGAAAGGACAGGCAGTTAGATCAGACTAGACATCCTGGGATGAAAGGAAAGTCGAATGGGTAGCTAGATTAGACAGTTACCTAAGTGGAAGGCAGGAAATACAAACTTGTAGGTGTTTATCCTAAACTCCAGATCTGCACCTGTAAAGACTGCTCCCTCACTTCATTTTCATTCAGCCCTTTCATAAACAAATTTCTCTGCTTAATCAGGGGGTGCTCCTGGCACAGAGGCCATGAGCATCAAAGAGGAATGAAACAAACTGACCAACCAACCTCAGTTACAGCTTTTTTTTTATTTTAATCTCAAAGGAGAGCTTAGATCTCCGCTCCTTTTATATTTTGGAGCCAAGGCACGGCTCAGTTCTCATTCTATCAGGCTGACTTTGTGCATCCCAGCTGAAGGGATGGTGCACTTTGAACAAGTGTCAGGCTGGAGGATTAGGATGGGGTTTATCTCTGGAGCGTGGAGCTCGTTGACTCCAGCCTGTGGCTGAGGCAGGGCTGGGAGCCCTCCCTGGCAATGCAATAACCACCATCATCCCTCACTCAGCTCCTGGGAGTGTCAGACCTGGCAGGGTCACCCTGGATAAAGGAGCATTCCCTCCAAATCCAGTCCCAGCACACCCAAACCACTTGAGATGTTTATCTGGCGCTGCTCATCCGCCCCAAAAGCGCAATGAGACTGATCATGTTTCTCTGCTCTCCTGGTGAGACTGTTGTACAACAAAGCACTTGTCCCATGGGGATCCCAGCACTGTTTCCATGTCCATTTCTTAGTGTTTCCCATCAGCAGCTGCCAGCCCCTCACACAGGCAGTCCTCAGCCAATTCAGGCTGGGAAGCGGCGTGGGGCTCAGAAATCGGGAGAGGAGGCCCTGGGTACTTGCTGCTTCCCTTTGCAGAGCAAAACTTCAGGGCAGCAGAGACGTGGATCAGCAGTGATGTGAAATCCACTCACTCAGTGGAATTTCACACCAACAGCTTCAATGGTGTCATGATTTTGTGGTGGACCTGACAGTGCTGGGTTAATTGTTGGACTCAATCATCTCAGAAATTTTTTCTAACCTTAATGATTCTGTGATTCCTAGGTAAATTTGTGTATTACTTTCAATGTTAAACCTTGAATAACAGCTGAAGTTCTGTTTCCTCCTACATGAGGGACACAGGAAAATCAGCAGAACAGCAGTTTTTTTGCATGAAGACCTTAGTAAAAGTATTTTTCAATAGGTAGCTGAAGCATAACAAAAAACGTAATGTTCCATTTTTTGCCAGTAATTGGGTTGTGTGTCATCCCCCTACGGCTCCATCTACACATCAAAGATTCCTGCATTTATTTCTATGACATCGATTAGTTTTATTCCAAAATCACTACAAAGCCCAAAGTTGCTCAATACGGCTGTTAAGGCATAATAAAATGTCATAATGAGAAGCAAAGCTGCTTTCCTCTGAAGCTTAATCATTTTAGCCTTGATCAATTAAGGCTTTTGCAGAGTGAAAGAGAAGATCCTCCTGAAGTCTAAACACCTTCTGGAGATACTTCTGCTTGTCACCATAAAGGGGGTGAACACCAATCAGATTTTGTTCATACTTCAGTTATGTGCCAGGTTTAGGTACAGAAAATCACCTTTAGGCTGTCTGGAATCAGTTACTGCCCTGACAGTGAGCAAACTCTTTTCAGAATTTGGCTTCTCATCTTTGACCTAAAGAGGAAAAATCGTCTTGTTGCCAGTCAATAGTGGTTTTCACTCCATTAAACCAAACCAGGAAAGCATGATCCAGATTATATTTCAAGGGCATACATAAAACCTCTGAGAGTAAAAAAACTGAAAGAGGGGAAAGATGTGTTTCACTGCAAATATTGTAAATCTTGAGGTGTCTACAGAGCAGTGCCTCTTCTCTGAAGGAGGTGCTGAATTTGCTCTGGAAACAGGTGAACTCCATCCCTGACATCCACCTGGCCTGTCCAAAGACACCCAGGGCCTCATCCTGCTGGGATCTCCCCCTGGTTTGGAGCAGGACACACTTCCCTGGCATGGAAAGCAAACAGCCTTTGAACACCCTGGCACAGCCCTTGGCCGCGGGACGTGCTCCAACCTGCTCCACAAAACTATTACTGACTTCAAAGGCACTGGGGCTCAGCCCCGGGGTGGAAATTAGCTTCAACATTAATTGAATTAAAAGAGGGGGATTCCCTTCAAAGAGCTGCCACTTCCTGGGCACTGGGACGAGATTTGTATTGAGCACAGTTACAACCAGGCCAAACACTGGGAGCAGGTGCTGAATGCAGTGTAGGACACCCCAAGGGGCAGAGCAGGAGAAGGAGCATGTCCAAGAGCTCAGGGCAGAGCTGGGTTTGCCTGGACCAGCCCTGCTGAAGGATAGAACCGGGCAGGGACTCCTGGAAAGCTCCACAGCTCCTGGGCTGGGGCTGGAGGCAGGACCTCAGCCCCAGCAGGCAAAGGACACCAGTGGTGGGCTCATTTCTGAGCCTTCAGCATGGACAGAGTAGGGGAAAAGGGAAAATAAACATCAACTCAGTACAACTGACACAAAGAGCTGGCAAGCCACAGCCCCCAGGGCTGGAAATGCCGCTGGACTCAAGGCTTGAAATGCACCGTTATGAGTGTCCAAGAGCCCAAAAATGTGAGTTCTGCCTTGTCTATGTGTGCTTGCCAGCTCCAGGAATGTGTTGGGGCAGGCCGATTTTGGGTAGGACATATTCTGTATTGAACCTTGCCCCTCCAGGATTACAGAGTCCCTGAAATCTCTGAGACATCTCTGCATGTTTGGATGTGATCTCCAGATCTTTGTCACTTTAATCCCCCATCCATACATACCAGCACCTGTGGGTTGGAACATCCTTTCCCAGCCCTGAAAAAGTAGAAAATGGATTTGCTTCCACTTCACTCAAAAATACCTAAGAAAAAATTGTTCAAATCAAAAAATTGGAATAATTCCAGCACCAAATGAGACCCCAAATTCTCAGCATCCTCTGGCCTCAGGAAGGATGGAATTCCTGCAAGAACAATTCCCTTAAAACTAGCAGTAGCCTCCCCTTCTGACTTAAAAAAAAAAAAAAGAAAAAAAAAAAAAAAAGAAAAGATTGCAGAGACAGCCTGGCCTGCTGAAAGCATGGTTCTCCTGTCTCACTGAAACCTTCTCTGTTTCCTCCCCTCCTGGAGAGAAAAAGGGTCAGAAACTGTGATTTGTGGCTCAGGGCAATGCTCAGAGCTGCCTTTCCCAGGCATTTCAGTAGTCCAGGAGGTGAAGGTGTCAGCATCAGATAAAGAGGAATTCACCTAGCTAACATATCTGATCTCAGCTTGGGTTACCTGCTGAGCCAAGACCAGCAAGATTCCCCAGAGCAGCCAAACCCTGGAAAAGGTGAAGTTTGATGTGGTAAAATGTGTTCTTTGTTAGGTCAGAAAGGGAAGTGGTAAAGGCTTCAGAGAGGTGGGCAAAGCCTCTGCAAACTACAGGGCAGCCTGCTCTGGGGGAGGAGAGCAACCCCAGGGAGCAGCAAACAGGGCCACAGAATTCCAGAGACCTGCTTGTGATACTGGTCTGCTTTAATTTGTGCAGAGAATGGAGCCAAAGAAGGGAAGGGAGTTTCATTCCCAAGAGGATTTGTTGTGTCTCACTGCTGTGTCCCCTCCAGGCCAAGGGCTGGCAGGCCTTGCCCTTATCCCCACATCCCTGTGGTGGCATCTGGGTCTGTTCTCCTTCTGCCTCACACCTTGGATGCTCACAGCACTGAGCGAATGCCCTTTAACTGTTGTACAGCTCTTTTCACAGCAGGTGCCTCACAGCCCTGCCCAAAGAGCAAGGTCCCTGCTGCCCCATCCATGTTCCTCATGCAAAGCAGGCACACCTCCCTGGGGCCTTCACCAGGCCAGGGCCAGGAGGGAGCAGCTCCTCCAGGTTTCTGTCACTGCTTTCACAGCAAACTTCTGCCAGCCTTCCCTCACAGTGAAGTGAAACAAGTGCTTTTCTGTGATAGAAAGAGTGCTGCACGTGAATGGCCATCAGTCCAAAAGGATGTGCTGCAAGGATGGGCCAGCTGCCCAGCTTGGAGAAGAAAGGAACAGTGCTGTGACCCCAGCAAAGGGCAGGACCCCTGAGTCCCACCAGTGCCTATGCTGCCAGTGCCTTCCCCTCTGACACCCCCTGTGCCCTTTCTCTGGGCTCTTTCCACAGCCAGGGCTGCCAACTCCACAGCAGCTCCTGGGGAAAGGCCACGAGTTCAACTGAGCCACCCTGGCCTGCAGACAGGATCTAAGGCCAAGAGCCTCTGGAGCAGCAGCTCAGGGCCTCTGTGGTTCTGGCTGGGTACCAGAGGTGAATTTTGGGTACCAGAGGTGAATTTTGCCATGTGAAGGAGGCCATGCACTCAGGATCTGCATGGCTGCTCCTGTATGAGGAGCCTGAGTGCTGGTGCTGTGACACCTGAGTGTCCCTAGAGCCCAGTGTCAGGAGCTGCCCTGACCATTTCCATCTCCTCCCGTGCCCTGAGCCCTGCCAGGTCTCTGTTTGTGACACAAGGCAGTGTTCTGGCTGTCTCCTCTGGGGTCCCCATCCTTGTGTCTCCCAGCCTCCCCTGGGTACCTCTGCCCCAGCAGTGAGGAGCATCCCACCCACGCTGAGGCTGACCTCAGAGACTTCTACCAGGCAGGATTTCTGTGCTTTCCCAGGAGAACAGAGCCAGGCAGAGGCAAAACTTCAGAAATACCCCATGGCTTAAGAATGAGTGAAACACAAGCTCTGTTATTTCCATCACTCATCCTGCAGCTGTTACCCAACCAGCAGTACCAGAGCTCCAGGCATCATAAAGAACAAGCACCCAGGTGAATGAATCAACACAGAAGCTCCCTGAGCCAACGTGAGAGAAAAAATCAGGCTTTAAAATTGACACAGACAGAGACAACTTCTGCTCATTTGCTGCTGTGCTCCTGTGTCCCACTCATGTACATCCAGATGTGCAGTGTTCCAGCTCTCCCTCAGCAGCAGCCCAACTCCCTGCGTGCCTAACTGAGCTCACACTGACCCAAACTCTTCAGCCACTCCCAGGAGTGTGACAAAAGTTCACCTTTTTCCAGGTATGGGATCATTTAGGAGCACACAGCCCACACTCCATGCCCTGCATCATTCCCAGGATGCTGAGAGATGAAAAGTGAGAGGGGTGCCCATGGATCCACTGGCACTAATCCCCTCTCAGGATGGTCTTTTAAACAGGAGAGGTTATAAATGTATAAAGCAAAAAGGATCTCCAACCATCACCCACGAACTGGCTCCTTCCCTCTTCCTTCCCCCAGCTCCTGCCCTCCCCTTTCCCAGCCATCCTCTGCATCACTGAGCGGGACCAGAAGGCAGCAAACTTCCACCTCCCCGCTCATGTGGAAAGAAATCGCCTTCCAGAGAGGCATGGCTGCCTGTCTTCCAGCCCTGCACATTGTTCTGCCTGGGGAACAGGGGGAGGAGGCAGGGATGGGGCATTGTTTGCAATTCAAATGGCTGGACCTCAGGAAAAACCAATAAATTTAAGTCACTTGAGAATTTCAACAAGCAGGGCCACTTTCTCAAATAGGAAGCCTCCTCCCTTGGTGGGGGCTGTTGAGGAGCCACTAGACAAGAGAATAACTAAGCACTCATGGGGCTGAGGGCTTTTCATGCAATGAACTCCAAACCAAACAAATTCCCCCTTCAGGAGACGCCTTTATCCAAACACTCTGAGCACACAGGGAAAGGCACTCGGAGTCTCTGGCTCTCCATGCCTGCTAAGCCAGGCCTGATTCTCTGTGTTTGTCTGCTAAGCCAGGCCTGTTTCCCTCTCCCCATTCCCTGCCCAAGGCAGGTGTGGGCTGGGGGTTGCAGGAGGTTTGGAAGTGCCCCCTTGGCACGCTGCAGTTTGGAAGCCCCACGGGTGATGCTGGTGGGAAGGGGATGTGAAAATTCACCGGCCATAAATCCCCATCCATGCACCAAGTGTGGTGCAGGAAAAAATTTCAGCAGGACTGGATTTACAGGTGAGGTGGCTTGTACCAGCTTAGTGTTTAATTTTCAGCTCAGGTTTGCTTGCTCTTTCTCAGGAGGACTTGGGAATTCCCATAACTCCTTCCAGATGGTGCCCCACACTGGAATCCTGTGCCTCCCCTCCCTCACAGAGTTCCCTGGAGCTGGGGCAGATCTCCATGGTGTGAGGAAGAGGAAGGTTCCTGCTGCAGAAGGGAATCTGACACATCCTCTGGCACATTATCTAGAGCTGCTCAAGAGGTCACTCATGTCCAGCCAGGAGTGCTCTTTGTCCCACACCATGGTTCACACAAGTGGGGCACAGATAAAAGCTGTGAACCAAAAGACCTTTGACACCACTCTAGTGCTGGTGCTGAAGCATCTGATAAACCAGGCAAGGGTGGGAGAGGCTATCAATGGCCTGACTGGGGCAGAGCATTGCTGAGACTATGGAGAAGGAAACAAGGAGGCTGTGCTCCTCCCTGTGCCACCACCCCATTTTGGAGATCTCTAAGTTGGTGCTGACTGTGAGAGCTGACATGACCAGCCTGAGCCAGGAAAGGGACCCCAAAGCCCCTTCATTTCCCCTAATTCAGGCTCCATCCTAAGCTAGTTGGAACTACATATTGAGACTCCTGTTTTCCAGCCCTGCCTCATTACTCGTTTTCTTCCTCCTTACTTACTACAGAATTTCCTTTGCCCTCTATTGCCACCTCTCAAGAAACTGGTTTTTGTAGCCAAGGCTGCAGGTTCTGCAATGTTGCTGTGAGCAGCCAAAACATGCAACTGCTCTATCCTGCTGCAAATGGAAGAATCCAAGGCTGGCTTGGACAGGGCCTGGAGCAGCCCAGTCTGGTGGAAGTGTCCCTGCCCATGGCTGGGAGCTGCAATGAAATGGTCTCTAGGGTCCCTTTCAACCCAAAGCATTCTGTGATCCTGTGGAGTTCCCTGCTCCCTTAGAGCTTCTTTTCCATCAGACATTTCTTACAGATGCCATATTTTCTCTTTAATTTCTCCTCTGCCTTCCTTTGTGCTAACATGTTCTGTGGCATCTTCAAGGAAACAGGACCAAACGTGATCTACCAACCAGCATAGCAAATATTTTTGGCCCTTTTTCAACTCTCTTACAGTGACAGAACAATTCTCATCAGCAAGTGAGGAGCTCTCAGAGAGCACAGAGAGCTCTAAGAGTGACCTGCAGAATGTGATGGATGAAGCCACACAACACCCAGGTTGTTTTCACACCTTTCTCATGCCCACAATCCCACATCAGGTCATGGGAAGAGCAGTGGAAATCTCCCAGGATGAGCCCTTGCATTGCCTGGCAGGGCTGGCCAGGAGCTCCAGAGCCAGAAACGCAGCTGCAGTGATGCAGGTCCACAAGTGCAGCCAAACCCAGCAGCACCCAGGGGCTCTCACGGCCACTGACAGGAGGAAATGGCCTGGGGGTGAGCTGGGCAGCTTCAGGGTGGATTTCAGGAAAGGTTCTTCCCCCAGAGGTGCTGGCACTGCCCAGGCTCCCCAGGGGATGGGCCCAGCCCCAGAGCCCCAGAGCTCCAGGAGCCTTTGGACACCCAGGGATGCTCAGGCTGGGGTTGTTGGGGTCTGGGCAGGGCCAGGGGCTGCCCTGGGTGATCCTGGGGGTCCTTTCCAACCAGCACATCCATGACTTGCACCTCTGCTCCCGTTGTGCCCCCCTCAATGTTTCCTGCCCTGGCAGTGCCTCAAGTCCAGTTCAGATGCTCTTTTTTACCTGTTTGTCTGGTATCTCCATTCGTGGCAGACGATAAAAAGCTGCCAGGGACTTTACAGTCAGTAATAAAATAGATTTATAGGAGGAATTCGATCTATAGTCATGGAGATGTTTGGTATGCCGCAACCACTTAACACCAAATGCTTAATTCCCCAAGGGTTTATGTATAGATACAAAAGTTTGTCTGAATTAACTACAGAAGAACATTTAAGGCAAAGATGGTAAACTGAAATCAACTCCTGAGCAGATGCTTTTGTCTGGAAGTTAAATCATTATTATGGCTATAAGTTAATACAGTTTATTCCACATTGGAAAGAATCAACCCTGAATAAAAAGCACCTTAGTGATCCTGAAAAAATCCATGAAATAGATCTATATTACATGAAATATATATGTATATGAAATATAATACAGGTGTGTATATATATATATAGTCTGTTCTTCATCCTAACATTTTTATGTGACTGGGGCACTCTGAGGTCCAAAGAGAAAGACTCTCTCTGAGCAACACTTCCTATAGCACCAGGCAAGCTGGGCTTATCACCCACCAGCCATCTCCAGGACTATTCTGCTTCTGTTTCCTTCATTTTGCTGTTCCTGGACCTTATTAATGTAGGTGTGAGGGGGTGGGGGATGACAACTCAGCCCCCATTGTTTATGTCTTGCTGCTAGGATGGGGGACTGAGAAAAAGAAAAGCCAACAATAAAGCAAAGCGTTAGCCCAAAGAATACTTTTATTGCCACCAGGAGTAATTCAAACCTCTTGTGGTGGTTTGGAGACAAACTTTATGGTGGTCAAGTCATACACTGCTGTTTGGATTTAAAAAGCAGGCAGGATATTTTATGGCCATTAATAAAATGTTTGCAGCCTGCCTACGAACACGGGAGAGGGGCTCACACCTCTGAGGCTGATCACCTGCAGTGGTCAGAGCAGGGAATTCCACTCACAGCTCCTCCTCACAGGAATTCCTGCTGAAGGCATTAAGGAAAGAGCTGCTTTTGCTCTTTGTACCCCTTTTCTGAAGCACCTGTGTTTGCTGGTTCAGCACACGAGATGCCAGGCTCAGGTGGGCCAGTTTAGGCCAGTTTGGAATCTTGCAGAGCTGCTCAGAATTACTCTGGCTCCAACCTGCCCTCGCCCTGAGACTCCAGATAGGATGTGCTTAAATGCATGGAAATTACCTTGTCACCCAGTTAAGGCCCCTCACCAGATCGCTATAAAATGGGGGCACTGACTCCTAAAGAATTGCACTTATTCATAGATTTTAGGGCCTTTGTGATGCTTTAACTTGACCTGCTCACAGCCCAGGTCAGGGGACCACCCCACGTTGATTCCTGCCTCAAAGGCAAGAGCTGTGGCAGCGGGAGAGCAGAGTAAAACCTCCTGTCCTGAGTCAACAATTCACTGCAATCAGGAAAAAAATACTATACCTAGAGGATATATCATAAATATACATCTCTTCATGTACCTCCCAGTGTTGAGGCAGCAGTTCTCCAGAACTGCCAGCTCTACCAAAACCAGGATTCTCATTCCCCACTCTTCCCAGGGATTGTTCATGCTTCTGCTGTGTTTGCAATGCTGAGGTTTGCACCGTTCACGTCCCAGAGCATGAATACCCCATCTGATTTTTCCCAAATACAGGACACAAATACTGGCTGGATGCCCCCAGTTTCTGTGAATCACCACCCCAAATATTAAAATGTCAAAACCACTAGTAATTTAATATTTTTTGGTTTAAATACTGATGGAAATCGTTCCCTTTTTGACACCACTAGCTATGAATTTACTCTACTATACTTTTGCTCCCTTCATCAATTTTCCTGTGATTTTCAGTTTCTAATTTATCCAGATTGATAAATGCCTCCCACTCCCTCTCCTCCATATTTCACTCCCTGGGAATGGCCTGCACTCTTCATTCCCCCATCTCCAGCTTTCACCACAGCAAGCACATTGATTTTAATGGGATTTAATGCTCTCACAAAGCACTCCTGACTGCTCCACGCTCCTGCCTGATGTCTCCAGAAACCTTTCTGTCCTTTTCCAGGTCATTGAAGGAAATATTGGCCAGCACCAGCCCAGATCCCTTGGGACAGCAGCAGAGACACTCAGGGCTGGTGACAAACCTCCAGCCTGGTGTCTGTCAGTGCCTAATCAGTCAAATGCCATATGGAGAATGCCAAGGGGAGAGCCTGCCTCTGATTTCAGCTCTGGGAAGGTGGGCTTTGGTCTGATACCCACACCTCAGCAGCAGCAGCAGCAGCAGGATATTGTCCCCACCACAAAGGAGGTTAAACCTGGAGGAGCTGGAGCTCTGTTCCCTGGCAGGAACGTGAAGGAGGAACACCTGGCCCAGAGGGGGCTGCACTGAGGAGCTCCAGGTCCAGCACACACCTGCGCAGCCTCTGCCACCCAGCCTGGGAATCTGCTCTCAAAACTCCCCCCAGCAGCTGCTCTGTGCCCTGTGCTGGCACTGCTGCTCTGTCACCAGTCCCCCCGCCCTGCTCCTGTGCTCCCTGAGCCCTGGCAGCAGCCCAGGGCAGGGCAACAGAGAGAAGGGTGAGGAAAAAGGATCACAGATTCCTTCATCCCTAAGGACCAGGGCCAGGGGAGCACCTGGCGGGGCAAAACAGCCATTCCACAGAGAGACTGGATGGGCTGCCCTTATCCCTTGTGACTTTCCTTTCTGAGGCTGCTGTCCATGTTCCAGACAGGTCTCAGGTCAATGGCACCTTTTATCACTTCTTTCCTTTCTGAGGCTGCTGTCCGTGCTCCAGATGGATCTCAGGTCAATGGCATCTCCTAGGCCCTCATTAACCTATCAATTGGGTCACTTCCTTAGAGCTGCCAGTGTCTAAACAGACACTGCTATTCCCAGCCCATCTCTGTTGCCCACTTTCTATTTCTAAAACAAATAATAATGAGTGATTTTAGCACTTGGAGCTTGTAATTCTCCCCATGACATGTTGGTGTTTCTAAGAAAATTCTTTTTCCCCCATCCTCTTTTCCAGGCCCCTAGCACTGGGTTAGGAACAAATCAATAGTGCCTCTTCTTCAATGCTTAGTGCTGTGATTAATAACAGTGCTGTTGTTGTAGCTGTGCTGGTTTAAGGATGTATTCATTAATTAACCTTGTCTCCTGATTAACTTTGTTCTTGACATCTTGATTTTGTGCTAAATTAATTCTCGTTTATTTCCCCCTTCCACCCTCCCCTTTCATAGATTGTGCTCCTCACTTCTAATCAGGCTCCCCTTAAATTATCTCCCCCTCCAGAGAAGCAGAAATCCCCCAGGCTGTGCAGCCCCTGCATCCCCTCAGGGATGGATTTATGCCCCACGACACCCCCTGTGTACTCCCACTCCCATCTCCTTTCACCTGGAGCACAGAGGACCCTCAGAACAGATCCCATGGATCTCCCTGGGCTCGGGGATCTTCCCTCCAGCACAGCCCAGGACCTTTTGTGTCTTCTCCTTCCACACTGCACACACTGCCTGCCTGGAAACAGGGCCACCCCTGTTCACAAGATCTCCAGATGCCAGCACAGGGCCACCACCAGCCCTGTCAGCCTGGACTGGGTAGTGGAGGCTGAGCCAAAGCCCCATCACATGGAGTCGGGAGCCACGAGCCAAATTCCTGAGGTTTAGCACAGCCAGGTCCCTCTCCAGTGAGCTGCTCCAGCTGAGGGACACTGAGGGCAGTGGCACTTTCCCAGGCAAGCACAGGGAGAGCTGTGATGGGGTTTCTGAGTGAGATGTGGGATTTGGGATGCACTCACACAGGAGGTGCTTGCTTTCACCAAAGCTTCCAAACCCCTTCCATCAACAGCTCTCCTCCTGCCCTGCCCCCAGACAAAACCAGTTAATCGGATGGGGTTTGCTGCTGGGAGGCTGAAGGAGTGGAAATGTATCCCCTGGTCCTGAAAACAAGTGGAAATAGCCTGGTGTAAACTTAATTCTTATGTGTTGTGAATAGCAACACATCCCGGTTATTATAATCACTGTCCATCAGTTCACCATCCACCAAATGCAGTGGTTGGTGAATTCCATTTTATGATGCAAATGCAGCCAACCAATACAGGGATTTTGTTTGATCAGAGGCTCTTTTTCCTTTTTTTTCTTGAGAAAAACACCCTTATTTTGAATGTCCAGCCCCTCAGCTGGAATAGATCCCTATAACTCCACCCATACCAGTGGGCTTTGCTCATTTACACTAGGTGAAAGACTAGCTAAAATAAAAAAAGGGAGATATAACTCCCTGTGCAGACAGAGCAGGACACTCTGCCCAAGTTAAATGGCTAAAGGAGAACTGGGCATAAACCCTGTGGGAAGACAGCAAGAAATCTGGGGTTTGTACATGGTTGGGAACGAAACAGAAAAGTCTATACATTTTTAACCACAAAAGATTTCACTGGACAACATGGTCTAGCAGGAGCTTTAAAGGGGAAAAGCAGTTCACAGACTCTTCTGAATGCATCTCCAGTAGCCGGGTTGTTAAGACATTCAGGGCTGTTAATGTGCACTGTCAGCCCATTGTAACCAAACCTTTAATCCTGGGCCTGTCAGACTTGAAGGAAAACTAAGGGCTGACAGTGCTGCAGCAAATGGATTTTCCTTCTCTGCTCTCATCGCCTCCCCCTCCTCCCATTTAAAGTTAGAATAACACGGAGTCTATTCCTTTCAGGCTTGCAAAGCAACCAGGAAAGAAAGGGGGGGAAGTGCAGGGATGGAGGGATTTGTCCCAGCCTACATGGACAACCCTCCAAATCCCAGTCTCCAAACCGGGCACTCAGCACAGCCTGATCAGAGCCAGGTGTCTGAGAGCTCTCCTTCCTTGGCCCTGGTTCTGAAGTGTTCACGTGGATCTGGTGGGTGTTCTCTAAAGCTGGGGTTCATCAGAGGCCCCGGGGATTTCAGGGCAGTGTTTAACACAAACAGGTGACAGTTTCCTCAGGTGTGGAGCTCTCGGTGAGCACAGTCTGTCTCTGGAGAGGAGGGCTGGCAGGGAGAGTGACTCCATCTCCCCTCTGCTCTCCTGCCCTGCAGATGAACCAGCCAAGGCCTAACGGGAGGGAGGGAGCATTTCTGCATGTGCCCAGGTGTGCTGGCATCTCTAGAGTGTCACCATGATGTCACTGGGTCAGTGAAGGGCTGGTTTCTGCCCTCCTCACACAGAGCAGGGGGCAGCAGTGCCCGGGGGCTCCTGCCTGGTACCTGCCCTGCAGGTGAGCCTGGCACTCATCCCTGGCTGGGAATGGATCCAAGGGGGTGAGATGTAACACTGAGAATATTGTTAAATGGAAATGAGCAAAAGCAGCAAAATCAATTTGAGAAGATAGTTCACGTTCCAAGGGGAAGAAACTCTTCCAGAATTGGGTTAAGCAAAGCCCTACTGAGTCACTTATTGATTTCTTAATGAGCCTGGGGGGAGAAAAGGAAAAGAAAAGAGGACAGGGGGAAAAAAGAGATAAAAGAGCAGATTCCAGACAGAAATAGTCATGCAGTTTCCTTGTGGATGTAAAGAACAAGTCAGCAAGACTCCAGAAAGCAGAGCAGCATCAGAATCCTGTCTGCACAGCAGTGTGGCATCAGAGAGGGGCTCACGGTCTGGGGAGGGCACAGGGGGGAAAAGGCCCTGGAGAAGGAGAACATTTCACAGAGCAGCACCTTGGGAAGGTGCTCCAAAGGAGCTCAGGCTGTGCACCTTCCCCAGGGGCTGGTTTGTGTGTGCAGGCACCAGCAGGGCTGCACTGCTGGCTGCCAACCCTCCTGTGCAGGATGTGCAGACAGGAGCCCCTGGTCTCCTCAGCTCAGGTGAGTTACTCCCGCTGCTGTGGCCCTGTGTAAGGGCAGCTCCAGCCCCAGACAAGGCTCTGGTCAGCACTGGGGCATTGTCACACGGACAAAAGCCTCCAGCACGGAGCTGACCTCGGCCAGAGCCTTTGGCAGCCCAGGGATGGTCCCACCTCCAGCCTCCAGCAGCGTGCAGGCCACAGGTCAGGGCCAAAGGGAAGGGGTGCCACAGGGGAGAACAGCTCCTCACCTGCCCTGAGCTCTGCCCCACCCAGCAGAGACCCAGACCGCAGCCAAGCCCTGTTGAGAGCAGGCACAGCCCTCACAGGCTGCTTAGAGACAGGGTGATGTTCGGGGGCTGCCACTTCAGAGGGGACAGAGGGCTGAACGGGGACTGCCCTGACCCCACTGCCCAGGGCAGAGTCAGGCACAGGGAATAAAAGAACTTTATACATGCACAGGGAAAGCAAAATGTGAGGCAGCCCCACCACATATTTAAGGAAATCCACATGAGGCACTGCCCCTGTGCAGCTTTTCCAGGAAAAATAGGGGAAAAAAGAGAAATCTGGCTGCACTGTAAATAGCTGAGGTGGTAAAACATCTCTAGGTTAAATGAGAGGTCAGAGGGGATCAAACAGTGAGACTGGATCCCACCAGAGCTAGGAGAGGGGCTGAGACCCTGGGGCAAGGAGTCAGGAATCCATTATCCAGCAGGCACAGAGGGTCCCACAGACTGCAATGGTACGGTCAGATAGAGTCAGAGGGGAAACAGCAGGGCCTGACTGACAGACCAACACCTTACATCACAGAATAAGCTGGAATTCTGCTAAAGCTGCTAAAGTTCTGACATAGCCCAAGTTTGGGATAAGAAAAGAGGAGTGGGGAGCACATCTCCAACTCCAGGGGGAAAACTACACTTTTTCAGTGGCCAGGCATTTTTCCAACCAGAACTAACACTTTAGAAAGGAAGTTCAATAGAAATTCACCTTGCATCACACCTAACAAGAGCTGGCCCCCAAAGCAGCTCTTTCCCGAGGGCCTGGAATGCAGTGCTCCCCTTGCTGCTCCCCACATGGAATCACAGCGAATCAGCACCAATTTCTCTGTGTGCCTGCAAAGCACTGAGTGTAAGGAAATGGCTGAGGGTGTTTGTCCTGTCCAGCTGTCCGTCCCTGACACAGCTAGCAGTGCTCTCCAGAGAGGAACCATGGCAAGCACAAACGGGAGCAGGTCCCCAGTGCTCCCTGCCTCCAAACCCCACAGAACTGGGCATGAGGGAAGGGGGAGAGAGCATCTGTTTCCTTACTGAGTCGTGTTCTTTCTCTTCTCCTAATCCATGGTAAAATCTGGAGGCAGAGGAGGGCAGAGGAGCCTTTCCTCGCAGCAGGGGATGTGCCCGCTGCCCGCTGGGATGCTGCGAGCCCCGAGCTTCTCAGGGGGACTCGAACAAGGGCACTCCAACCAGCTGCGGCAAGGCAGGGAGACCCGAGCAGCATCTCGAGGTTTAAAATGCAAATTCCTCCACTTCATTTTAGGTGGAGGGGTCAAGGTCTGCCCATTCCTTCCTCTGCCCCGCTCCCCCCGCATGCCTTCCCCCTTCTCCAGCAAGTTTTGTTCAGGAAGGGGCTGTGGATGGGACAGGCTCTTTGTGCTGGCCATTCAGCCCAGTGAAAGGGCCGGGCAGCCCCAGCGCAGGGAACAAACTTTGGGGGGTCAGCGCGGTCAGCCCCGATAAATGCGGGGCTTTGTCTGCATTAAGGGCACGATCGCAGCGGGGCGCCCGCAGCCCCGCACAGCCCCGACCATTGATGCAGTGCTGCAGCAGCAGGGCACAGAATGCTCTCCCAGGGAATGGAACCGCCGCTGCAAACCTGCCTGCCTGCCCCTTCCTGCAGGGAGACCCGCTGCAGCGGGCACATAAAACTCCTTTTATAATGTGCATCACAAATAAGCATGGGTGGAGAGTGAGCTTGGCAAAAACCAATCCTAGTCAGAGGGCAGTGGCAGCGCAGCCAAGTGCCTGTTTATTGTTGCTTCTCTCCAAGAGATGGACAGTTCAGGTCATTAAAGGCCCAAGATAGAGACAGTTTCTCTGCACGCTGTTTGAAAACAGGCTTTGTTTCCAGGGAAGTGCCCCAGCCCTTTCTGGAGTTGTTGCCTCCACCGCTGAAGTGGCCCTCGGCCTTGGGGTGGAGCTGATGGGGCGAGGGGAGCCCTGTGGCCCCAACAAACCCGTGTGAAATGCAGCTGGAAAAGCAGCACAAGGGGCTGGGGAGAGGCTCCAGAGCCTGCAGGGCCCCTGGGAGGGCTCCACTGCAAGGAGGGGAGCACATCCTCCCAAATGCTCCAAACCCAAAACCCTCATGAAGGGGCTTTAGAGCTGCCCCTGGCTGTTAAACGATCCCCCCTCCATCTTCTTCAGTGTTTTCTACAGAGGAGCATGTGTTCCCCCAGAAAATGTCTTTCCTCCCCCCTGACCTCAGTCCCTTGTTCACACAGGAAGGGGGAGTGTGGTTGGGGTGTTCATCCAGACATTGCAAAGCAGGGTTTCATTCAATTGAAGGATTTACCCAGAGGAACAGAACCCCTGTGGGTCAATCTCCAGCAAACATGGTTCCACCATGGCCAGCCCGCCACAGTGCATGTGGTCCAGGAAGATCAGATACCTAGAGATCCCAAAGAGAAGCAGGTTAATTTAACATATCCATGTAAACCCCAGTGTCCATCACAAATGGCAGCTTCAGCCCAACCTCACTGGCAAAATAAAGGGCAAATAAAAATGAGATTGTGAGAGTGGTGAGGTTCTGTCACAGGCTGGACAAGGACGTGGAGAGACAGCACAAGGGATAAGGGCCTGGAGACGAAGGAGGGTAGATTTAGATTGGATATTGGGAAGGAATTCTTTCATATGAGGGTGGGCAGGCCCTGGCACAGGGTGCCTAGGAAAGCTGGGGCTGCCCTGGATCCCTGGCAGTGCCCAAGGCCAGGCTGGATGGGGCTTGGAGCACCTGGGACAGTGGGAGATGCTCCTGCCATGGCTGGGGTGGAGTGGGACTAACTTTAAGGTCTCTTCCAACACAAAGCATTCCATGGTTCTCTGATGAGAAGAAAGGAAAGGTTTTAATCGTGCCAGGAGACCAGCAGAGAAGTGAGAGCCCAGCTGTTTGGGCACGTAAGGTTTGATGCTGAATCTTCCAGGACTCAGCTGACCCGCAGACATCCACAGCTTCCCGGTGGGCTCCTGACTAGAGCTGGGGACTCTTCTCTGCCCGTGTAAACCTGACCTCCAAACAAACGGAATCGTACCTTAAAAAACACAAGCAGTACCACTGGGTGAAAATCTGAAACTGAGACCGGCTCAAACACCCGTTTTCACAGAGAGCTGCGGAGAATCTCTGCTCATGGACCCGGCCCAGCTCTCTTGGCAGTCCCAACGTGGGACACCTTGATTCCACCCCATTGTGCCGCCTTTCCTCTCTGCGTCCACCGCGCTGCCTTTTGTGCCCAAGTGACACAGACTGATGGGGATTATTTCCAGGCTTCCTCGGGGACAGGGGGGTTCCTGCCGCCCTTGTTCGGGGACAATAGACCCATTAAGCGTCTCCCCAAGGCGAGGGGAGCGGGGCATACCTGGCCCCCGAAGTGGGGACGGCCACTGCCCCTGACTGCCATTAGCATCTGAATGAGAGCGGTGCCTGCAGAACAACAGGCAATTATCCCGCTGAAAAGCTTTTAAGTGGCATTAATTGCCGGCCACAGACTCAGGGCTCTCTCAGAGTAAACCGTGTTGACAAACAGGATGAAGTATATTGGATTTCCTGCAGGGGAAGAATTTGTCGGATTGTGCCTGGCTGGGGGCAGGCTGCGCTGTGATGCTGGGCTGTCACAGCCCCGCACACCTGCGGGCAGCAGCACGGCCTGGGCTGCCCTGCCTCGGCTCGGGGGCTGTGCAGAGCCTGCTCGGAGCTCGGAGTGTCCCAGGTGTCTCTCGAGGCCCAGGTGCACCTTTGTGCACTCTTGCTCAGAGATGCAAAGCGGTGGCACAGCCCTGAAACACAATCTCCTGTCAGAAACAGGAGGTGGCTTGACGTCCCACTGCCCTTTGATCGGGATAAATACCCTGCACAGCCCAGGAATGGGGAGATGAGGCAACCTTTCACAGCTGAGAGGGGAAAAGTATTTTGTTAATGCATGTTAATCTTTAAAAATCAACAATGCTGCTAATAAATAAATATTGTGCTGTCCATTAGGTACTTGCAAGAAGGCCAGAGCTAACACCTAACCGATTCCCTGGAAAATCATGCTCAAATGATCTTTAACTTGTAACAAATGAAATTATTTCAAAGCTGATTTTGCCCACGTGCAAGGCATTTCTTTCTACAGCTTCTTCCTGCAAACTGCAAGACAATAACCTTAAAAAAGTACTGCAGCACTGTTCTTTCCCCAGGAACATCATCTCCTCTTCATCACCACCTGGATTGTCCTGAGCTGCCCATGGGCACCCAGACACTGATAGCACCGGGCAGAACCACAGGATCATGGAGTGCTTTGTGTTAGAAGGGACTCGAAAGTTAATCTTATTCCACCTTCCTGCCATGGCAGGGACACCTCCCACTGTCCCAGGGACACCTCCCACTGCCCCAGGTGCTCCCAGCCCCAGTGTCCAGCCTGGCCTTGGGCACTGCAGGGATCCAGGGGCAGCCCCAGCTGCTCTGGGCACCCTTTGCCAGGGCCTGCCCATCCTTGCAGGGAAGAAATTTTTCCTGATATCCAATCTAACCCTTCCCTCTGATGGTTTGAAGCCATTCCCCCTTGTTCTGGCATTCCATGCCCTTGTAAATTGTCCCTCTCCGTTTTCTTGCAGGCTCTGGAAGGCAGCAGTAAGGAACCCCAAATGCTCCTCCTTTCCCAGCTTCCCCAATGCAGTGTGCTCAGGAATCCCCTTGGGTCTTCGACTGTGAACAGCCCCTCTAACTAGAAAAAGGAGAGAGAAACAAAATGCCCTTCCTGAAGCATTAATTTATACTTATTTCTGAAAGCTTTGACAATTGAACTCATTCACTTCATCCCAGTGAAGATGAGACTTTGCCTGGCACTCCTTGGCATCACAAACCTGACCATGCTCCCTCTGCAGCGGGGCTCGAGCTCTTTTAGGGGATTTCCAGTAAATATGGGTCATTTTATGGCTCAGAGTGAAAACCATGGGAAAAACTCTGGGTTTTACTAATTCAGACCTCCAGCTCAGCACACACATGTGGGTGGCCTTTTGAAGTTTGAGCAGCAGATCTTCTGCTCGAGCAGAATGGCCTCGTTCCCCGCAGTCAGTGGCGCAAGGCCAGCCTGCACCATCTGAGGACAAGCCCTCTCACATTTATCCAGCACAAAACTCCGACAGGAACTCAGGAATCGTTCAGGCATCTGTGGAGAAAGCTTTGAAAGAGCCTGTGTAAAGTCCAGTCAACTGAGACTGCAGAGCTTTGCCTCCAGTGTGTGGCGTAGAATAGACTGCACAGTCAGAAAGCCAAAATATTAATGCAACCCCCCACAACATGTCTGTCCAAGAGAGACAGTGCGAAAAAAACCCAGCGTGGGCCCCAGCAAACAAAAGACGGACCTCATGTGCTGCTAATAATGCCCAATCATCAGGACTAGGCTAATTTCCTCTCACAGTGCCAGATTCAGACCACAAATAATTAACTTAAGTGCAGAAAAGATGCACTCTTTGTGTTGGTTTGGTTGTTGCTGCTGTTGTTTCAACGAAAGGAAAGCTCCATAGGGCTGGACTCCAGTGGAGAGTCAGAGCTGGTCTCAGTTGTTCCTGCTCAACATTTGGTCCTCGGTATGTGCTGATATTGGCAGGATGATGACAGGTATGAAATGCCATGTGTTACATTATGGAAAAGCAAACAACTGAAGGAAAACCTGGGAAATAGAAATGCTGTTGGAGGAAGAAGCATGAAGCAGGTCTGTGTGAAGCAGCATTTCATGAACCACCTGGTGCTCACTGATTCTGGGGAATCAGTACCAGGCCCTTGTCCCACCCCTGATCATTTCTCCACTGAGCACTTGAGTCATAATTCAAACCTGTGTGGATTTGGCACCTGAAACAGCTCAATAAAATTTCACTGCTTCCCAGTGCTGCCCCAAGAGCTCGTGTCCAGCTGCTGAGTGCAGGATGGAGTGACCCCAACACCTCCACAAGGAGCAGCCCCTCTGGTCCTTGACCTGCTGGGAAAGCTGAGGGAGCAGCACCTGCACAAAGGCTGGAAAGAGAAATCCTGGCAGGAGCAGTGTCAGAAGGTGCACAAGCACACAGCTCCATATACAGGTGTGTTCACAGAGCAAACCCCACGTTTCACACCTCTGGGCAGGTCACACGGATATCCCCTGGCATGGAGGGAGAGTTTGCAGCATTGCTTTGGGTACCTGCCTGGGAACTGCCCCAGGGCCCCTCCCATGCTGGGCTCCTGCCCAAGGAGGGCCTGAGGATCTGCCCCAGTCCAGGCCATGAACCCCTGCCCACGGCTGTGAGTCACAAGCAGAGGGACCCCAGCGATGGGGGCACCCCCACGTGCACAGACCCCATTTCTAGAGGGGTGAGGATGGAAGCCAGAGCTGGATGAGGCTGAGCAGGGTGGGCACACATCCCTTGGGAGGCTCCTGCTGGGCACCAGCAGCTGGCACTTGCTGGTCCCTCTAACAAGCTTGGACAAGCCCCTGGGAGTGACCCTTTGGTTTGAGCCACGGCCCTGGGGCACTGGATCTGCCCCCAGGTGGGTGAATTCTCATCTCTGGGGGAGATGGCACAGGGGCATGGGCAGAGCCCTCAGCCTGGGGAACAGACCCTTTGAGGGGGGTCAGCACACAAAGCTCACAGCTGCCAAACCTCCTGATCCTGCCAGCTGCTCTTGCTTAACGGGGCTACAGGGACCTGCAAGCGGCAGGAAGAGCAAGGGGAAGTAGTGAAGTTGGAATTAATTTGTCACTCCATATTTAACTGACCTCAAAACTATTAAACAAATCTAATAGGAAATATCCCCCAGATTCCAAATTGCTGTGCTGCCTGCTGGGGAGCAGCCCCTGTGCTGGGCTTCAGCCACCCAGCAGCCTGCTGCAGGGAAGGGGGCTTCCCTCCTGCCACCCCAAATCCCTGCAGGACAGTGGGTGAAGGGAGCACGGAGAGCATCCAGCACCCCGGGCCAAGGTGCTGGGGAAGCTGAGGGATCCTGATGCAGGCACGTAGCTGTGGGCTGTCCTGGCTCCTGCTGGGAGGAAGCACAGGGGATGTTCAGGAGTTAGGAGCAGGGACTGGCTGCTCAGGAGTCATCAGGGAGTTTTCCATTTCTCAAGCAGAAAAAAAAAAAATCCCAACTCCTCGCACATTAGTTGTAATTATTCCCCTCTCTGCACCTGGAATAAGGAGGGGACTTGGGAGATTTAAGGCTGCAGACAGAGTGGAACTGGATTTTACTGCCAAAAATTCGCAGACTCAGCAGCTATACTGTGGAGAGAAGCTAGGGGCAGAGAGCTGGCATAAAAACAAACAAAAAGCAGCTTTTTCTAGCAAATAGGTGAATCCAGGCCAACCCTCCCTTATGGCTTAAAACCCTCGGTGACAGCACATTTCTGGCTGTGGCGGGCTGTCCGTTCTTGCCCCAGGGCTGTGCTCGGCTGCACAGGATGGCACAGCGGGGCTGCGTGAGCCAGGAGGGAACAGAATGACCCAGGAGGGATCCGGGCTGTGCCGGGCTGAGGATGGCGGCGTGACGGGGCAGGGCTGCGGGCTGTGCCCGGGGCTGGCCGCGCTCCGAGTGCCCTCTGCCGGCCCGGGCGCGGCTCCGGCCCCGGCACCGCTCCGGGCCCCGCAGGGACCGCTCCGGGCCCGGGACCGATCCGGGGACAGCAGGGACCGCTCCGGGCTCGGGGCCGCTCCGGGGACAGCAGGGACCGCTCCGGGGTCAGCAGAAACGAATCTAAGTTCACTCTTAATTCTTCGCAAAGGAAAACCCATGAACCCTAATGAAGCGAATTAAGGGCTATTTAAAGGGGGTACAGCTCCTTTAAAAAAGAATACAATTTCTACGAGCGGATGAATATTGACTCCTCAATTATACTGTGGGCCCTCTGCAGGGTCCCCTCCCGGCACGGGCTGCTCGCAGAAGCCGCGGCCGGGCCGGAGCGCCGCCCCGCTCAGGTATCCGGGATGTGTCCGCCGGAATTCCCCGGTGAGGAACCTCCGGTGAGGAACCTCCACACCCTCTCTGGACAATCTGTTCAGGGCTCAGCCACTGCCCAGGGGAGAAGTTCTTCCTCCTGTGCAGGGGGAATTGCCGGGGTCAGTCCCTGCCCGGTGCCCTCGTGCTGTTGCTCGGCCCCATGAGCAGCGCCTGGGCTCTGACACCCCCTCCCAGCTGTGTCTGTGCTTTGAGAAGATCCTCTCCCAGCCGTCTGCTCTCGAGGCTCGCAGCCCCAGCTCCCTTTGCTGGGCAGGGAGCAGCTCCAGGCCCTTCCCAGCTCGGCAGCCCCAGGACCCTCCTGTTCCGAGGAGCCCGGAGCTGGGCACTGCCCTGCAGGTAGGGACGGGCTGCAGGAGCCCAGGACAGCTCCGTGTGCCCCTGCAGCCGCGATGCCACTGCTGTTCCTGCCCCAGGACCCTGTGCTGGCCACGACAGCTCACTGTCCCCCAGGAGCCCCAGTCCTTGTGCACAGAGCTGCTCCTGCAGGTCACCCCCAGCCCGGGCTGTGCCTGGGGTTGATGCTGCCCGGGTGCAGGACCCTGCGTGTGCCTCTGTTGGATCTCAAAGTGTTCCAGTCTGCTCATCTGCAGCCTGTTGAGACCCCTCAGAACGGCTGCACAGCACCTGGAGGTTAGGCTTGCATTGCTTCCCAGCTAAACTCAGGTTTGCATGGCTTTTGGAGCCTTCTTCTTGTGGGCTTGGTCAGCAGCACGGCAGTGAGTGGGGGGGCTGGACTGAACCCAGCAGCCACATGCCCTTGTACTGACTCTGCCTCCCTTCAAGTGTGTCATTTGACAGAAAATGAATTTAAAACCAGGAAAGGAGGGCAAAGCAGTAATGCTGACATTCCAGAGAGCATTTCCTGCTTGAGAGCTGATCCCAACCATCAGTTCCCTGCCCTGGGGGAGGATGAACATGCTGTTCCCACCCGGGGGAGATCACAGAGATGTAATGTCTTGATCAAGGTCACTCCTAAAGCACTGGAAAAACAACCCCAGAGCTTTGGCACACACGGCTTCCTGGGTCACAAACCCTGCAAAGCCCACGTTCATTTTCTTCCCTAGAAACCCAGGGAGATCCTTTGCACTGAAGGACGCTGTCACATCTACGTTTTGAGGAATATGTTTTAAACAAAAGCCTAAATACATTTGAGTTATTCAAACTAAAATTTCATTAATATCCTAGGGGGTTTTTGTCCATTCTTTTGTAGGTGGCAAGAATTTATGGAAGTCTCTCCAGCTATCCTAAAGAACCCTGTGAAGAAGACTGTATATACAAGGGAGGTTTGAGCAGAGAGGGCAGATATTCAGTCCAAGTGTTGCAAACCCAGTGTTGGTAATTCCCCTGTACCCAGTAAACGGGTCAGAGCAGAGATGTTTTTGTAAGAGGTTCCTCCATTCCCTCCCATCGTTGGGAGGTTCAGGGCCTGAGCCAGCTCCCAGTGATGTGAGCAGGCAGAATCCCTGCTTTCCATAGCACAGGATCAGCTCCCAGTGAGGTGAGCAGGCAGAATCCCTGCTCTCCATGGCACAGGATCAGCTCCCAGTCCTGCAGGCAGCGCTCTGGCAGGCAGCCAGACTTCCCCTTGGACAGCAGAGATGCTGCCTCTGCTCTGGGCAGGCAGGTTTGGGCAGGTCTCAAGGTGGGAAAGAAGCTTTAATGTTTCCTTCTTTTTTCTTTAACTGTTAAAAGACACAAGGCCGCCGCAGGTCTGTCCACAGATCTGCAAATCTGCAAACACACAGAGCAGCTCTGGAAAGCCAGAGGTGGCTGTTGTTTGAAGGTGACACCGATGCAGAAAGGCCCCAGGAGGAAGGGGAACCTCAGTGCAGGAATCCTCATTTAGCCTTTCCCAGCTGCCACATGTCCGTCCCTTCCACAGCCACCCCCAGGAATGCCAGACACTCCTGACATCACAAAATGCACATCCTGTCTGCCTCTGTGTCTGGACAGTGTGTGTCCATCCCTGTCACCCCTGGGGCTAGCATTCAGCAGGAGACACCCACAGCTGGTGGGAACCCTGCTTGTGCCCCGAGAGAGGAGATCAGGTGTGAGTGCCCACGAGGCCGGGTCACAAATTGGATGGATGAAGCCTCCATTTCATCCTTTTCCTGCACACACCTGCTGAAGAGTCACATCTCACCCTTTCCTCTCCCAGGACAGAGCTGCAGCTGCCACTCCAGGCCAGGGCCAAGAGGAATTCAGGAGCTGAGGTCTGGCCAAGCCAGCTCCAGGCTTTTCCCAGCAGGCAGAGGTGAAGGTCAAGGAGTGATGGCCATGAACCAGAACAAGTGAAATTCCACCTCAACATGAAGAACTCCTTCCCATGGAGGGTGGCAGAGCCCCGGCACAGCTGCCCAGGGAGGGCATGGAGTCTCCCTGTTTGGAGCCATTCCAGTCCCACCTGGATGTGTTTCTGTGTCCCCTGCTCTGGTGACCCTGCCTGGGCACGGCTTTGGGCTGGGTGAGGTCCCTGCCAGTGCCAGCTACCAGGGACACACTGACAAGATGCCTTTACACCACAGGATGCTTTGATTTAAGCATCAAGAGGATAAAATACAGTTTATATTCACATCACTTCTACCCCAGGGCTCCCTCACCATCCTGCAGGGCTGGGCCAGCTTTAGCATCTCCAAACAGAACCATCCCACAGGGATCACCCTGGGACAGGACTTGGCACAAACCCTTTTTTACCCAGCCAAAATTCTTTTGTTTTCTCACTTCTTAAGGTTAGTTTGTGGTCTGGTTTTGCCTTTCTTTAGTGTCACAGAAAAATAGGAAAAAAAAAGAAGGAAAGAGTTTTACTAGAGCTTCACATTCTGTGCCAGTGTCTCTGTCCTAATCCTCCAGGAACCCTTGAGAGTTTGGTGTCAAGTGTTTTATCCAGAGCCACAGTTTTTACTTTAGTCTTTACTTTCATGTCTCATTTCCAGTTGAATAGCTCCATATATTCATATAAGGAACACAACAGAAACACACACACACTCCAGACATTGCATGGCAGCACCACATTCAGTGTGGGCTGATTCCAGCTCAGGATTTGCAGGGAGCCAGGATGACAGTCTGCTCCAAGGATGTGCTGGTACATCTTTCAGAGGAGAAATTCCTGAGCTCCCCAAGGGCAGAAAGACCCTTTGTGAATATAGGATTTTTCTGAGCTCTTCTCTGAGGATAAACCTCTTCATTGAGCTATTGTCAGATAAGGAATAGCTGGAAGAGGTTTAGAAATGCTTTCCCAAAATCTGGGATTTAACCTATAGCATGATTTCAGTTAAACAATGCAGGAATTGCCGTTGGAGGGAAGAGGACAAATCCATTTCCCTGCAGTCATTTCCCAGAGTAATCCCCAGGAGCTGCCTTGGGACACAGAGCCTGCAAGGCGGGACTGGGGCAGGAGCTGCCCCCGAGCACCAGCAGCTCCCAGTCAAGCTGTCTCTCATCAATTCACCCTTTCCTTTTTCCTCTTCTTTTTGGCTTTGTCCCCCACAGGATCTAGCAGCTGGGAGTTCCACAGTTTGATAGCACAGGGAAGAAAAAGTTGTTTCTTTGTGATCTCAGCCTGCTGAGGGATGGTTTCCCCACGCTCGGCTGCAGGAGAAGCTCGGCTGCCTTTGCTGCACGTTCAGCCCTGTCCCTTGCCATGGACAGCCCCAGAGTGCCTGTGCTTCCTTCCCTCTGTGCTCTGCACCTTTCCTAAACGCCCTCCCAGCACAGGGAGCCCTGCCAGGGTGCCAGGGCCAATACTGGGAGGCTGGCAGCACCAGGGACCCCGGCCCCACCTGCTGCTGCAGCCCCAGCCCACAGCTGGGCCCAAACCCAGAGGGTGCAGAAAGTCCAAGAAGGCCTTGGAGCATCTCTGTGTTCCTGTGGGAGCTGGGAAAATGCAGAATAAACAATAAAAACAATTAGTCCAGCTGGAAAATATTATTTCTCCTGGTTTGTTTTCTGCCTGAAAGCTGGTTGGAATTACACAAAGTATGGGTGATGGAGGAAAACAGCTTTTCAACAGGAAAATAACTTCTCTGCAAAAGTTTTGAAGTTACTGTTATTGCTTAACACCTAAAATTAAACATTTTCTCTACTTTCTTTTAACTGAATTCCCCATTCCTTTGGTTTTCTGCATTAAAAGAGAAGACTCTCAAAAGAATAATTCACATTTCCCTGGCTGGTTCAGATCCTTTGCAGCAGAAAGAAAGAACCCAATGACTGCACTGACCTGATGGCTCCAGAGGCTGGAGTTTACTGGGAAAAAGCAGAATTTGGCCCAAGCCACTTGACCTGTCCAGCTCAGGAAACTCACAGCTGATCTCGCTTCCACTCCACATTTCATGGTGTATTTTCTCCTGGTTTCAAAGAGAAGCAGGGCTTATGCTGCTTCATAAAGGAAAACACTTTTGGGATCTCAAAGGGCTCTAAGCTTCTTAGGAAAAGAGGATTAAGGCATCTGCTGGGTGCAGTGGGTACCTGTGCTGGTTTGCTCTGTGGCAGCTGGTGCAGATTACAACAGACTGGGCTTGAACCCAGGCTGGGCTCCACAGCCCCCCAGAGCTCCTGTGCCCTGCTCCCCCAAACCCCAACCCATCCATTCCCTGCCATGGGATCCCCTCCCACCCCAAGAGCCCACAGGTGAAGGTCCAGGCACAGCCCTGGAAGGTTCCCCAGGAATCCCTTCCCAGCTCACGCTCTGGATGTGCAGGAGGGGACCAAGGCTGCTGCTGTGTCAGCCCTGGCAGGCTGGGGATGGACAGATGCCCAGCAGCAGCTCTGTCCTGCCTGGGGCTCCCCAGCCCTGTCTGACTGAGGGCAGTGGGGCTGCAAGGCCCAGCCCTGCCCACGCTCCCACACGGGCTCTGATCCATCACCCAGAGCTGGGCAGCGCTGCCTTTCAGGAACAGACACACACTGCGGGCTTCTAACGGCACAGCAAAGAGAGAGAAAAACGGTTTGTCCATCAAAGCTCGCCCCAGGCAGCACATTTACTGCTGCTCTCCAGAGAGCCTGGCAGATACTGAAGGCACAAACAGGCAAACAGAACAAATGAAAAAAACTTCTGCTCTCTGGGAAACACAAGGGCTTGGCAGACAAATATTTCATACCAGGCCCTCCCCTTCCTCTCTGCCTCCCCCTCTCTGCCCTGTGCTCAGCAGGGATGGGAACACACTCCAGCTGTGGTACCCAGGGCAGCCAGAACGGGGTGCTGGGGCTCAGAACAGCTGGGGACCTGGGGGGTGTGAGATAATTTCCAAAAAGGCTTTGGGACAGCTCTGCACCTCTGCCTTCCAGAGCTGCACGTGTTCCATGGGCTTTGCCTACAGGCCATGGATGTGCACTGTGTCTGTTCTTCCCCAGTGCCTGCAGGGAGCCTGGCAGGCAGCAGGGGAAAACCTGCCTGGAGAGGGGGTTTCAGCCTGGCAGAGGTGGTTTCAGCCTGGCAGGGGGCGTTTCAGCCTGGCAGAGGTGGTTTCAGCCTGGCAGAGGGGGTTTCAGCCTGGCAGAGGTGATTTCAGCCTGGCAGAGGGGGTTTCAGCCTAGCAGAGGTGGTTTCAGCCTGGCAGAGGTGGTTTCAGCCTGGCAGAGGGGGTTTCAGCCTGGCAGAGGGGGTTTCAGCTTTGCAGAGGGGGCTGCCCCCCCATAGCCAAGCCCCCCAGACATCTCTGTGCACTGGAGAGCAAACCCGAGAAGCCTGAGCTGTTTGGAACAGACCTGGGGGCACATGTCCCAAATAAAAAGAAAAATGCCAGTTTTTGACAGAAGAAGTGATTCATGGAAGTGGTGCTTTCAGCTTCATTCTGGGGGCAGGGAAAATGAAGTAACTTGGTGGCAGCTGGGAGGGTTGTGCTTCAGCGGAGCAGGAAGGAAACATCTGACTTTTGGAGAGACTTTTTGCAGTGAAAAGGTTTTTCAGCACTGACCAAGCAGGCTTTCCCCAGGGCCCAGAGGAACATCCCCATCCCCGGTGCTGGGCAATGCCTGACACATGAATGTGCTGCGAGGTTTGTGGAGTTTTGATGTTTCCAAGTGCTGGGGAAGGATGCAGCCATGCAGGCACAGAAAGCCCCAGTGCAGCTGTGCTGGCTGCATCCCAGCCCTGAGAGAAGGAAGGAGCATTTCTGCATGGTGCCCATCTGTTCCTCCCTGTGCACGGGGATGGAGGGGGCAATGCCAGCAGCCCTGGAGTGTCACCCACACCAGCCTGGGCGTCACCCCTGGCCACAGGCATGGGGACACACTGCAGCAGCACAGAGACACACGGTGGGACAGGGCAAAGGCTGAACCCTATGAGGGCCACCAGCGTTCTGGTGAGCCCTGTCCCTTACTGGGAGCAAATCCAGAACTGGAGCTCCACTCCCAAAGCTCAGGAGTCCCTCTCACTGTGCCCATGGCACAGAGAAACCTCCGTGGCCCCCACGTGTGGAGGAAACTCATGCTCTAGGAAAAATAAAGCAATTTAAAACATCAAAATAGTCTGAAACTACAAATCCAGCTTTTCTCTCAGTTAATATTTAAAGTTGCAATTGGGTGCTTTTCAGAGGGGGGAAAGCACTGGGACTTCTTTGCTGCAGATTGACCTTGTGAAACTCAGTGTGTCAAGAAAAAAAAAAAAACAAAAGAGAAAAGGAATTTTGTTGAATATTTCAACATCTGGAGCCACTTAGTGGCAGAAAAAAGCAACTTCTTGAGAAGCACTTTTGATCTAAAGCAGTGGTTTTAAACCTTTTCCTATTTGCAGACCCATAAAATTTGTCTCTGCATAATAAATACAAGTCTACTGACACTCCCTTCTGGCATCCCAGTCAATTCTGGAGGTTCCTTAGATGTTCAGGAGCAGGAGAGACAAAGCTGTGCTTTCCCAGGCCTGCCCAAGAGTCTCCTGGACCACTTCAGTTCCCAGCATGGACAGCTGATCTCTTCATTCACAGAAAACCTGCAGAAACGTGACCTTGCCTCTCTTGGTGTGGTGTGGCCTTTTCCTAGACTTGATTTTATCTGTGGAACTGGCACCAACAGCTCTGTGTCACCCTGGCAAATCTGCTCACCTCTGCCCACAGAAAATCAGGATATTTCTGCCTTTAAGATCTCTTGGAGCTGCTCCACAGCAGAGTTAATTCAGGCTTGGCACCATCTCTCCTGCTCCCCAGAGCCTGCTGTGCCTGGATCTCGGGTGCCTGGGGCTCGGGGCAGGTCCTGGGCAGCAATCACCGATCCACAGCTGGAGCTCCAGCCAGAGCAGGCAGGGACAGTCCCTGGGGACAAGGCTGCACCTGCTGCATTCGGGAGCAGAGGATCTGGGCACCACCCTCGACCCTGGTGAGTTTTTCTCATGCTGTGATGTTTGGACATCACCTCTGCCTCCTCACAGCTCAGGTTTTGTGCTACACAAGTCAATTTGACTCGTTTAACTTCTCTGTCCCAAGGTCCAGGAGGAGCTGAGTCTGTCCCTGCACGGCACCTCCAAGTGACAGCTGAGGGTGAAAACGCTTTAAGTTGTCCCAGGGAAGCATTTCTTACTCATCCAGCCACAAATCTGCCTTATCCAGCCACAACCCTGCCTTCACTGGTCAAGGATTTGTTAGCACATCACTGGCAAGTCTGCTCAAAGGACTGCAGGAAATCACATGAAAAACAACTGCTGTGCCCAACAAAGAGCTGCATGGATTGGGTCTTTGTTCCCATTGTATTTCTCCTCAGCACATTTGATTAGTTTGGTTAATTGAACATGTAACACACTCCATTATCATGCACCAGCAAAAGAGGTTTTATGACTCAAACAAATATGGCCATTATTAGCTGCTTCTGACATAACAAACAGCACTGTTAGCTGTGGAGAGGCAGTGTTTCATGGATGGCTTTTTACTAAATGGGCTGCTTCATCACTTTTTTTCCTGTAAAACCACTCCTTGATGCTGCTCCCAGCACTGGGTGCAGGACTGAGAGGGGACACGAGTCACAGCACTGTTACAAGGTCTGTGTGATGCATTTTCCCTCATTTTCTCACACAAGGAGGTAAACCTTGTTTATCCAAGACAAATCCATCACAAATCACTCGAGGCACCTCTGGCAAACATTCACTCTTCATAACTCCAGAGACCAGCTCAAACCAGGCCTAGGCTCATTCAGCAAGGGATGAACGAAAACTCACCTTCATCTCAACATGCAAATATGTACGGATAAAATACATCCATACAAATAAAATACATCCATACAAATAAAATACATCCTTACAAACATATACATGTAAAATACATCCATACAAATATCTGCAGGGTGTGTCAGAGGAGGTGCCACACTCTTCTCCATGACAGGACAAGGAGCAGTAGCCATGAACCAGAACAAGTGAAATTCCACCTCAACATGAAGAACTCTTCCCATGGAGGGTGGCAGAGCCCCGGCACAGCTGCCCGGGGAGGGCGTGGAGTCTCCCTGTTTGGAGACATTCCAGTCCCTGGATGTGTTTCTGTGTCCCCTGCTCCGGGTGACCCTGCCTGGGCAGGGGGCATCCAGAGGTCCCTTCCAACACAAACGGTTCTGGAGTCTGAGATTGGTTCCAATGTGCTCAGGGAGCAGAACCAAACCCAGCCAGCCCCTGCACACACCTGTGTCTGTCCTGGCAGCTTTTGGTGCCATCACCCCTCGCCTGTGGCCCTGGAACTCCTCTGCTTCCCAGGCTGGGCAGGGAGCAGCTGTTGGTAAAAATCCCGTGGGTTCTGCAGTGCCAGGTGGGGAACTCTGTGCTGGAATGTTCCCAGCCCTGGGGGACAATGGGGAGCACTGGCTCCACATCCTCTGAGCCCCTCTCAGCTCTCCTGTCCCCATCCCAGTCTGGGCTGGAGATCAGGGGGAGCCAGGGAAGATCTGCTGGGTTCCTCCAGGAACATCATCTCTGCTGCTGGCATGGCACCGACCACCCTGGGGGAGAGAAAATCCTGCCCAGGCACACAACAGAGGGTTTGTCACAGCCCTGCCAGCTACAGGGAGAGCAGGAGGCAAAACCACTGCATATTCACTGTAGAAGGCACCTCAGAAATAATTACAGTTAATATATATATTCAAGTAGACATCATTTCTTCCTTTTTTCCCCCTTATTGCTTCAGGCCAAGTGAGAGATGTCAGCCAGAAACCTAAAAAGCTGAAAGTCTCTTTATTTCCTTAAACGCTGCAAACCCGCAGTACTTACACATTTGTTTCAAATCACATTTCTCTGGAACCTTCCTGCTTGGCCTTGGGTGTGTGACATATGCAAGTGTTGACCTTGTTTGCCACTAGTTTGTTTTGTTGGTTTGTTTGGATTTTTTTATTTGGAAAATGGGGTCATGAAATTGAACTTTTCATAGGAAATGATGCATTTCACCACCTTTCTTGCTAAATTAGGCTTTGGCCTTTTGAAACAGAAATTCAGTGTTTCAACTCACATTTTCAGTTACAATAGTTCAAAGAATTCAGTGTGAAAACGTTTTGTAATAAAATCAAAGTCAAGTACTTGTTTTCAGACGTCTTGCATTGAGATTTTGAACTTCCCATCCAGTTTGAAAATATTGTTTTTGTTTAGTACCAAATATTTGTATAAGAGGACAGGTCACTTCTCTCTAGTCTGTTCATACCAAGGTACCTGAGTAAAATACAGTGGCTGAGGCATCAGGAGTGGGATGTAAATGCTTCTCATGGTTTTAGACTCTATGGGTTTGTCAATGACTATGAATTTGCACTACCTAAGAGTGGGCAATACTCCATTACACCATTCATAGGCATGTCAATGGGAAAATATTTAATTGTTGAATGACTTCCTGTGCTGAGGTCCCTCTGAAATTTAGAGCTGGTGGAGTAATAAACCCTGAAGGAATATCTGCATCTTCAGAGCCCCCCTGAGCTCCACAACTTATCTCAGAGAGATCCAGAGGAGGCTGATTGTGGATTAAAATGCAATTTACTACAGAGCACGGGGACAATTCTCTGCTCCCCAGCTGTAAAGGGAGTTGATGTTTTCACACTCCTGACTGCAGTCACTCCAGTCCAGATTTCTAGTTTTGCTTCTTAAGCAGCTAAAACTGTTTCACAGTATTTTCTAGGCAGAGGAGGATTTTCCACTCAGAGAGATCTCCTGGCAGCTTTTCAATTTTTTACAAAACCTTTCCTTTTCCACATTTGGCCCACAACCAGCATTACCCATGGAGAGTAAACTCACTAAGAAATAACAACTTCCATCCTTATTTGTCAAGATTTTGATCAATTCATACCATCCTGTTATGCCAGGTTACCTGATCTCAGACCTTTCAGCTGGGGATGTGTAAAACCTGGGGACAGCTCAATAACAATGTGAGCACCTGATGAAAATGCCAAAATGCAGGGCAAGAAGTGCCTGCCACCCTCATAACATAACTGGGTGATCCCCAAAACATTAAAAATCCCCTGTGGATGCTGGTAACGCTTGTGGATGTGACTCCTTATGCTCTCAAGTAAAGGGATCTTGGTGTGAGTGGCTCAAAGTCAGACAAAATACAGGAAAGAGATCATGGAGGTGGGGGTCAACTGCTATTTCTTGAGAAAATGATGGATCCAGTGGAGGCACAATTTGCAGAGGTACCTGAGAACCAGGGGAATTAGCCAAGCCTGGCATGGAAGCCAGCTATATCAGCTCTGAGAAAGAAGTATTAAAATTGGAGCTGAGGAACCAACTCACTCTGGGATCGTTTTCCTGTCAATGGAGAGAGGAGCCTTCAGAGAGCAATTTAGAGCCAGGATGGACGGGAATTTGGTGGGACCAAGCCCTGTCCCCTGCAGAAAGACAGCCAGGCAGTGATGGTCCGAGTGAGGAGGTGCCTGTTTCCCCTCACACAGCAGGAGCACTCCTGAGAGCTGGAGTCACCTCAGCCAGGAGCACAGAGCAGCACAAGCTCTGCAGGACTGCAGGGACCTGCGCTGAGGCCGTGTGTACAAAGCACCGTGTGAGATTCCAGATGCTTTGAACCATCTCAAAATGACCCTTTAAAATGTAATGAAACAAACCGGCTGAAATTTGTGCAAAGGTTTCATGAGGAGGTGCCAGGTCACGTTTGTCACCAGAGGAGGTCCCAGACTGGCACTGCCCCTGCTCAGCACTGGGAGGGGGTTTGGCCTCCGTCAGGGGCTCAGGAGCCAGAGGCTGGGAACCTCGAAAGGCAGAAACTGCTCCTGCTCTCACTGTGCTTCTCCACCGCTGCACTGAATGTCTTGAGCTCCAAAACGAGAGAGAGCCCTGCTGCCCCTCACACCCTCACCCATCACTGCAGGAAGCAGCTGCTGTTTGCTCAGCACTGCTGGGCAAGCACAGTCCCTGACTGAGGGGCTCACCAGTGCAGGGTCTGCTCTCTCTGCATTGCTCAACACTCCCCCCATCACCAGCCCTTGCACAAACCCCTGCCAGACAGAAAACACAGTTATCATAATAAGAACAGAACATCTGCCTGATTCTCTGCCCAGGATCCTCTCTGCTCTACAGCACAACCAGCCCAAAGGTTTCACGTATGCCTCAAACTACACACCCTGCCTGCCAAAAAATTAATGCAAGCAATTAGTGTGGCAAAGCACTTAAACAAATAGTTCCATTCATTGCAGTGGTGTCCCACAGTGGAGCTGGCAGTGACCCACACTTCCCGTCTCCTGCACTCACACTCCCCTGTGCAGACACCCAGTCCTTACTCAGTGGAAATATTGAGCTCACAAATCCCCACTCTGAGCTGTTGGGGAGAGACTTCCAGACTTGCCTAAATGTATTTTCTTCCTTTTTTCTTTTTTTTCAATTCAGTGCTTCAGCACTAGTGAGAATTGCCAGCCAGAAACTCTTAAAGCTGAAAGCCTCTATATTTCCTTAAACATAACAAACCTGTGTTCCACATCCCTGAGCAACACCAGGATCTGGACCCCTGGGTTCCTCCTCCCTCTTGGCTCGATGGAGTCACCCCTAAGGACCACAGGGCCAACTCCTGCAGCCCCTCCCACACCCCGGGCTCTCTGCTGACATCCGTGCACCGCAGGGACCGAGACAGCCAGAGCTTGGAATCCCTCCAGAACCCTGAGCCCTCCAGAGCCCTGAGCCCTTCCTGAGCCCCGAACCTTTCTTGAGCCCCGAGCCCTTCCAGAGCCTCAAGCCCTTCGTGAGTCCCAAACACCTCCCAGAACCCTTCCAGAGCCCCGAACCCTTCCTGAGCCCCAAACCCCTCCAGAGCCCCAAACCCCTCCAGAGCCCCGAACCCTCCAGAGCCCCAAACCCCTCCAGAGCCCCGAGCCCTTCCTGAGCCCCGAGCCCTTCCTGAGCCCTGAATCTTTCTTGAACCTCGAACCTTTCCTGAGCCCCGAACCCCTCCCAGAGCCCCCGGCAGCGACTCTCGGGAGCCGCCCCGGCCCCGGCAGCGGCCCCGTGGGCGGATTCAGCACCACGGACAGAGCGCGGAGCGGTTTACACGGAGTTTGCACGCGTTTTGCGCGCTGTCTACACGCGGTGTACACCCGGTTTGCACGCAGTTTGCACCCTGTTTACACGCGGTTTGCACGCAGCTTATAGGCAGTTTACAGGCAGTGTACACGCAGCTTATGCACAGTGTACACATGGTTTACACGCGGTTTACACCTGGTTTGCACGCTGTTTACAGGCAGTGTACACACGGTTTGCATGCAGTGTACCCACGGTTTGCACACTGTTTAGACCCGGTTTGCACACAGTTTACACTCGGTGTACACGTGGTTTACACACGGTTGACACACTGTTAAATGCTGTGTACACACGGTGTATGTACCCTGAGTGCCAGCACAGAAGTAATCTCTGTAGATGCCTGGCTAACAGTGAAAAGGAGGAGTTGCTTGTCTTAAACAAAACACAATAAAAAATATCCTAGAAAGTATTTTACAACCTGCTTCACCCCCAAACATATACAGCCCAGAAATGATGGGGTTGGATTAGAAGTGAGCAAGTCCTAGCACAGTAAAACAGGGCCCAATAAATGCAAGGTCCTGATGGAGGTCAGAGCCGTGTGAGTGGAGCCTTGTTTGGATAAGGGCCGGCCTGAGGATGGGCTGCTGGACAGGCTCTGTAAATTATCTGGAGCCCCCTGTTCTGCCCAGAGGGGCCAGCGAGGTGGCAGGGCTGGGCTTCTCCCTGCCTTGATGCATTTCAGACAATGGGTGGCAGTAACTGGGCTGACTCCACCGGGCAGGGGAAAGGTAAAATAACTCCACAGGATGATAATCCAATTCCTTTGCACAAGAAATAAATCTCCATTACTGCCCCACACCTCTCCTGCAGTTTCCAATCAGCCTCCGTGTCAAAGGAACTGTTTTTATGATGGATCTGGGGCATTTATTATGACAGCAAAAGGCATAAACACTGCCCAGCATCACACAGCTTGAGAGCTCTGATTTCAAGCTAAATGCAATAAGAGAAGAGAACTTTCCTACACCAGGGAAATGAAGACTGTTTGAGTAGATTATGGTGGGAGCATAATGTTTTCACTACAGAGAATTTCATTCCCCCATCTAGCCCAGGGTTCATGAGGAATACTGTTCCTATTTCAATTACTCTGAGCCTCAATCCCTCTCCCAGAAAACACACGTCTCCTGTCTGTGAAGGAAACACCAGAACACAAAGGCAATAATCTCCTTTTTACAACACCAGGCCCATCTTTCATGGGAGCAGATTTCAAATGCAAGTAGTACTGGGTCCTGCTCCCAGAGCCCCCAGGTGCTGAGGAGAATGATGCAGATGTGCCAGGACACACACAGGTGGTTACCAGTTTGACTGGTGCCAGTCAGAGACCATTCCTGGAGCTCCACAGCTCACCCATGGTGGTGCCCAACCACCTCTCCTGTTCCAGCAGTGCTGCCAGGCAGAGAAGATGCAAACTCCTCCAGTTTCTGAGTGATCCTGTGAGCAGGGCTCTCCAGCCAGGAGACTTTGCATGGCAGGGTCATGAGTCAGTCCTTCCTCAAAACTAGCTCTGCCAAATGGGGCCAGGACAAGGTCCTTCTCCTGTTTGCTGTGGTAGAGGAATTTCTTTGCTGTCTCCTTCTTTTCCATGTAAGACTTATTTTCAGCTGGAAAACTTCCCACCAGAAAACCAGCCCGGTCTGAGGCTGAGAGACTCCTGCATCTGCCAAAGGCATTGCGGTCATTTGTTCTTCTCAGCTTAAAAATGAAACTCTGCCTGGAAATGCCCTGAACAACTAATCCAGAGCCAGGAATTGTGTGTCCAAGGGCAGGGCTCCCCTGTGCACACCTGCCTTGGAAAAGAAACCCCAGCCACCATGGGGCTCTGCTGTGCAGAGATGTTTTCTCATCAGATAGGCTGAGGGAATATCTCAGGGATAAAGTCCCTCTGGCAGAGGAATAGGCAGTTTGGGGATCCTGGCCCAGTTTTTGGGCATGGCAGCCTTCAGCTGCCTGGCTCCTTCCCACAGGGGTTTTCTGCATGGGCAGGAGCACCATGAAAACCTTACAGTAAAAACCCTGGTGCCTCTAGAATTTCAGAGCCCATAAGGTTGGACTCCATCTAAAAGGGGTTTTCAGGATGGCACTCTTCCATTTAGGAGCCTGAACTCCACCTACTCCTCTGCACACCCAGCCCTCAGCAATAAAATCCAGCTACCTAAGGCTGGAGAAAGTGTTTTCACTGCAGCACGATGACCTGCACAGCACAGTCCCCTCCCTGTGACTCCAGGGCACCTCAGCTGCTCCTAAATCACCTGGGGCTGGTGATTTTCTAAGCAGGCTGAAGCCTGGGTGCTGAACCCAGGGCTGCACACAGTCCTGCTGCTGGCAGTGCCTCAGCTCCCCGTCCCTGGGAAGGAGCTGCTCCCTCTGAGCTCTGACCACACTCTGCTGCCCGGGGCACTCCTGAGCTCAGCACGCAGCTTTGGGGCAGGAATCATCCCAGCCAGGCTCTGTGCTCCCCCTCCCATGACAAATAGTATTTTTCCTCGTTTTCCTCCTGCAAAAGAAGGTGGAAGATGAAATGTAAGAGATGAGAGAGAAATTGAAAATTGCTAATCTCTAATTTCAGCTTGATAATTTGCTTCGGCCTCTGGGGTATTAAAATTATAACACTTTTAGACTGTATTAAAAAAGGCATCAACTCTATGATTGACAACTTTCCTAAAGACATTTTTCTTTCCAGAAGGCATTACACTGAGTTAATCTTTAAATATAGTCAATTACCACTTCTATCTATAGGATCCAATGCTGTCTTAATCACACAGGGGAGAAAGAGACACCACTCCTGTGTGCTTTGTGTGGGGGTTTGGGAACCACTGATGTAAACCAGTGAGGAATATGTCCCACCTCATCTCGAGGGGATGGAATCAAGCTCCTGGAGTGACCTTTCCTTGTACTCCAAACCCCATCCTTCCCAGAGTTTCTCTAATGAAAGACTCCACAAATACAGAACAATCAGCTGTGTTTGTCTCACAGAGGTTCCCATTCAATGCCCAGGGGCACAGCCAGGCTGCACTGCCAGACCTGTCTGAAAGGGTTTTCCTTGCTGTTGGAGCTGCAGCAAAGCAGGAGAATGGGACACCCCAGTGCTCTGCTCAGGTTCTGTCTGCTTTCCATGCAGGACAGGGATTTGTACCAGGGCTGTTGAAGGACTTGCCAAGAGATTTTTTTCTTCTAAGAAAAGGCTGATAAATGAAATTAGGCCACTTGGCAAGAGTGTAAATTCACTTTGCTTTTTGATGGGAAATCACCAAAACATTTTGTTTTGATAAGCTCAAAATACTTTGCATGGACTTTGATGTCACTGTAAGAATTAATTTTGTTTTTTGTTTTTTTTTTAGAGTAGATCAAAACTAAATGGTTTGGTTGCACTGAAATGAATCATAGAATCATTGAATCATAGAATCTGCTGAGTTGGAAGAGACCCATCAGGATCATGTCACAGACTCAGCACAGGATGGCATGAGCTGGAAGAAAACTCAAAGTTCCTCTCATTGCACCTTCCTGCCATGGGCAGGGACACCTTCCACTGTCCCAGGTGGCTCAGAGCCCATCCAGACCAGCCCTGCACACTTCCAGAGATGGGGCTTATCAAAATAATGTCAAAACTCAGTAGCAGAGGAAAATGCTGCCTATTAAACAAACAAACAAACAAACGGCCCAATTGAACAAAAGTCCAGCTTTTCATCTCTGTTCTGGCCTCAGTAAAATCCTGCTGTCCCCTAGGGAGCTGCCTTGCCAATGCAGAGGTGTCTGAGGGCTCTGAGCATCACCAGCCCGGGAAGGCAGCAAAGCTCAATCCTCAGTCCCTGGCTGGGGCTGGGACCATCAGGGATTTCCATCCAGGGCTGAATCCCTGAACCCTGCTGCCAGCTTCTCCTGAGAGCTTCCCCAGCACACGCTGCTCTAGGTGGGGTTTGTGCTGCAAGCAGGAGAACCAAAGCCCATCTCCTGCCCCCAGAGCTGTGCCACAGCATGGGCACCCGGGCACAGCAAAGCCTTGACCTGCAGCAGCCTCTCCTTTCCACACTCCCAACCTTGCCAGCTGCCTCCAGACAGGGGCTGGGGCCACCCCTCCCCAGCAGAGCCCAGCACAGCCCAGAGAGTCCAGAGTCGAACAGGGCCCAGCACAGCCCAGCACAGCCCAGAGAACCCAACAGGGCCCAGCACAGCTCAGCACAGCCCAGAGAAACCAACAGGGCCCAGCACAGCCCAGCACAGCCCAGCACAGCTCAGCAGAGCCCAGCAGAGCCCAGCAGAGCCCAGCACCACCCAGTGCCCACGTGTCAGTGCCCATGCCACGCAGGGAGGGTCCTGCAGCCAGGTCAGTTTGCAGTCAGGGCTCAGGAGCAGCCCTCCCCAGGCTTTGCTTGGCTCCCAGGCAGGGCAGCACCAGCATTGGGGGGCCCATCTGGGCAGCTCCTGCCCTGCTATCCCAGGGCTGGGAGCAGGTGCCTCTCCCTGCATTCCCAGGGGCTCCTGCCTGGCCCCAGCCAGTCTGAGCACAGTGCCAGCAGCTGTCCAGGCTGGAGGGAGGGCTGGACATTCGAGTGTGGGGCCATGTGTCACCAGGAAGGACAAACGCCACCGCTGCTCTCCCTCTAATCTGGGATAATTCCCTCTTAGAAATATGATCAGGTGTACAGACCCCCAGCACCCAGATCCTGGCTAAACCCAGGTGGGGGAGGGCACTTCTCCTCCTGGATTTGTTAAATTGTGATGGGGGCTGAATGTTTTCTTCTCAGCACCATGCTGGCAAGAAAACAGAGGACAGAAGTCCATGAAACACTTCAGACCATTCTGGTTTCCCAGCACTCCCCTTGGAGAAGCCTGACAGCATCTGGGGTGACACTGGTGTGGTGAAAGGCTGAGCACTGAGCAGAGACCTGGACCTGAGAGATGAAATAAAGGCTTTAAGGGCAAGTTCCTCAGTTCCACACATGGGGCTTATGTCTGTGGACATTATTTGGAATTTTGTAGCTGATGAGAAGGGACAGGAGAAAACAATCAGATATAAAGTAAAAATACAACCTCCCTTGAAGCTGTCAGAAGCTGATGGGAAAGCATTTAGTGGATGAGAGGTGCAATGTTTGTACACACAGGGCCCGTGGTGAGAGCGAGTTCTGTCACTGCTGCTCTTGCTGCTCTGTCACTGCTGCCCCAGAGCCTTGGGAAGGATTTCACCCTCTCAAACTGCAGTGCTGTTCATAGATGATGTGTGAAATACCTCCTCCACCTAACCACAATCAGGGCCCGATGCAGGAATCAATAGCAAAGATCCTGCTCTGTTAGGAAGAAGGTCAAATTAAACAACCTCAGTGGACTCTTCAGCTTGAAGTTCTATTAGAGCAGGGAAGAGGGAGAACATGAGCAGCCATCACAGGAGGAACAGAGCATTTGCCCTACTTTTGCCTCTGCAAATGTGAAGATCTTAAAATAATTAAAGTCCAGTAGAACAGTACACCAACCTTTGTGCTACCACGGGAACAATGCTCCCTTTAGGAGACAAACCATCCATGGTTACACAATTCATCTCAGGTCAAAAGCACATCCTGAGAGAGGACCTGAATCCATCAAAGCTTTTACAGCTGCTCTCCTCTGATGGGGCTGGGAAGAGAGTGCAGGTTAACAACTTAAGGCGGAGGAAACCCAAATTCTGTTTCATTTGGGAAATCCAAGACAAAACAACATGACAAAGGGAGCTTTCAGAACAATTCCAAGCATTACATTAGTTTGGCAGACTCAACAGTTTCTACTTCATCATTTGCAGATCATGTCTGGCCAACATTTTTTAAAATAAGAAACACCAAAAGGCAAAGGCAGCTGCTTTTCATCTAAGAAACTTCTGTATCTGCTGGCTTCTGTTATTTGATGGCAGGGGAGGAGGAGGAGATCGTGGAGCTGAGAGCTGGCCCTGAGAAGTTCTCTGCTGAGATGTGCTGAGGATGCTCAATCCAGAAAGGGGAGGCAGCATCCCTTGTGCACTGCTTCCCTCTGACCCCAAAGGTTGTGGAAATCTCTCATTGCTGGTCCAGCCTCCCTCCTCAGAGCCAAACCAAAGCCAGCAGCTCAGCCCAGCCCCGTGCTGCCAAAGCTGAGCTCAAACAGGGCTCCAAGGGCGAGCAGCCCACCCCACCCAGCCTGCAGTGCCCTGGATTTTGGAGTGATTGGATTTGCTCTGAATATCCTTGCACAGCATCTTTCCCACATCCAGCAGCCTGGGTGCATTATTTAATTTTGGGGGAGCAATGGAGGAGTCATGCTGCATGGTGTGGAGCCTGAAAGGCGGCAGTAAAAGAGAAAAAATCAGGATACCATAAAGTTATCAACATCAACAAAGTGAAGAGTGAAAAACCAGGAGCAATTTCCAGCCTTCTCCAGTGGAATTCATTATGTATTCACTGCACAGAAAATTTCAAAAACTTTCTTTCAAATGGACCTGTTTAAATGTATAAAATGTGTAGCAGATTAGGTGATTCTGTAACCAGGCTCCCAATGGGGCTGACTTAAGTGGAAACAGCTCTTTAGAGGAACATCCTGAAATTTGTTTTGACTTATCTCCTGAGCTGTCTAGAGATTTAAATCGTCACTCAGATGTGGTCTCCTAACTCTGCCTGCAGCTTAAAATAGCGCAGGAAATGGGTTTCTAAAAGGCTGTTAAATAACACAAATGCTGGCAAAGAAAAAAATAAAAGTTAATTTTTCTATTCCTCTCCAAATAGGGAAAAATGTTATTGACCTGCTCAAGCTCCAAAGAAATTTTCTCCCAAGTTTAAAGAACTTGTTGTTTGAGCAGATTGCATTACCCAAATTGCCTCCTGTGGGAGACTTGATCACTTACTGCCTTCTCTAAGAGCTGTTCCTTTTCCAGTACATGCTCATGGCACCCTCTTTGAAACTGCAATGGAATAATTAAACCCATTCCAAAAAACTTCTGTTTCCCAGAAAAGTGGGCAAGCTGTGCCAGGGCAGGCTTAGGGTGGGCACAGCAGGAATGTCCCCATGGAAAGGGGGCTCGGGGAATTGCCCAGGGAGGGTTGGAGTGCCCATCCCTGGGGTGCCCAAGGAATCCTGGAGGTGGCACTGAGAGCTCTGGGCTGGGACAAGGTGGGGAGGGAGAGCAGCTGGAGTCACCTGGAGGCAAACTGGGGTTTGCTTCAGAATTACAATTGTCCTGTGAACCCAAACTCATGGGCAATTCATCCATGCACAGGCAAAACCCCGGAGGTCTCACCCAAGGCAGTTGCCAAGGTGCCATTTGGAGTCCCTGGGAAAGACGACTCAGAGGGTAACATGAAGAAAGCTCACCCTTTAAAAGGGTACTTCAATGCCTCAGCAAAGCTGCCTGCAAGTTTTTTGAAGATTTGATTAGAAAACCCCAATTAATCTGTTTCATCAAAAAACAACTTTTCCTGGGAAAGCATCTGTTTTGATGTTGAGGCTTCTTTTCTCTCTTTTTTTTTTTAATTTAGAAAAAAAGAGAGACAGAAGTTGTAAGCAAAGAAAGAATCCTGTTTTCTGGTTTAAAATGACTTTGAAATTTAAGCTAATTGCAGTAAAATAAATCTTTTAAAAATAAGAAACATTCAAAACCAAAATGGAACATGACCTTTCTGGGGATTTGCATCTTCAGAAGGAAGAGTGCACTTTTGGAGATGTCATCCATTTTGAGGGTAAAAGAAAAAAAGGAGCTGTATATATATGTATATATGTATTTTAAGCTATTCTTAGCTGAATCTTAGTAACAATCCACAGACTCGATTTGATGGCTCTTTGGCATCTCCAAGCCCCTCTGTGGGCAGTGAGGAACCATCTGGGGCTCTGTTATCTCAGAGGCCAGGGGATGCCCACCCTCACCCCGAACCTGGTGCAGACCCCAACTCCCCAAGTTCCCAGGAGCATCCCAGAGCGCCTCTGCTCAAGTGCAGACACCCAAATAAACAAACAGATAAATAAACAGAGAACGGCCCCACCTCATGCTGCCTCCCCTTCCCTCAGCCCTCCCAACGCTGCTCCACAGAGATAAGCCCCTGGCATTTTCCCTCCCAGCCTCCAATCAGCCATTATCATAAAAAAGTGCAAAGCATCTATCAGCCGTGCAGCTCAGTGATTTATGTTCAAAGTTAGGATTATCTATTCTGCTCAAATCCCTTCAAACAGCAAACTGGATAAAAGAGAGCCGCGCTCCGTAGATAAAATTGGAATATGGGTTTGTGCAGGAGAATGACAGGCGGGTTTTTATCTCCCACCGCTCCCACCACCTCATTTTGTCAGGAATTGTTCATTATCCGCAGCTGGGGTGTGCAGAGTGACCTCAGTGACATTCCTGCACCTTCTCCTGCTGCTCTGGGCAGGGGCAGGGCTGGAGCAGCTCTGCCCAGGGCTGGGCAATAACCTGGTAATAACCCAGTGGGGCTGGGAAATAACTCATTAATAACCCAGTGGGGCTGGGCAATAATTCATCAACAACCCAGTGGGGCTGGGCAATAACCTGGCATTAACACCAGGCTAAGGCTGAAACCAGCCCTGGGCACAGGACAGGGCAGTGCCAGGGCACCTCTGCACAGAGGGCACCTCTGCCCCCGAGGATGAGCAGCTGATCTCAACTCTGTCCTGATGCCTCAGTTCACTAAAAGGAGTGAAAGAAATATAAATCTGTTGAGGCAATGCACAGATAAATACTAGCATGGGCTGAAACAAACAAACACCAACCTGGGCTGAAACAAACACCAACCTGGGCTGAAACAAACAAACACCAACATGGGCTGGAACAAACACCAACATGGGAGGAAACAAACATCAACCCAAGCTGAAATAAACACCAATCCAAGCAGGCCAATTTATCATACAGAAAAGCAAGTTTCCAGTGTTGGCTCCTTTTGACTGCACCTCTTCCAGCATCCAGGACTCGGAGTCAGTAATTTGTTACCTCCCCCTGACAAATAACTCCTCTATCCTGTAACCATCACGCTCCATCTCTCTTTATTCTGCCCAATTAGGCACTCTGATTGCTGGCCTGGTGAGGAGCCCAGAGGAGCAGCAGGGGCCAGAGCAGAGTGCAGGATGCTCTCTGTGTGCAGGGCAGCCCCTCGGTGCCCCCCAGTGCCCCCCAGGGCTGGCACAGAGCTGTCTGCAGCTGGCACTGCTTTCATTTACTCCAGGATGAGGAGCCCACCAGGATGAAAGAAGGAAAGGGCCACAAAGACCTTTCCTTACCTTTCCTCATTTACTCAGAGGCTTCACCTAAAGATCCAGAAAGGGCAGAAGATTAATTGTACCAGCTGCCACCTCTGGTGTGTGCAACCACAGACTCAGGACCTTCCTGCTCTTTCTGTCTGGAGCCTGACAGAGCTTTCAACCCAGGCTGGGGGAAAACGTCTTCCTAACACACCTAATCAATGCTTTCATTTCTGTAATTTCATTTTTTCTGCTTTACTGGGACATCACAGAAAGCAGAGCCAAAAGGGAGGGTTCAAACCCAGGATCAAATCAGCCCAAACCACTCAAAAAAGGTGATTTGATCTAAAAAAGTTGATTTGATAGATCTGATCTGAAAAGTCCCAGTTATGCAGATTCTTCTGCCTCCCCCTGTCCCAGCAACCCATCCCACTGACCAAAGTATAAAGAGAAATTTGTGCAGTGGTTTAAAGCCCTTGGGATAAATCATGCCACATGCAAAAGCAGCCCAGGGAGCAGCAGGAGCAGCATCCCAGCCCTCGGGGGCTCCAGCACCCCAGAATCCCCAAGAGTGGCTCTGCCTTTTGCACATCCCTGCTGGTGGTGTGAGCCCAGAGCACGCAGGGACAGGGTGGGCACGGGCAGCAGGTCCCAAGGTGTGCTGACACAGCTCCACACTTCTGACAGACCCACAGCATTCCTGTCCTGCTGTGGCACTGCAAAATGGGCTCTAGGGAGCAGCACGTGGGACCTCCCTGAGCCAGCCCTGCACTTTAAGAGAGATTGAGGAGGAAAACTGAAGCCCAGAGCATCCAAAGACATTTTTTGTCTCAAAGGTGGGAAAAATCCTCTTGGTAACAGGGAGCTGCTTCTCCTTGGTACATTTAGGGCTTTAGCTTTTGAGGCTTGGTCCCAGCAGCTGTGGGGAGGCAGGAGGCCAAGGCCCCTGAGCTCTTGTTCTTTACATGGAATGGGGCTTTGGAGCTGCAGGAATTGTTCCTTCTGGGCTCTCTGCTGTCCTGGGGTATGAGCTGTTCCGGTGGGGCAAAGCAGGGCTGCTCAAGAAACACAAACTTCAAAGTCCTTCTCTGCAATGGGCTGAGGCGCTGATTTGAAAATATTTCCCAAACATGTTTTGCATCTGGAGCAGCCCAGCAATAGAGAGAGAAGCTGTAGAGCACTCCCATGCACAGGAACATTTGCACATGTGCTAGCAGAGTCCTGGAATCATGGAATTACAGGATATCCTGAGCTGGGAGGGACCCTCAGGATCACCCAGTGCAGCCCCCGGCCCTGCCCAGACCCCCAACATCCCACCCTGGGCATCCCTGGGTGCCCAAAGCTGGAAACCACAGCCTTGGACCCCCAGGATCACCCAGCTCAGCCCCTGGTCCTGCCCAGACCCCCAGCAACCCCACCCTGGGCATCCCTGGCAGCTCCTGGAGCTCTGGCAGCCTCGGGGCCGTGCCCATTCCCTGGGCAGCCTGGGCAGTGCCAGCACCCTCTGGGGCAGGACCTTTCCCTGATCCCAGCCCTTCCCTGGGTGCTGTCTCTGTCACACAGAGGGAACAGATCAGTGCTCCCACTCTCACCGCTCGGTCAGACTTCTTTGGAGACACAAGATTGGAAAAACCCACTGATCTCAATTCTTCAAAAGCCATTTTCAGTAAGGGACAGAAAGGAAATAAAACCCATTTCCCTTCTGCAACATCAAACAGAATTTTGCTGCTACACTTCTTCCCATATTCCAGCCTCATCCATCCCCTCTTCCTATGTTTTTTTTTCTGTTTATTTGGTTGGTTTTCCCCAGTAAAAAAATTATTCACCAATCCCTGAACCCTTGTATTTGCCCTCCCAGAGGCAGCAAGGAGCTAGGAAGGCTTTTACAGGTTTTTTGGTCAGAGTCCTTGAAACATTTAGACCACATTTCAGCTTACCCACATCTTCCCCCTGACGTACAGTCCCCAGTATATTTAGAAGCAGTTAATCAAATATCTGAAATGAGAAAGCAGCATTTTACATTTATTGCCACTCTCAGGTGCTGTACAGTTTTTATCCCCTTGGCTATTACCTGATGCATTTGATCTTTCTGTTTAATGCCCACTTCCCCCATTAACTTCTTAACTTCCGCAGGCTCCTGTGCTCCTCAGAACAGGGAGCAGCTTTGATAAAAGCTCACATCAGTCAAATTCCCTTCCTTGGAGCTTTCACTTGAAAGGGACATGGCCAAGGTGTTTGCCATAATGTTTAAAGTGCGCTCCCCACCCCATCAATCTGTGTTTGCAAGAAGCCTTTGAAAGCTCCCAACCGGGATCGCTTCCCCCAGCAAAAACTTCTGCCCCAGCCTGCAGGAGAGAGGCTGGAGCAGGAAACAGCAGGGCCACTGTTCTGCTTTGCATTTGCAGCGCTGCCACACATTGTGCTGAGCCAGCCTCTCCGTCCTCAGCCTCAGCCCCTACCCAGGGCTATCTGATACCCCTGCAGAACCCTCAGGAAGCAGGAATAATTAATAGTTGCAGGATGTTCTGCGAGCCTTGAAAGGCAGAAAAGCAGAATATCTGTCTTCTTGTGGCTAATTCAGTATGACTACCCGGTTTCTTGCAAATGTGTTGGTATTTATTTAATCAGATGGAATAAGACAGGGGGAAACCACGGGGGGATATTTGCTGTTATTTGCTGTTATTCAGAAATCCCACAGGCTGGAGCAGACGCCACCAGGAGAGAGCCCACACACCGTAGATTTCAGCTGGGTTAGCCCTGAGCCGGGAGCCCACACGGTGCCCATGGGGGGCTTTGTGTCCTCAGCAGCCCCCAGTCTCACAGGGGCTGATCACAGTGCCCATGTGGGGGGTTTTGTGTTTCTGTGTCCTCAGCAGCCCCCAGTCTCACAGGGCAGCCCCAGAGCCCCCTGGGCTCCCTGGGATGGGTGCAGAGGGTGGGAACAGCAGCCCAAGGGCACCAGGAGTGACCCTGGGGCTTAGGAGCTCCCTCTGTCCCCTCAGAGCCCCCTCTGCCCCCTGGGGTGGGCACTGGGCTGTCAGACACTCTCCAGTGGAGATGAGCCCTTGCATTCAGCCATCTCACCCTCGCAGGGGCTGCTGCCCCATCCAGTGCCTGATCCCACCCTGCAGCCCTGCTCTGCTGTTCCATCCCTCCAGGGCAGGGCTGAAAGTGTCTCCTGCATCAGCAACATCCCCTGTCCTGCCCCAGGGCCTGAGGGACCCGGCTGGGGCCGCTGAACTCTCTGCAGCTGCCCAAGCCCCAGTGCTGCACAGGGGGCAGATCCAGGTACCCTTGGGCAGACCCCAGCCCACTCTCCCCAGCCCCATCCCCTGCTCAGAGACACCAGCAGTAGCATATTTGTTTTTCCCTGTAATGTGCTAAAAGTTCTGCTTTAGAAAGGGGAAACCAAGGCATAAGACACCTTTAGCTAACCAAGAAACCTCCTGTATAATAGTGAGAAATTGAGTTTCCCCATCCCAATGGAATCACATTCCATTTATTCCTTGATGTTTTCTTATGAGTTTGCTTTTGCCCTCCTCTCTCTCTTTCTCCCTTCTCCTTTTTAAGACATTCCTCTAATATTTTCCTGGCTGCTTGAAATTTATGGAGCCTCTCAATGCTGTAAAACCTCTGAGGAGTGGGCTGGGAACTGTTCCATGCGTGTTCCCAGACAATACAAGGAAATGCAAGGTATTTATCCAGTCTGGCCATAATATTCCACCTTGAAAATACCATTTCCCCAGTAAAACTGGGCCCGGGCTCCTACTGCTGCCAGATGATATGGAGGGGAGGTTGTGTTGAGTTATTGGTATTTATTAAAGGGAGGAAAGTTTTGCACTGGTGCTGGTTAAGATTCATCTGGAAGCAGCAGAAGAGCCTGATGGAGATAAGTCTGTCCATCACCCCAAGTCAGCAACAGAATTTATTAAGACTTCACACCCCCACATTACACTCAAACTCTGGATCTCGTTGTTATTTTCCTTCTGACCTCCTGTAAATGGGACTAGGTAATAAATTCTTGTGTCATATAAGCTTTTCCTATCTCATCTGGGCACAGGTCTCCCTTCCTCGGTGACTCTGCATCGGATCTGAGCCCCCAAACCTCATTTGGGAATGGGGCAGGCAGCAAGAGCAGCACGTCTGACAGGTAATTATTCCCAGCACTGAGATCTTCCAGGGATAACATCACCTGGAGATGGGCTGGGGATCCCTCACTAATGCAGGGCAGCAGAGCAGGGCTTTCCCAGGAGGGCAGAGATAGTCCTGTTATTAAAACCCCTGAGAAATTGCTGAATTAAAGACAAGTGACATCAGCCCATGACCTTGGAGTTCCGCTCCTTCCTCTGCCCCACAAAGCTGATGACAAAAATCCCCCTCTGAAGGATGGCACAAAAATCCCCTCTGAAGGATGGCACAAAAATCCCCCTCTGAAGGATGGCACAAAAATCCCCTGTGAAGGATGGCACAAAAATCCTCTCTGAAGGATGCTCTGGACATTTGGGCACTCAAGTGACCCCAGACTGAACGGGAATTACCACGAGGTGTTTGGCACCTGCAGCACCCCCACTTCCCAGGGTATTTCTGGCAGGAGATGCCCAGGCCACAGTCCAGGCTGCAGGACAGGCCCTGCCCGTGCTGCGTGAAGCACAGGCTGGGCTGGACGTGGGCTCTGCTTCCAGGGTGGTTTTTGCAAGCTGCAGTGAGTGAATGAGAGAACCCCAGGTGAGGGCTGGGAGCACCAGGGCTGCTCCCAGGGGCCCTGCAGGAACAGCTGCTCTGACCACAGCACATCTCCAAAACCCCACCCTGGGCAGCAGCATCGTGGGGAGAAGAGCCTGCTCCCAGCCAGAAGTGCCATTAATTTGAAACAAGATCATCAGGGTAAGGATTTTTCATTACAAAAATGTCACAATATTTTGTGAAAGGGAGAGGAGGGATTCACTGACTCACTGTTTCCAGTGACAGAGGTGCTCGGGGGGTCTCTGCAGCCCATGGCCAGTCATGGCCAATCATTGGGTCCTCCCAGTGCCATGGCAGGAAAAACCTGCAGAGGACTCAGCAGAGCCCTGAGGGCACCACGAGCAGGAGCTGGTGCTGGGAGGGCACCCAGGATGCTCCTGGGTGAGATCACAACTCCAGCTGCAGGGATTTGTGCCGCCTCTGTGCTCGGAGGGCTTTGGGAAGATGCTGACTTCAGGCTGTGAGGGCGAGAGGGGATTGGGGTTGGCATCTCTCCATCTCCTCGTGATTGCTTTTTATAAAATTCTGCACCTGCAGGACGAGGTGATTGATTAACGTGCTTCATAAATCTCAGGCAGTTCAGCAGCTACAACACAGTTACAATTTTCTTCATAAAGTTCTAGCCATGAAAAATAAAAGGGGTTTCCAAGGGAACCCAGGAGTTTCCACAAACGTAGTTGATTTGGTTGAATTCTTTTTCTAATGAAAACTTTCAAAATGAAGCAAAATGATAAATGTTCATTTTGAAAGGTGTCATTTTGGGGTTGTTCTCCAAATCTGGAAGGATTCTGGCTTTTCATTCCTTTCTTCCTCCCTTCTTATTCTTCCTCTTTAAAGTTATCTCTCTTTCAAGACTGGAAAAATACCCACAGAACAGTTTCCTCTTTTTTCCTTCTTAACTTCCCTCATTCTTGCAAGTGGAATATAAAATGAGAAACAAATTGAAAGGAGTCTAAACACAACTTTAAATAACAACAAAACCTGTCTTCCATGGGATAATTAAACTCATCATCTTCTTTTAAGTATTTCATAAAATAAGCAGCATTTCCCAAGGAGATTTACTTTCTGTGTTTAATCATTATCTGACACTGGATCTCAAAGGGGATTTGGGGGATGGACGTGGCTGTGTTCCTTTCAAAAGGGGCACCATGAATGCACAGAGCTGTGAAATTCTGGTGAGTGGGGATTCCCCATTCCACATCCAAGGTAGAGCTGAGCACAAGCACAGGATCAGCACATCCTGGGGCCCTGGACACAAACACCCCCTGCAGCATCTGAGTCCCACCTGACTGAGCAGAGCTCAGGGAGAAGGCAGGAGCATTAAACAACCCAGGGTTAATGTGAGGTTAATGCTGCAAAAGCAAATCAAACCAACTCCACCAAGAATTTGGGCAGTAGGTGTTACCACAGCAAACAGTCCAAATGGAGAGACAGCCCAGGGCAGTCTCCACACACCGTCTCCCTGTTCCTGAAACCTTTGTCCAGCAGGACTTTTGGCTCTGCCCATGTTTGTTTACGGGATTTATTTTAAACATGAAAAATCTGTGCTACAAGAAAAAAAAAAAAAAACAAACAACAAAATAATCCTTTTTCCCCCCTTCTTTGGAAGTGTCTCCCTGAAGACATTTTTGTTTTAGTTACTCACATTTAAGAGTCCTAAAGAAGCTGTGGTTTAACAATAAATAATACAATTTATACCTCAATATTTGCTTAATCCTTGCAGAAGGCTTTCAGCAGTGCAAAGGACTGCCCCAGTGCAGCACTGAGCTGGCACACCTGGGAGGCAGAGGATGCTGCAGGCTGACCCAGCCCTTCCCAGCCCTCAGCACTGCCTCTCCTCTCTCCACCACTCTGCCCCTTTTGCTGCATCTCCCTCCCAAACCCCTCAGATCCTCGTGGCCCTGCAGGGATGAGCAGGAAATCCCAGCTGCCAGATGCCACCCAATATTTCCGAGCAGTTGAGTGGATGCAGCTTGGCAGAGAAGTCCCCAGTTTGATCCAATTGGCCCCATCTGTCTGTCCCTTATGGGAACTACAAAGCTGACACTGAAATATGCTCTGTGCACTCGACGATTTTCCCTCTCTCTCCACTTTCATGGGTGCAATTGTGCAATCTCTGCTATTTTTATGTTGCTCTACAAAGGTTTCACGGCCACATCAGAGCCCTAACACTTCATTCCTGGTGCCCACATTCTCCCAGAGCTCTGTGTGAAAGGAAGATCTCGGGGCAGACGATAATTCCAAACAGCAGGAGCTAAAAGGGAGTTATTAGAAGATTGCACAAGCATATGGTCATGGGGACAGGAAGGGTAAGGTGAATGCTTTAAAAAAGAGAGAACAATATTATTTTTCCCTTTGCACTGGGGGGGTAAACATCGATTTCATTCCCTCCTCTGGAACACCTCTTGCTTTTTCCTTCTGCACATAAATTGGATGCGAATTCTTAGCTGAAATGGAAACATCATTCAGGGAGCAATTTCTTCTTCATTATTATTATTATTTGAGGCCAGCTCCATGGGCTGTGCAGGACTGCTCATTTCAGAGGGGCAAAGCTCCTTTCTGCAGCGTCTGAGGCTGCAACCTTTCCCTGACCTCTGCTCGGAGGGTTAACGTGAGGTTAACGCTGCCAAAGCAAATCAAAGCCCAACGACAGCAGTTCCCTATTCCGGTTTGTGTTGCTTTATGGCTCCGGGGACCCCATGGCTGAGCGCCTGCCATCCCCGGGGGCTCCCCGGGAATAATGGCTCTTTATTTCCTGCCTGGGAGCAGCCCCTGCCTTCAAAAACAACCAAAGAAATGTCTCTCTTGCAAGCTTTCATTGTGAGCAGGGCGAATGCAAGTGGAGATGATGATAACCTAATCACTGGGCTCTTTTAGTACGGGGAATTTCCTCTGAAGTAACGGGGTTGAGCATCTGCCAAGCACCAGAGCTCCCACCATGCCCACCAGGCAGCCAGCCAGTGCCAGGAAAGCAAACGGAGGAGCTGCTCTGGGTTTGGATATTGTATGAGCTGGTCCCTGAACAGGAGGGTCAGGTTTTCACCCCGTGGTCTCCTGGAAATGTGGTGCTGAGCCTTGGTTTGGATATTGTATGAGCTGATCCCTGAACAAGAGAGTCAGGTTTTCACCCTGCTGCTCTCCTGGAAATGTGGTGCTGAGCTTTGGTTTAGATGTTGTATGAACTGAGCTGATCCCTGAACAGGAGGGTCAGGCTCTCACCCCGTGCTCTCCTGGAAATGTGGTGCAACTCTCCCAAGGTGCTGAGCCTTGGTTTGGAACAGTGACATGGGGTTAAAGCCAGGAGCAGGCCAGGGAAGGAGGAAGGTCTGGTGAGGTCATTGGGATGTGCACCAGGGACATCTCCTCGTGGATGCTGTTTCTGGAGGGGTTATGGGGCTGTGCCCAAGGCTGCAGAAGGAGTCTGGGCAGAGGAGGGGTTGCTCAGGACCCCCTGAATGCCAGCACTGCCTCTGGCAGCCAGGCACCAGATCAGGTTCTAAACACAAACTGGAGTGCCCTGCTCGGAGCACATTTGATGATCTGGTACAGAATCCCAAAAGAGGAATAATAGGAACCATAGGAAGCTGCTTTCCCGTGCAGCCAAGTCCTTGATCCATTTGCTTTCATCTCAAGCAGAGGAATTTTTCATCTCCTGCTTTATGATCTCTTTTCTCAATAGGTTGGGGCTGGGCAGAGGGTTGTGTGTTCTCCTTGTAATGAGAACAATCAGAGCCGAGCAGTTATTAATCACCCAGTCATATGATCCATTACAACAAATTCTTATTAACCACAAGACATATGTTTTTCTCCTGAACTCCAGAGATAATGCCTGGAAGCAGATGGAAGAGCTGCTCTCACAAATTAAATTTGATGGGGCTTTTAAAAATAAATTAAGGCTGACAGGCCTCTCCCCGTTTAATTAAGCTGCAATGTAACTTTGAGAACGTACTTGTTGTTTGCCACAGGTGCTGCTGAGGGCCTGGGTTCTACCTGTTCCTTCCCTGCTGGCTGCTCCAGGGACCATGGGCTCAATGCAAGGCTGAGGAGCAGCAGGACAGGGCAGCAGGGACACTCTGGTGAGGCAGGGCAGCTGATCTGACTCCCAGCCAAACATGCCAGAGTGTGATTGGAGCCTGCAGCCTCCAGCAGGAGGGATTTCTGCACCCAAGTGTCCCCATGGCTCTCCAGGGGGCCTCAGGCAGTGGTGTGCAGTGCTGCCAGGCTGGGGAGCATCTCCCTGGCCACACCAGCCCAAACAACTGACTTAATAACAAATGCCTCATTTTGGTAGCTGAAAACTTTGGTGAATGAATTACTTTGCCTGTGCATTGCTCCCTAGATGAACACAGGAGGGACTCAAACTAGTGTAAAATGTTTCTACAAAGATTCAAATCAATATTCTCCGATTGGGGTTTTTTGTTGTTGTTTGGGGTTTTTTTTGTTGTTTTTTTTTTTAATATAGCATTTTCCCCATTTATTCCAAGCTCAACTCAGGAGGAAAGTGTATTTTCACACGGAAAGGCAAGGTAAAGTAATTTTGAAGAGTGTGAATTTAGGAGGTAGATTCACTCACATGCTACAGGGAAACTTAAAGTCAAGACAAGGAGAAGCAAAAACGCCTCAGGAACAGTGAGTGATATATCAAAGGATTTCTGCACTACCTTTATATCCTCTTTTCATCCCCAGCCCTCACTAATCACCATGATTTCCATTACCTAAGAAACCTTCTGTGCCTTTGGAGAGTAGAACATGAATTGCTCAAGTCTTGGGGAGGGCTATTTATAGAACATACTAAAATTAGTCAGGCAGGTTTAAATCCAAGGAATCCACCCTCCTTTAACCCTGGCAGAGCCCCCTGTGCAGAGTGAACCTCGGGTAATGGCACGTTTAATCAGGGGAGTTATTTGAACAGGTTTGTTCAATATGCCTGCAAGTATTTAAGGTGTGTACACAGGCATTTCTCAGGGGTGCTAAAGCAGAGCTGGAGCAGACAGTTACTGCAGTGGAAAGCCATTTTCCCTTGCTCCCAGCTCTGGAGATATCCCCTCTGTCAGCCCAGACAGGAAATACACATTAAAACCTGACTGAGAACCCTTCCCCTGTGATTGTCCATTTGTCAGTATCATCTTTATTACGTGGATCTGGGAGGTTTCCTCAGTGCAATGGCACATTGTGAGGAGGCTCCTGGCTCTCCCTGGGGCTGACTGGGGACTAAGGACCCGAGTCCCAGCCCTGGTGCACGGGGACAGGATGGCAGGAGGTCCCACAGACAAACAGAGCATTTCCATCCCTACCAGCCAGCACCAAACCTTCCACCAAGCATTTGTGGACATAAAGACAGAGCAGGTTTATTAGAAGCTCCCCAACTTTGTAAAGATTCTCTTAATTTCAATCTGAAGCTTTCAGTGGTTTGAGACTACTTGGAGCAGGTGACCTGGTCAAAACACTTCAGCACTCCGCCAAACAAAGAATTCCACCAAACTGCTCCCCAAAGCCCTGCCCAGTGGCAGCTGGCCTGGAGGCAGAGCAGCACAGAAAAGCCAGGGGAAAGCTCAGCAGCCTGCAGGAATCTGGCCAGGCCACACTCTGTGAGCCCCTCTCCTCCCAGAGGGTGCTGCAGCAGCAGAGAACCATCAGGTCACCAAAACAGCACAAATGGCCCCAAATGGATATTGTCATTCCCAGCAGAGACTTCATTTATCACTGAAGAACCACTTTAGGATCAAACCAGAAAGGCACTAATCATCTCCAAGTACTTTATGCCTGTTTAATAAGCAACCTTCTTGCCCTGCTTTATGGCAATGCTTGCATTCAGAATGTAATAGAAAGTTTGTATGATAAAACAGGAATTTCCCCAGCTGTGAGGGACAGCACAGCTCCCGAGGCCCCTCGGGGGGCATTGCCTGGCTGGCTGTGTTTGTGTGGTGCCATGCTGCATCTCCTGCACGCTGCACAGCACTGCGGCAATCCCTGCAGCAATCCCTGCAGCTCTGCCTCCCACCAACCTTGCTGGGACTCAAGAAATGAAATTCATGCTGGTTTTATGAGCTGGGATGACCTTGTCACAAACCAGTCCAAACAAACAACAAAATCCATGAGATTCAGCCCAGACCCTCTCTAAACTTATCCCATGTCTGGTATTTACCATCCATGAGCAGGGGCTGCAGTGAAATGCAAGGCCAAGGTAAACCTGCCCAGGCACAGGTCCTGCTGCCAAGCCAGCACCAGGCCAGGCTCTGCAGAGGCTTGATTAACACCAGACGAAGTGCCAGGCCAGCCTAGTGCCACTGTAATCCAAATGGAGCACTCACACTCACACTTACACGCACACTCTGCAGGCCTTGGAGGTCTGGCTCGAATGTGCACACCCAGAGCTCCCTGTCAGGAATGCTGTGAACTCTGCCAGGAGTCCTGGCTGTGCTCACAGGGATTTCTGCTCCTGCCTCTGCTGCCTCCTGCTTTCCTGCTGCCTTTGGGGCCCCCTGTCCCCGAGAGCCCCCAGGAGCCTCCCATGGCACATTGTGGCACACCCAACAGATAAACCCACTGCAGCAAGAGCAGCAGGAAACTCCTCTGTGGGCACCTGAAGCATTTCCAGTGAGGAGCCACAGCTGCTGCTGCTGTAATGCCAGGGGACACACACACACATGCTGCAGTGCCAGGGCACAGGCTGCAATGTCACCTGCTCAGGCTCCAGGAGTGCCTGCAGCAGCAGAGCCCGGGCACATCCATCCTGTGCCATGCCCCACACCCAGCCTGGAGCAGGCTCTGTCCCTGCAGCCATTCCTGCAGCCATCTCCCCTCTCCCAGCCTGCAGGAGCTGGCCCAGCCCAGCTCAGAAAGCCTGGGGTGTTCCTCACACAGGATCCCGAGGCCAGAGTGAGCACTGTGCTCTGCCACCCCCCAGTTCCCAGCTGGAAAGCAGCTCCTGCCCCAGCACTGTTCCCACCACAGCAGCCAAAGGGCTGAGCTGCCAGCCAGGCTGAGAAAGTGAGATTAGCAAGACATGCACTGCGCAGGAATGTTTTCCCTCTGATTTCACAGCAGACCCAGCAGCAGGCTCCTGCTCCCTGCCAAGGCAGGCAGGAGCAGCCCCAGGGGAGCTCCCAGCCCTGGCAGTGCTGCACTGCAGCTCCCAGGAGGAGGAGGAGAACGTGGCAGCTCAGCTCCCAGCTTGCTCCTGAAGCCTCCCTCATTTGTAGCACTTAGCCCCATTGCTGCCTTTGGGAACATCAGCGCTCTTTTTTTAATCCATCCTCACATCTTTGTCTATGGCTTCTTTTAAGTTTCCAGCTGGTGGGACCTGCCCTGCTCTTTGTTCAGATTACAATAATTTGTCGTTTGTCTGCAGACGGTTCCTTAACTGCTCCTGTGTTGGAAATAACCTTTGAAGGAATATTGGCTCTTTTATCTCCAGGGCCCTGCAAAGCACAGAGCTATTGAATGCTGAGGCATTAAGGATGCAAAGAAAGCCCCACAAGGCAGCACATTAAACGTGAGCTCTCTTCCCTGGAAATGCAAGGGTTGCACTGCACAATTGCTCCAGCCCAGCCTGGGTTAGGAATAAAGCCCAGCTTGAAAAGTTCATGGCACCACTGCTGTTTTATCATCTGCAGCCTTAATTCTGGAGGCTGCAAAAGCACGGGAACGGTTTTATTTTAATGACAATTCAGGCACATTCACTCATTGCTCTGCATTTCCTTCCTTCCAGCACAGTCATTCCCAGAGCTGAGCAAGGCAGGAGCAGAGCTGGGCTGGCCTGAGGTGCTGTGGGACAGAGGGGAGGGACAGGGACACCCCAAAGCCACCTCAAACCCACTGACAGGGAGACCCCAAAGCCATCTCAAACCCACTGACAGGGACACCCCAAAGCCACCTGAGATCCACTGACAGGGACACCCCAAAGCCACCTGAGATCCACTGTGCAGTCACTCCCACGAGCCCCCACAGAGCTGCTGGGAGCTCTGGGCCTGGGATTGTTATGTGTAACTTTTCAAGACTACAGATCCTGAGGGATGAGGTTTGGAGCAGAGGATTAAAATAAAAGGGGGAAACAAAAATCCCAAAGCTGCTACAGATTTCTACTATCTCCACCAGCATTTCACACGTTAGGGCTCCTCAGCATCCCTCATTATCACAGCCCAGCTCACAAATAATGGCTTGAGATCACTCCATTACCCTGCCCCCACTTAATGCAGTGTTTAATCCACAGACTCTGGTTTTCCTTTTTACAGTATTTGCCACAACAGCATTCCTATCAACAAATGCAATCTGACACCTCACTTCTGTTCCAATTCAAACTGAAGATTGACTTAAGTTTTAAAATAAAACTTGCTGATGTTTCAGGACAGTTTGATTGCCTACCCAGTCACTGGGGCAATATGAACCAGCTTTCTCCAGCAAGCAGGAGCTCATAAATGGAATTACAATCACAGGGAAGGAGGAAATTTAAAATGTGGTGGTACAGATTTTCCTTTCAGCCACAGAAACCTTTGCACACAGCATGAACCAACCCTGCACAGCTTTACAGCACGTTTCCCTGTGAGCAGCTCTCACTCAGCCAGGTGTTCAATGAGAGCAAAGGAGCACCTGGGGACGCCTCCACCACCTCAAACTCCCCCAGCACTCGTGCAAGGAAAAGACTTCAGAGTAAAGTAACAGCCAGGAAAGCCCTCGTGGATTTCCACCCCTTCCCAGGCAAATCCCCCACATCCACCCCTCCGTGCTCACCCTGCTGCAGGAGCCCCCATGGCTCTTCCCAGCAGCTTTATCCCAGTGCTGCCATAACCCACCTCCCTCCATCCCCAATCCCAGCTGGGGCTGCTCCACCCCATCTCCCCCAGCACCTCCCAGCTGGAGCCCAGCAGCCAAACTGGTCCCCCCAAAGGGGCTGCAGCCCCTCTTCCATGGCCCAGGGTGGCCAAGGGGTGTTCCACGTTGGGACAAGCCAGGTGCCAGCTCCAGGAGCACCCAGACCCCTCCTGCCTGTTCCCCTGGGCCAGCAGTGCTGCTTGAGGCAGTGTTAGAGCCTCTCCCCACACACACTCCATCCTCTTCTCCTGTTTTCCTCTTGCTCTGTTCACTACACAGAGGTTTAGCAACCCAGTGCAGTTTGGAATGTCTTTCTCCCTCTTGAAGTAAAGGCTGACTTTATTTTTATGCCTGTCATCTGGCTCTTGAGCCCTAGAACCTTCCAGCTGAGCCCCAGGGTGGCTGCTGAACCATCCACAGGAGGTGAGGTTGCTCTGGTCTGCCCTGCTGGGAACAGCCCCAGCACCAGAACCAGCTTCAGCTGCACAGCAGAGATCCAAAGCCTGGGCACAGAGAAACCCCAGGGATTTCCATCCCCTGGTTCATTTCAGGCCACCTCCAGCCCGGAATGCTCCCTGGATCAGTCCCTGCAGGAACAAAATGTGGGAGTGCAGTTCCATAATGAGCATCCCCTGCAGCCCAGAGCAGCCAGAACGCTCCAGTGCTGCTGTTCCCTCCCTGCAAAGCTGAGAGAGCAGGGCTGCAGCTCCTGAGCCCTCTGGGTCTGCTCTGCAGGGCTTTCTGCAGGCTCCACACTCGGCAGAGCAGCATCACAGCCCAAATGAAGTAATCCTTTGATAAAGTGCACTCATTTATTTGAAAAGTGTAGTCTCGCCATTAAAATGCAAATGAAATGAGTGCTAATACATTAAGTGGGGATGGGAGATGGAATGGCTTATGACATGTGTGCTTTCATGTGGAATAGAGCTGAGTGATAACAGTGTGAGTGAGAGAAGTCATGTTCAGATGTACATGTTTGTTTATTGAAGATATTAATGAAGGGCATTGCCTAAAGAGTGTTATTATTTCCTCATCTTGTCTTTCTTTTGTGCCTGCCTGGTTCAAGTTTCCTGCTGAGGGGACCCTCCCGAGGGGACTCTGATCAAAAGTCACCTTTGATGGATGATCTGAGTCCACGCTGAAGCCAACACAAAAGCTAAAATGTATTTAAAGCTCTGCTTTGAAGAGGAGCAGCAGGTCCCCCCGGTGCAAACCTCATGGGCTGCAGCTGCTGTGACAGCTGATTCAGAAAATACCAGAAAATACCTGCAAAACCAGGCTCCATTCCCTCTCAGGGATAACCCTTGGGAACACAGCTGTGTCAGGGTGGCTCTGGGGAAAGGGAAAAACCAGAGCTGGGATGCAGGGAGAGCCCCAGGGCCTTGAGAGGGCAGGGAGCCCATCTGGGGTCTGTCACCTACAGCAGGGTCTGTGGGGGCACGGAGGAACCCTAGGCAATGGCAGGCTCTGCTCGGGCACTTGTGCTGCTGCAGGGAGGAAAGGGGAAGCAGGGCAGTTTCTGCAGTGCTGGTTTGCTTTGCCAGGTGCTGTTCACACTCCCCAGAGCTGGCTCTGAAAGCAGAGGCTGTTGGGTTCTGTGGCTGTAGGTGACATCAGCCCCTGGCACGGTATGACATCTCAGCACCTCTGTGCCAGGGCTGCAGCTCCCTCAGGTGCCCAGGCCTGGCAGGAACAGCCTAAACCAAGGTGTTCCATACAGAGAGCACTGCAGGGCCGTGGCCAGGGAAGGGCAGAGTTTGGGGCCCTCACTGTCCTGCAGGGACACCAGGCACGCCCTGGCTTCACTGCCACAGCCCCAACAGCTCTCCAAACATGTGGCTGTGTGGCTTTTGCCTTCATCTCACCCCGCTGACCTCCTTGGCCCTTTCCACAGGCAGAATGAGCAGGGAAAATGCTCCCTGTCTCTCCTTTGTGTGACACGGGCTGTGAGCAGAGAGCTGCAGACTTTGCCTTTCCCCCTATCACCAGGGCAGGTGTGCCAGCATCTGAAACAACTGTGTGACACTTTGAAATGAAATCCTGCTGCTGCTGCCACCCCTCCCCATCCCCTGTGTTTGTGCACACACAGGTTTGTTTTTGTAGGGTTGCTCATAAGCGCTCTGGCTTTGTCTCCATTACACAAAAGGTTTTTCCCATCAAAACAACTAATTGAAGTTCATTCTCTTGTTGTGAGATCATTGTCTAGACAAAGAATTATAGATTTTGCCCAGATATACCTAGGGAAGAAAAAGCCAGCCAGTCCCTTTTAGGTAACACTATCTTATCACAGTTTGCAATGTACACCGAGGTAGATATCTGCAGTAATTATCTGTGTAAAAACACCTCTCCTTTCACAGTGAAGACATAACAAGAGATACACATGCTTGATCTGCCTGCATTTTGTTGTTATTATAAAGTTGTCATCGCCTCCACGTATGTTCTGTTGGTGCTGTACTGCTGTGAGCCAGGACGAGGCTGCCAAAATTATTTGAAGTTCTCAATTTGCATAAAGAAAAGCAAACTTATTCCAGCAGCCCTGGAATCAGCCATCCATGGGGGGGAAATGCTGTCTGCAAGGACATTTTTGGAAATGAGAGTCACACCAGGACGGGGTACTTTGGGAGGTTTCTCCAAACCTGAGCGGGAGCTGGAAGCAGTGAGAGCTTCAGTCTAAAGGAGGGGAGGGAAACCCACGAAAAGCTGCTCCCAGTGACCCCAGCCATCCCCAGCCACAGTGCTGGTTTAACTGGGGATGAGTCTCTGTTCTTCAGGCAGACTGGGGTCCCAGCCTGGCCCGGCTGCAGTGCTGTTCCACCCCCATCCTTCCCCAAACCAGCCCAGACCTTGGCGGATTCGCTGTCCCTCCACCCTTCGCCAAACCAGCCCAGACCTTGGGGGATTCGCTGTCCCTCCACCCTTCCCCAAACCAGCCCAGACCTTGGGGGATTTGCTGTTTCCCTGTCCTTTCCCAAACTTTGGGGGATTCGCTGTGAAATAAACAGGGCAAGGAGACGTCTTCTCCTTTTTAATGCCTTTATTATAAGTGATCAGCTCAGGATTGGGCAGCTCGGCAGGGCTGCAGTCTCCCGGTCGTCTCCCACGGCGACTCAGAGGAGGAGGATATGCGCAGCTTTGTCCTGGAAGGACAGAGCTGGGGATCACGTCCTCGTGGGGGCCTTTTGGGCGTGGTGATCCCGATCAGATTTTTATCAGGCCCTCCTCAGTTGGCTCCTATCAACGTCGGGACGACAAGGTCAGGGCGAGAAGGACTCCGAAAGTGTTCCGCATCTCTGTCGGTCCAGCACTCGGCTCCTCACGTCTAGACATCACTCCAGTTTCCCAACTCTTAGGTGGCTCATTGTTTTTGGGGTTCTTCCTGCACGGCTGGAGTATGGGGGTCTCGCTGCATGCTGGTCCTTAGAGTTATTTTGCATAGCCCCCCCCACCCTCTCAGGTCTCTGGTTCCCCATTCTGGGGAGTACACCTTAGCCTCGGGCAAGGCTCTGCTAATACAAAGGAGCGACAATGACCCGTGATTACAATAACAAAAACAAGTAAAACTTCGCAGTGCCAGTCGTCTGGCTGCCTATTTTGTAACTTTTTCTTCCAAAAAACCTAACAGAATTCTTGTTCATAACACGCTGTTTTCTCCCTGTCCTTCTCCAAACCACCCCCAAACCTTGGGGGATTCACTGTTTTGCCCCCGTCCTTCCCTCCAGCACCTGGGCAGCTCTGCCCTGGCCGCTCTGGGGCAGCCCCGCCAGCTGTTCCAGCTGTTCCAGCTGTGCCACATGCTCAGTAGCCTTAGAAAGAGAGAAAATAAACCCAGAGTCGCACAGAGTGGCTTCCAGGGCTCCCATTCATCCCGAGCAGTCACAGAACAGGCCTGGTCCCTGTGTCCAAGCTGAGCCTTTGGGGGCAGCACTGCCCCGCCGGGGTCCAGCTCCCCTGGGTGCTGCCAGGACCAAGCCCTGCCAAAGCTGGCACTTTACAAAGTTCAGCCCCAATCCCTGTGTCCTGTGCCTTTGGGGCAGTGCTGTTAGGCTGGGCTCTGGCTCCTCTGGGCACTGCCAGGACCAGGCCCTGGCAAAGCTGGCACTTTA
>JAHXMQ010012007.1:5869535-5882968 GCA_020466415.1 Ammodramus savannarum pratensis
CCTCTGGGCGCTGCCAGGACCAGGCCCTGGCAAAGCTGGCACCGGGGACACAAAGGGCAATTGTTCCCCAACACCCGAGGGAGGGAGGGAGCCCCGAGGTCCCGCCGAGCCCCTTGATTTATGGCTTGCAATAATATGTGCTGGAGCCCCGCAACCCAGAGTGCTGTGCGGGTGACCTGGAAAAATAAGTCTATTAACCTTAATCAATCTCCCATTATCCAGCCTGGGCCACGATTGAGCCAGCGAAGGAGTCACCAAGGCCCCTCAAGTGGGCTCGAACTAATCCCATTGTCTTTCCTAATCAGGGGCCATGAGCGAGGAGCGGCTTCTCCGGCACAGAATTATCGCTCGGCGTTCGAGGGGAGAGAACCGGGGGGACCGAGGCTCTTCTCTTTCATCTTTTAATGAGAAAGTGCAGGATTGTTTTCCTTCTGAATCGCCGGGGTCCGTGAAGCCCCGGGCCCCGGTGGTGTCAGTTCCCAGGGTCTGCAGGGCACAGCAGCAGCAGAGCAGCTCTGCCAAAACTGCAGCGCAGTCAGCAAAGCAATGGCTGCACATTAGTGCTTCATTAGAGCAGCTAATTGTGGAGTTCATCGTGGCTTGGCTCAGCTGTGGCACCCCATGGAAAGGACAGAGGGGACAAAGGGACCTGGCGTGTCACTTGGGTGGACTTAGGGTAATGGATTCAAAATGTCACTTGAATCTGGACCAGGAAAACCAGGAATACAAAGCCTCTTTCTGACTGAACTCTTTTCTCTCCTTCCCATCCCTTCCCCCCCCAGGCTTTAAAAAGATTAAAAAAATAAAATAAAACTGGAAGTCCTATCAACTCGGCAATGCCCAAAATAGCAGTAAATCAGGGAACCCTGCCATGCTCCCTGTCAGCATCCTGCAGCAGGGTAGGACTCAGCAATCAAAGGATGTTCAGTGGTGAAACATCCACCAAATTAGTCCAGCAGCAAGCTAATTTTCCTTAGCCCTTCTATGTTAATCAAAAAGGAAAAGAGAAAGTGGAGACATTATCCTGCTAGAAATGAAAACAATCCTTGCAAAATTTCCCCCCTTTGGCATGAATTAGAGCAGAAACAAACACACTGCAGGGCTCCAGCAGATCTTCCAGGATTAATTATTATATTCACAGCAGCTCAGCATTTTCTTAGGAAATTAAATTTTTCAAAGCCCTCTCATGTGAACACAAGCCCGTTGCCACCTCACGGTGCTCCTACGCAGCTGAAGAATGAAAATTCCCGTGGTTTTGGGGTGCTTCTCTTTCGAGGGCACATAAAACACCTCAAGTGGCCTTGGAGCAGGGAAGGGAACTTCCCAAATGGCCCAAGTGCCAGCTGAAGGCATCTGCAAGCAGCTGAGCAGCTGGAGTGAGGGCAGAGCAGCCCTGCAGGGCCAGGGGACATCAGGGTAGCTGTGAGAGCTCCAGGACAGGGACAGGGGACATCAGGGCAGGACAGGGGGGTGCCCAGCCCCAGGTCAGGGACAGGCTCCCAGCCAGCATCAGGAGCTGTTAACAGAGCTCTGCAGGCAGGGCTCTCCTGGAGGGACAGAGAATAGCAGGTCTGGCCCACATTTGCCCTGGCCCACTCCCCAGAGCCTGGGAGTGCTTCAGGTGCCTGCACAGACACAGTTTTCTGTCTGTAGGTGTGGATAAATCCACCTGTGCCTGTGCCAGACACACCTCAGAGAGAGGGAGAAAGCACTGACAGCCTTGTTAGAAGGAGACTGGAATATCCTGGGTGTTATGGATTGGGCGAGGCATCAGATTTATTTAATGAATTAGGGTCCTGACGTGTTATTTACAGGATGCCTTTGGAGATAGAGTTGTAACTCATGGCTGCCATGGGAAATTCTCCAGCGAGGCCTTGAGGAGAAAGCATTCACTTTTTTATGGTGTCCATTGGGGAGGGAAATTAATGCTAAGCAGGCAGTGATAATTTGCTGCTTTATAGGATTGAATTATCGCCCTGTCAGCATGGAGATGAAAACCCTGAGCCATGAACAAATACACCTTTGCACCTGAAGCTGCCTGGAGCAGCCACCGTGAGCTGCCAGGGCAGCTCTGCTGTTCCAGTAATTAATTCTGAATTTCGCCTCGTCCCTTCGATTGCTGGCCATGCCTTCATTTGGCACTGCAGCACTCCGTGCTTCTTCGCCAGGCTCATAAATCACACACAAACCCTTCCTGAAAGCAGAAAGGGGATCTGTTCTGCTCTCCATGCACAGGCACAACTTCCCAGAGTTAATGCAAGTTTGGCACGTGCGCGGGAGAGGTGGCTGAGCCCCACGGACCGAGAAGTCATTGGCATGGAAAAATAATTGCAGGAGAAACAGCTGCCTGAAAAGCAGCAATGCCATGACTTGGATCACATACACTGTGCTGTATTTTGAAATAACTTTATTTAGCACTATCTGCTCTGCATTTGCTGGAGGGCAAATCTGGGCCTGTGATCAACCTCTCCTTGCTCCATTTCCTACTGTCCCTACTCCCCACTGCAGCTACTGACACGGGGAGAGGCTGGGTTGTCTCTAATTTCTCCCAGATGTTGAAGAAAGGTCTTTTGTCCTGCATCCAGCCTGGGGCAGAGGGATGTGGAATGAGAGATGAGGTGGCTGTGCGCCTCACTCTCCCCTTCCTCAGCCTGGGCAGTCCCTGCTGATGGAGCTGAGGTTGCCAGAGCACTTCTGAGTTCTACTCCAGATTCCCAGCAGGAGAGGTGTGGATTTATCCCAGGTCCAAGGGACATCCCTCTTTCTTCCAGGAAAAGCCTTGTGTCCAGGTGCAGTCCTGCCAGCACCTGGGGTTTTCCAGCTGTGTGCGTTGGCCTGAGGGTGTTCCCAGGTAGATTCCAAGGCCAGCAATCAGCCAATCACCCCCTCAACAGCCAAACATTCCCTGCCTTCTACTTACAGCAGCTCTGCTTGTTTTCCAGGGCACAGGGAGCTGTACCTGTCTCTTCAGCACCCTGTGCAGTCAGCCTGGCCAACAGCGCTGCCAGAACTCATCAGGCACTTTCTGGTGACCTGGGCTGCACCTTTTTCTCATCCCCAAAACACTCACTCATTCCAAGTGCAGGTTTTACTCAACTGCCACAAGCAGACAGTGCTGGATTTTCAAACTGCAGGTACTTCACTCAACTCAACTTGGGCTCAGACAGCTCTGGCATTTCTACAGCAAAAAAAAAAATAAAAAATAGTAGCCTTAAAAATGTCATTAAAATTGAGTAATTTTTCATGTCTCAAGGTCTGAATTGTATGTGCCCATTTGGAATTGGAGACTCTCAAGCTCCTGGAAATCCTTGTGTGTGGGGGGAAAAGCCATCTCCCACCAAGCCTAGCAGCATTCCAAACTGGTAGAAGGGCTGTTGGGGATCAGGGAACAACCACCCTTTATTCCTCAGCATTTGCACACCCCCAGCACCCCTGGATGGGTCCTGGGTGAGGGTTTGCACACAAGGAGCCAGTGGGACAGTGCTGTTCAGCCCTGCAGTCACTGAGCTTGGCTGGGAGGTGCTGGGAGGGAGTGTGAAAGCTGATTATCCATCCTGGGCTCCCCTGAGCCCTTCCCATGGCTCCCATTTGGCTTTTATCCATTCTGCAGGAGCCTGGCTGTAAATCAGGACCAGCCTGACACGGCTCAGCCGTTTATCCGTGGGGCTGGTGCCCCTGATATCCTGTGCCATGCACAATCCTGTTCTCCTTGCACAGGCTCTTGCTTTAGTGGGATTACTGTAAGAACAGGCATCCCATGGCAAAAGCCCATCTCCAGCCCCAGGCAGTGCCCTGGACGCAGGGGACAATCCCCCAGATCAGGGCTAATCCACCCTGGGCCCCTCCTGTGGAAATGCAGACAGCCACAGAGAGCAGGCACAGTGCAGTGCTGCAAACCTGAGTGCCCAGCACAGCATCCCCACTGCTGCCTGCAGGTTTTAGTCTCACACAGCAGCAATTGCTGCACCCAGAGCCAGCCAGGGAGGCATTCCTGTAACATCTTGGCCTCAATGCAGTCACTGGTGGGTTTTCTGAGAGTTTCTACAGGGGTAGTATTTATCATTATCCCCATTTCACCACAGCACAAAGGAGCCATGGTGCTTGCACAGCTGCATCTGCAAGGCTGAAGGAAAACCCAGCTGGGTCTCAGAGATGCAAGAAAAGCTGGATAAAGCCATGCTACCCCTCCAGCTTGGCTTTTCTGCCCATTATTTATTCCACACACAGATCTCGCTGCACCACAAGACCAAGGGGTTCCTCTGTGTCCCAGCAGAAACTCCAAGGAAAATGGAAAAGCAGTTGCTGCTGCATCCTTGTGTTCCACTCCTCTCTCCCAGCCTGGCACAGCAATGCTCATGTTCTCTGTTATATCACCTCTCACTCTGGAGAAAATGCAGCAACCAGGAGGGCAAGGAAACGGTGCTTGGAGGGAGTTCCTAGGGCAGGTAAATTCCAAGGCAGGAATCAGCCAGTTTCACATTCCACAGCCAGGGCCACAGCCAGGGCCACTCTCCTGCACCTGTGGCACGGTGGCCAAGGCTGGAATCAGGAGTTTCCTTCTCCAGGGTGCAGTGAAGCCATTCCTGAGCCAAAACCCCGTTCATGCCCCAAGCCCCAGGCTGGGCCAGCCTTCAGCTGTGTGGAGCAGTGTGTGCAGGGCAGCACCACCTGCCTGTGTGCTCACTTTGATTTCCAGGTCGCATTTCAGCACAGAAATGAAAGGCTTTTACCATTGGGTCTTCCTGGCTTCTGAATCCATCAACATCATGATGCATACATTGATTTTAGGCAGGGATAAGTAGGCCAAAACTTCTTTGCCAGATGCCTAATTTGCATTATTCCTCTATTAAATAATTACATGTTTTAGGAAGGGACCCTCTTTACAGTGATTACCCCGTGCAGACCCCTCGGGAGGTCAGCACTCAGTGAAGATTCAATCAGAGCACCTCTGTGGGGCTGGGGATTCTCCTGCTGATCTGCCCCACACCACTCCAATTGTGCCAAAACCTGCACCAGTTCTGCTCATTAGCCCAATTAGCACAGCAACTGCACCTCCCACCTTGCTGGGGGGGACAGGGGGCACAGAGACCTCCCAGCCCATTGCACCCACCCTGGAGTGTTGGAGTTGGGCAGTTCTGGGCTGCCCCAGTAGCCCCCGACCCAAGCACATGGAGGAAAATGAGAATTGCTCTGGAGGTGCCCAGGAGTGACAGCAGCCCCAGAGCAGCCTGGGTGTGCAGGAGCTGCCTGGGGCTCAGCTGGAAGGGCTCAGCTTGGCCCTGCCTTCTCCTGCACCCTGGCACTCCTTCCTTCCCAAACTCCCATTGGCAGAACTGTCCAGGGGCTCTCGAGCTTTCCTGGCAGTCACAAAGCCCAGGACACCTGCACAGACCCCTCAGCACCTGCAATAGCATCCGTATTTTTCAGGAGTGCTGGCACCATCAAAGCTAAAAGAGCAATATTGTTCCTGCTATAAAAGCAACTAGAGGGAAGATTTATGGAGAAAAACTTGAATTAATTGCAATCTAATGATAATAAAGGATTGATTTTCCACATTTCCCTGTGCCATCCATGTGCAGAGCTCTCATGCACGTGTCCCACTGGGCAGCACTGCTGCTGAGACCTCGCAGGAGCACACACAGCCTTTGGAATGCAGAGATCTGACCTATCACAAAGGATTTGTTTTCTGTTTTGACAGTCGAAAATGAGAAAAAACATTGCCCCAAATTTACTGAAAACTAGGTCAAAAAAACGTTTCAGGCAAATGCTTGTTTTGCTTATTAGCGTTCTACATCCAGTTATCATTTACAATAGGGGGAAAAAAAAGGGAAAAAGCCAAAGCCTAAATCTCACTCAGTTTCCAAAAAAAAAAAAAAAAAAAAAAAAAAAAAAAAAAAAAAAAAAAAAAAAAAAAAAAAAAAAAAAAAAAAAAAGAAAAAAAAGAAAAAGAAAAAGAAGTTGTTTAATCAGAACTCTCCACCATAAAGTTTAACGCACTCAACAACCCTTAACAACCAACCAGCACTGGAATCACTGGAATCAGGGATAACCTCTCAGATCACCCCAAAAGCTTCCACAAACATTCCTGATTTGTGACGTTCCCAGTTCCAAGTCCCAGTTCCAAGCTCCAAGCCCAGCCTCTCCTCCAGGGCAGCCCCAGCCTGGCACCACCAGCCCAAGGGGAGGAGGGGAAGGCTGGGAAGAGGCTGAAATAAAGAATAATTTATAATATAAGGGAGATTGGGAAAATAATCCAATTGGTTTAAAACCAGATGAGCTGGGAAGGGGAAATATTAACTGGTTAAAACAGAATATGTGAGGGCTGGGAGTGAGGGGAAGATGTCCCTGCCCAATATTGGAGCTGATTGAAATGGAACAAGAAGGCAGCAGAGGCAGGGAGAGAAAAGCTTCTCTCTGAGCTGGGCCCTTTAAAACCAGCTGCAATTGAAGTGGAAGAATAAAGCACAGCAGCTGAGGGCTGGGATAAGATTGATTTAAGACAAGATACAATTTAAAGGCAAGGCAGAGGTGGAAGCAGAGGCTGCAATGAAATCAATTTACACCAAGATGCGATTTAAACTGATGAACTCGGTTGGGAAAACAGGAGCTGGGGAGGGACAGGGGGATGGGGAGCTGCAGGGTCAGCAGAGATGTGCCCTGAGCCTGCTGTGATGGCTTTGGGACAAAGGGCTGGTCCTGGAAACCTGCACAGAGCCAACATTTGATATGTAGGGGCCAAGGAGAGAGCCTGCCCAGGCTGTGTGCCCCGTGAGCTTGGGCACACACCAAGGACTGGGTTCCACTGATCCCAGCCAGCTGGGGATGTCTCAAGTGTTCCTCACCCCGAGCTGTGACTGTCACTGGAGCTTTCCTTTCTGGTGGCCACGGGTTTGGTTGAAGGTTGTTATTTTTGGTTTTGGTTGTTATTTTTTGTTTCGTCTGGGTCTGTGCCAGCTCCAGGGTGGCACAGGGGGAGCTCTGCAGGGCAGAGCAGCCCCAGGGCTCCCCAAGGTTCCTCTGTGCAGCCTGGCTGCAGAGCAGGGAGCACTGAGGGTGTGAGATGTGCAGGAGATGCCCACAAATAAACTGGCAGAGGTCCCTCTGTGCAGCCTGGCTGCAGGGCAGGGAGCATTGTGTCTGTGGGATGTGCAGGAGATGCCCACAAATAAACTGGCACTGCCTGGAGGAGGAGCAGCCAACAACAAAGGCAGTGCAGAACACAGAACACGATGTGTGAAACCTGAAACGCTGCAGGGAAGGGGCTGCATGGGAAGGAAAGCAAAGATAAAGAAAGCTTCATTCCCTTGGGAGGGGAGCTGTTTACTCTGCTAAGACATTTATGGGAAGAGAAAACTTTATTTTAAGTCAAGGCAGGAATAATTGCTGGTCCATCCACTGCTGCCTGGGCGCTCTGGCTGCAGCTCAGCACCAGCAGCGGATGCTGAGTGTTTTTCTTGTCAAGGTACAAATTTATTCCTTTGCACACATTCCAGCCAACAGCGCTAGGTTAAAGGGAGGGTTGGTGGCAGTGGGGGACACAGTGGCCTTTCCACAGGGATAACAGGCATCAGTGCAGAGCTTGGCTCTCCAGGGGCCATGGAAAGGACTCCCAGAGAGCTTCTCCCACACCTGCCCAGGAGCTGAGACAGAGATCTCTGAAAGGTGCTGTGCCTGGGGCTGCCAACCATCCCAGGGAGCCCTGCAGGTGAGCCAGGAGCTGCCCAGGGCTCAGCAGCCAGGCCTGGAGCTCACAGCCATAAATACCCATGGCCAGCTCCAGTAAATCTCTCAGCAGCTCCTGCAGTCGCCGCTCAGTCTAAGAGCTGAGACTAAACAGAAAAACCCGGAGGAGCTCAGCCCAAAGTGCTCCCAAAAGGATCCATTTGCTGCCTCTGCAGGGGCAGGGCTGAGCCAGGGCTGAGCCAGGGCTGGGCTGAGCCAGGGCTGAGCCAGGGCTGAGCCAGAGCTGGGCTGAGCCAGAGCTGAGCCAGGGCTGGGCTGGGGCTGAGCTGAGCCAGGCCTGAGCCCGCTCTGCAGTGTGGGTTGAGCTGGGCTCAGCAAAGCCCTGACAGGAGACACAGCTCATCCATTCCCAGCTGTGGGGACATCCCTGTGCCCCGAGGTCTGCACAGGGGACCAGAGCAGCGGTGAATACCCTGCCATGACGTGCAGCTGCTCCCCAGCCCCACGCAGGTGTTGGTTTCCACCTGGAGTCCTGATGAGGAGGTGCCCGCTGTTTGCAGGGAATGCTGGCAGCTGGCAGGGGAATTCAGGTGTTCCCCTTCTGGCCTGGCAATCAGCAGATCAAACATTTAATCCCAGCCCAGAGAGGGAACAATCCCCCAGAACACCTGGGAGAGGGGAGCTCCAGCTGTGGCTCTGTGTGCAGAGGGCACCTGGCTGCTCTGGGGACACTGACCACACCTGGGCTTGCTCTGCTCCCTTCAGCACATCCCCTTCTCTTTCAGGACCTGCCTCAAGCTTCAACTCAGCTTTCAAGGCATTTTAACCCCCCCTAAACTGAGTGCTGCTGTGGAGACCAGTCACACAACACAGGTCTGATGTGGGAATAAAGCCCCTCTGTCCCCCCCAGGGACCCAATACAGTGGCTCAGGGATTCCTGTCCCCAAGAAATGTGCATCAGAGATGTGTGAAGGACTCCCTGTGCCTCATGTCCCTTCTCTCAGCCCATGAATGCAAAGCACTTGCCTTGTCCTTTGCAATTAGCTTGATTTTGAACAGGCTGAGTATGAAAGAAAACCAGACATTTCCAGTACTTTTAAGCCCCATTTGGTCTGATTAAAGAAGTCTTTAAAAAACGAGAAAGGAGGGAGAAAGCAATAACTTTTTAAAACTTGTCCTGAATGCAAAGGAAAATGGAGTGCAGTGTATGAGTAATTCAGGATTAATTGTGGAATTACGTTATTCATGCAATGCTAGTTGAGGGAAAGAACAAGCACTTCTGAAGTCATTAAAGGAAATCCCAGTAAAATATGACTTAGCTGCTGTGTGCAGGGTCCTGGAGGGAATGTGTGCAGCAGAAATGTCCAATTTATAGCTCTGAGCTGGGGGAACACAGAGGCCACAGCCCCCTCTCTTTGTAGGTGCAGGGAGGGGGAAATGTTTATCTGTAGAATATTGTGGCTGACCTAAGACAGGAAAACACGGCTGCTCAGGAAAGCATGGGGCACGTCATTAATTCAGAGCCATTGGGACTGAACCCAGCCTTCAGACCACAAGCAGTTCCTTTCTTCTGCAGGGATGGTTTATGTGCCTGCCTGACGTGTGGCTTCAGGCCCAGCTTTTTACACAACAGTGATGTGAAGGTGTCTGGGTGTCAGAGTGAGCTCAGGGTGAGAGCAGCATCCCTGCACTGCCACAGCTCCCTCCTGCACCTTCTGCCTGTGAGAGCAGAGGGCTCTCCTCAGCCAGCTCACACCTGGCAGGGTGGGGAAGGGGGCTCTGACCTCAGGGAAACTGGGAAAGGTCTGGCTGTGCCCAGGGTGGGTTTCAGCACAGGCAGGAAGAGCCTGGGCAGGGGGATGCAGGGAGAGAGGGAGATGCTCCTGGTGGGATCAGTGAGGGCAGAGCTGGGCTCAGGGATCAGCAGCTGGGAGATGTGGGGCACGTGGGCAACTTCTGGTCCTTCCCAGTGGGGAACAACCCATGCCCAGCTTCCATGGGGACAGGCTCCTACAGGCAGTTTAACACACGTGGGCATTTCTGCCAGGGCACAGACACAGATGTGAGAGCATCCAGAGAGGGAGCACAGGAGCCTGTGCCCAGCACAGATGGGTGGCAGAGCTGTCCTGGGCTTTGGACAAGGAGGCTGGAGCACCAACACAGAGCTGAGCAGGGTTTGGAGATGGAGGCTGGAGCACCAGGCACAGAGCTGAGCAGGGTTTGGAGATGGAGGCTGGAGCACCAGGCACAGAGCTGAGCAGGGTTTTTGGAGTGGGAGTGCTGCCTCCAGGCCTGCAGGGTGCTCAGTGGTTTCATCACCTGCTAAGCCCTTCCCAAAGCCCATCCCGAGTATTTTAAGGAGCATTCCAGTTGTGCTGTAGAAACCTCTGTAGAGCACTGGCAGCTGCCCAGGAAGGGAGATGCCTGGAACCCCCTGGCTATGGGATAATCACTGGGATCATCACCTGCATCATCACCTGGATCATCACCTGGATCACTCACCTGGATCACTCACCTGGATCATCACCTGCATCACTCACCTGGATCATCACCTGCCTCACTCACCTGCATCACTCACCTGGATCATAACCTGGATCATCACCTGCCTCACTCACCTGCATCACTCACCTGGATCATCACCTGGATCATCACCTGCATCACTCACCTGCATCACTCACCTGGATCATCACCTGGATCATCACCTGCATCACTCTCCTGGACACCTCTGACTGCTCCACCGGTGTCATTCAAGGACAATTCACTCATTCACTCCCAGCAAACTCCATTAACCTCCCACAGGAGCCAAGAGGGTTCTGGAGCTCACGGATGCCCCATGAGCCTCTCCATGACACCAGCTAATTATCTCCTCATTAACAACAACATTAGCATTCCATTTGACATATACAAGATAATTTGTTAATTGCACTTTAATTACAAAGTTATTAAGAGCTCAGAGGCATTCAACAGAAGACTGCAATTACCACAAGCTGCAAAATCGCTCCCAGCAATTTGGAGATGTTATCAGAAACTGATTCCCCGAGTTCAGCTGAAGATGGAAGGGAGACAGGAGATTTATGGGCTGACAGCACAAATTCCTTCTGCTGCCCCTGAAGATGCCTTCGGTTGTGCCCTGGGAGCAGCAGGACGGAGCTGCCGTGCTGGGGCACTGCAGACATCTCTGATTTTGGGGGTTCCTGTTCCCCAGGCTGCAGCCCCGATGTCGGAGGGAGGGATGGGGGCACGGAGGGACACCCGGGGCTGAGCGGGCTCAGGAGCTCCCAGGAAGGGTTCGGATATTGGGGAGAAATTGTGCCCTGGGAGGGTGGGCACACCTGGCACAGGTGCCCAGAGCAGCCCCTGGATCCCTGCCCTGGGCTGGGGATGCCCCAGGGCCCCACCCTGTAAGGGGCACGGGATGGGCTCAGGTGTGTGCCAGGGCACAGGATGGGCTCAGGTGTGTGCCAGGGCACAGGATGGGCTCAGGTGTGCTGATGGGGCACGGGATGGGCTCAGGTGTGTGCCAGGGCATGGGATGAGCAGGGAGCAGCCCAGGCCCAGCTGATCCCCGGGCTGGAGGAGCTCTGGAGGTACTCGGCAGCCAAGGACTTGTCAGGCTCTGTCCCAGGGCAGGTTTGCCTTGAGCTCCATGAAAACCTCCTTGTCTCTCAGTGTGGCTGAACACACCCCCCTTGCTGGGATGTGAGGGGCAATCTCCCCTCTGCTCAGGGCTGGCAGCCCCCTGGCCCTTCTCAAACAATAACAGACTAAATGGAAAGAGACAGAAGCCCTTACTGGGCTCTGTAACCAGTGCCAAGGAAAATGAATAATTAAGAGCATATTACTTGCAATAAATTCTGACAGATGCTTTTAAGTTAGGACCCACTGAGATAATTTTTGAAATTCATAATTTCCCCTTCATCTTTCGTACAGACTTCATACTCCAGCTATGTTAGAGCAGCTACTGTTTAGATCTGATTTTAAAAGAAGGCAGGCCTTGGGTTTCTGTTGGGAGCCAGAGAAGAGCCTGGGTTAAAGGAATGAGGCAGTTGTTGTGTGCTGTCTGTGCTTCACCTGCCTGCAGAGGCACTGGGGATCTCCAGTGCCAGAAATGTGTGCTGGGAGGGAGAGGGTGGGAGCTCCCCTGGCAAAGTTCCTTACCCTGACACTGCTCTCCAATGTGAAGGGGAACAGCAGCCAGGCTCCCCTGCACGGAGCATCTCTGCTCTTCCCACCCCACAAACACCCAGGCATTGCTGTGCCCGGGGGATGTGCACACCGGCACAGAAAGCCGAGCTCAGCAGGCAGAATTAACCCTCTCCTCCCCAGAGACAGTGGATCCGTGGATCCTGTCCCTCCCAGGTCAGCAGGGATCCAGGGAGCACAAACCCTTTTCTGCTCAGAGCCCCAAACCTGAGCACAGCTGGGGTTAAACCACCCTGCTCAGCCCAACTGCTGCAGATGTCTGTGCCTTCCTTTCCACCCCAAAGCAGCTTCATGATGAGGTTTTAAAGTGGAATGCTCCTCAGAGGCAGGAGTTTCCAGGGGCACAGGGAGCAGCTCCAGGGCTCCATCCCAGAGGCGTCAGGAACACGCCCTGCACCAGGGCAATTTCACATTTCTGTTCGAATATCCCTGCAAGTGCCACTCCTGAGCTGATTTAACACCAGGGCTGTGGTGTCTAACAGCTCTCCAGTGATTAATAACAGCCATTTGTTCAAAGCTAACAGCCCCAGTGTGACAGTAACAGATAAATTAGCAACATTAAAAATATGCTAAGGAAAACATTTATGTACTGGCTGAGTGTAGTGTGGGATGGGAGCACACATCAGTTGTGCCAATAACAAGCTATTAATGAGGAGGGCTGGATGGCTGAGCCATTTTTGCCCTGTTCTCCCATAATCATCCTGACATGGTTCATATTTAGCCTGATGAGCTGGGCCAGTTCCTGTGGACACGAATGTTTTCATGTGCTCGGGCAGGAATATTGCAAGCAGATGGTGGGAGGAGCGAGGGGAAGGTGGAACATTGTTCCCCTCAGCTCCCTTTGTCACGGAGCAGCCAATGTGCCAAGTAATATCTGGGCATCAATTACAGGGCTGTTTCCCAAATTACATCCCCAGCTCGGATGTCATGCAAAACATTTTAATAATGCCAATTAAAATTCTTCTGCTCAACAGGTCCCAGGAGCTCGTCCTGCCCTCCAGGAGCCTCAGCAGCAGTTCCTGTGCCCAGGAGGGGTGGCAGAGCCTCAGCAGCCCATTCCTGTCCCAAGGACGGGAGCTGAGCCCTGCCCTGGGTCCCAGCCCTGCCCCAGCACACAGGAAAGCTGCTGGACTGGAGCTTTGAGGGGAGCTGGAGCTGAGTCACATCCCCAGAGCAATCGGACACATCTCCCCCTGTTCCATGTGGGAATCATCCCAGGGCATCACTGCACCTCTGACAGATAACTGCAAACCAAAGTGCAGCCCTTTGCCACCACCAAACCCCAGACTGAGCAGTTCTGTTCAGCTGTTGGGGTGGGAAGGTCCTTTTGCTGAAATTCCACGTTGCAGCGCCAAGCCCCCCCGAAACCTGCCTGTTCCTATGGGTTGGCTTCTATTCCTTTGTTCCCAGCCCTGATATTCGCGAGCAGGCTGTGGGGCAGGGCCATGAGCAGCTCCATTGTGCAAATGATCCCCAGCAGGTGAGAGATGCTGGGCCTGCTGCAAGCAGGAATCCTGCGATGCTCTCAGCAAATCCTGCAAGGCAAG
>JAHXMQ010012007.1:5907804-5933429 GCA_020466415.1 Ammodramus savannarum pratensis
GAGGTGTCCCTGCCATGGCACGGGTGGCACTGGATGGGCTTTGAGGTCTCTTCCAGCCCAAACCACTCTGGGATTCCGTGACTCAGGTGCTCGGCAGGGAAGGGGTGGCTGCGCTGCCGCTCTCGCTCATTCCTCGAGCACAGCCAATGTGTTCAAACAACCCCCCCCACACACAGAGTTCACCCCCAGCTCCCAGACAATCCCGCCAGGATCCTGCACTGTCCTGAGCATTCCCACCGACCCCCATCGCTCCCCTCTCCTGCACCAGCTCCAGACTCGTCCCGCATTGTTGCACAAACGAGGGATTCGGCATCCAGCCACCGGGACTGTAAAGGCTGGGAGAAGGGAGCTGGGGAAGCGTGCTTGGCTCCTCTCTCCTGGCAAGCAGAGGCGTGTTCCCGCAGCACGAGCTCCTCGCTCACGGAAGGGGTCCCGGCACAGGCATCGGCCAGAGAGCGGGAGCGGAGCTCTGAGCGGCTGAAACGAGATTCCAAAGGATGCAGTTCCCTTCCCGTCCAAAAAATCCCGCCGGTTCCTCTGCTGCTGCCGTGCCTGTGCACCCTGTGACGCCTGTCAGTGCCATGCAGAGGGCTGGAACCTCTGCGCCACCATCAGAACATTCCCGGCTAACGAGGCTGATGGGGGCTGTCCTGCCCCTCTGGGCCGGGTGCCTGGGGGAGCCCCCGCGCTCGGGGCTGAGAGAAAGGTCTCGGAAAGGTCTTGGAAAGGTCTTGTCCGCAGGGCTGCCATCCAGGCTCTGGTACAGACCATTCTCTGACCTGGGTTTGTGGCTCTGAAGGCACAGGGAGTCTGGGGGTCACAGACAGCTCCCGAGCCCCTCCGTGAGCCTGGCACAGCAAACCACCCCCGCTCTGCTTCTGAAAAAGGTGCCAAAGCAGCTTCTTAAGCGTGGGGAGAAATATCTGACAGTCAGACCAGGGAAAAGAGCAGTCTGTGGGTAACAAAGCCAGTTTTGGCAGAGAGCCACAGGTTGGAAACGGTGGAGAAAGCCCTGAGAGAAGATCACAGCACTCCCCTGCTCCTTGGACACTTCTTTTGGGAAGGTGAACTGTTCAAACCGAGCAGGGCTTTGGACAAACATCAGCTGCTGCTGGGAGTGCTGTGACAGAGCTCTGGGGCTGCGGCAGAGCTCCTCTCTACACCTGCCACCAGCCCGAGGTGCTGGAGGGAGCCTGTCCAGGGAGAGGAGGAGAGGAGGGAGTGAGGATGGTCAGTGGAGCCCTCGGGGCAGTGAGGATGGTCACAGAGCAGTGACGGGCAGTGAGGATGGACACAGAGCAGTGAGGAGCAGTGGAGCCCTCGGGGCAGTGAGGATGGTCACAGGGCAGTGAGGGGAAATTAGGGTGGTCACGGGGCAGTGAGAAAAATTTATTTGGAAGAATGTTTTGTGTACAGCCAGGATTCACCACTGGTTGTGCTAGGAATACTGGAAGATTGACAAGTTGTATAAACTCGGGGTTAAAAATGTGGATTTCTCACTTGGAATCTCTTCCATGGGACTACTTTCATTGTGATGCTTCAGCTTGAAATTCCAGGATAAAACTATGAGAACCCGGGAGGAAAAGTGGGGTTTCTATCCCTTTATGGGGCTCAGATGCTGATCTGACCAGGCAGGGATGGGCTGAAAGGGATCTAATGCTCATTTAGCTGTGACATCCACTGACCCAGCACTTCAGGGCTCTGCTCATCCCTTCCCTCGGGCCAGGTGAACGAAACTCCTCTTCAGACAAACCGAAACCCCTCTTAAGAAAAACTGTTTCCAGCTACACAAAAAGGCAACATTTCCTCTGCATGTCCTTGTGAGGATGAACTCGTTTAACCCCGCATTTTGCTCTCTCATTACAATTTTAGGGACTCGCTTCCTGCTCCCTACCCTGGTGATTGCGACCATTCCCGAGGAGGGTTTGAAATGCAAAGGGCAGGGGCCAAATCTGCGCTGCCATCAGCAATTCCCTCCTGGGGGCTGGGGAGGGAACGGGGCGGGGAAAATCCTGTTTTCAAACGACTGTGCCACTAGGAAAAGGAGGAGAGCAAGACTTGGTTCTGCTACACTTTGGGCAAGATCTATGGTGCTCCCTCAAAGAACACACATGCAGATGTGTATATGTATATATATATATATACACACACACACATAAATATGTGTATAATATACATATATTGTGTATAATATATAAATAATGCATATATAAACATATATAAATATATGTATATTTACATATATATTTGTAAATATAAATACATTTACACAGATGGAATGGGCATTGGCAAAAAATATTTCAACCAGAAAAAAAACATAAAGGGAGACTTTATATTCAGCAAACATCAATTACAAAGGGTGTCTAATGTATCTTCAAGGCACTGACTTATTTTTCCCTATTTTTTTCCTACCAATTCAAGAAGAATTTACAAAATACTTTAGTCATGTCTGCATTCATGCCCCCAAACCAACTTCATCCAACTTTTTGCTTTCCACTCCAAGCCAGTGTCAGCACTGATAGAGCCAGGCTGAAATCACAGGAGAAAATCTCACTGACTTCAAGGATACCAACATTTACCCACTGACCCCAAAATCCCCAAAAAATCACCTGAGCTCCCCAGCTGGGACTGGGAACATCCTCAGGCACTTTCTCAGCTGCTGCCTCGTGCTCGTCTCCTGCATATTTATAAAATATAAAGTATTTTACAAATAGCACAGAGCAGACCCTACAGAGGGCCCAGGTCTAACCCAGCTTTGAGCCTCACCTTTGCCCAGAGCGCTGAGTTTCACACCTTTGGCCCCAGCAGTGCCAGGGGTGGCTCCTTTTCTGTGCCCTGCAGGGTCCCCAGAGGGGCCGTGGCTGCCCTGGGCATCCCTGCTGAGGGACACAGCAGAAGCTGTGCAAGCTCCCAGGGAACTGGGACCAGAGCATGTGAAACAAATCCATGGGGGGATATTAAACTCAAGGACAGCCCTGGCGGCTCAGGAAGTCCTGGGATTGCTGGAAGCTGGAAAAGTGGGCTGGGAGAATCTCACAGCACTCTTGCTGCCTTCTGCTGCTTTTATCTCAGCATCTCCTGTTGGCTCTGGCAGGGGCTGCACCAGAGGCTGCGCTGTGCTCTGAGCCAGCACAAGCATCTCTGTGATCCTACACTGCCCAAATTTTCCTTTAGCATTTTGCCAAAGTTTTCTCCCTTTTTTTCCATAATAGCAATGAGTTTAGGGTCGGATTTTTTTCTGACTGCTGATGCTGTTTGGGGAATTCTCTCTCCCTTGAGCTCAATAATCTGCGTTAGTTATGCAATACATTGTTAACATGGTTTTTGGCAAGCTTTGATTTTGCCCAAATTCATATCAGACCCTTCCAGGACATTCAATGATTTTTGTTTTCTTAAACAACAAAACCTGCTTTTTGAGAAGTTTCTTGCTAGCTCTGCCTGGAGTGTTCAACTGGATCCTGGACTGACACAGAGCAACGGTGTCCTGGGTTTATTAATTTATTGTCTCTCCTCCAGTCAGTAACCAATTAATTTACACACCCAGCTCTGCAGCAGTGATGCAGATGGAATGATGCAGAAGGGTGGGAATATGGCTGTAAGACGCAAAGGAATTTCCACAGAGTAACTTTCTCAGCACTTGGCTGATAGAGGCAGCAATAAACCAGCAATAAATAGCAATAAAAGCAGACACGTCGTTCTGGTGGAGAAAGGAGCCATCCCCTCAGTACAGAAAGGCAGATGATGGGCCTGGGCCGTGATTTAGAAATGATCTCTGAAAGGAAATCATTTAATGGCACGGCAGCAAAGGCAGTTCAGCCATCAGCAGGAGGAGGCAGGGCTGTTGTTTCATCTCCCCAGCATATCAAAGGCTGCTCAAATCCCAAAGCCAGCCCTGCAGGGATTACATGGAGCAGCTTCCCTCAGCAGCAGCTCTGTCATGGAAAACATATCCTCCCTGTGCAGGAGAGCCTGGTGTTCACTGGAACTGCACCCAGACCCGTCCCTGGAGACCCCTCTGGCAGGGCTGTGTGCCAGGGCAGGCTCCCCTCGGGGCAAGGAGAGGATTCACACTGCAACTCACACTGAAGCACACGTGGAATGCCCTGACCAACGTGTCAGGGGGGCTGGGGGATATCAGCTGCCAGAAGAAGTAACATCAGTTCTGTCAACTTATGGAAAACTGGCGTGGAGAGAACGCAACCCCAGAGGGACCTGGGAATTCTCTAACGTCTGGGAAACTGCTGCAGGAAAGTGGAAAGTATTTGTGAAAGAAATTAGATGAGCTGAAGCTGAAATTCCTCTGGTCATGGCTCAAGCAGAGGAAAGAAACTCTTTGGCAGTGCTGTGGAAAGGAGCATCGAGAGGCCAGGACAGCAAGAGAAAATGGAGCTGGGTAATTGCAGCACCACATAATTGCTGGCAGTTAGGAGAGAGGTCTAAAAGAGCTGGCTTGGGAAAGATCAATGTTTGGGGAGTTCTGAGAGCAAACTTGGAGAAAAGAGGAGACTGATCCTGGTGTGCCCTCACCGTAACACAGAGCCCAGATATTTCTGACATGACTCAAACCAGAGGTGGAAGGGAAGCGAAGGCAAAGCTGTGGCCGGTGCCAGGGCTTGGCTCTGGCTGCTCCAAGGCTGGAGCCTTCCAGGAAAGGGCTGTGGGTGCCTCTGCTGCCCTCACTCAGCTGGGACACACTCCTGGGGCCCAAAGCCTGGCAGCTCGGCCTGAGAACATCTGGAGTGGGTCTGCAGACCAGGGGAGCAGCCAAGGTCAGCGGGGCTGGGGACAGGAGCACAGGCAGGGAACAGCACAGGGCAGCCCGAGGCCACCGAGAGTGCTGACAACACCCGAGCTCAGCTGGCCCTGGCTCCTTTGAGAGCCAGGGGAGTGCAGAAAGGGAGGGTGAGGTCAGCTGGGCATCTCTCCTGCTCAGGCTGTCTCTTTCCTTTGGAAGGGTGGCTGCTGCCTCCGACAGACTCCGGCCCCAGGACACACACAAAGTAGAGGAAATCTATTTTTAGTCTCGACAAAAGTGCTAGTAAAGAAAAAAAAAAAGGTTGGAAAGACAATTGCTTCCTGTTTAGGGCTGGTGCTGGGAGGGAGATCCTGCCAGGATGGGGAGGCTGGGCAGGGCAGAGGGTCTGTGGGGTGAGGAGGAGCCATTGGGGTGGCACACAGGGAAAGGGCTCCCAGCTCCTGTGAGCCCCACGCTGGGCTGGGGGTCCCTGCCCTGGATTCCCGAGGAAGGGAGGGAGGGACTCAAGATTTGGCCCCTTTGGGATTCCTGGTGCCCACGGGCTTTAGGCTGAGCTCAACAGCTGAGGTTGAAAGACTCAAGAGTTGTGATAGCCTAAGGAGAGAAACTGCAACGTGACTTTCACACTCAGCCTCAGATTGATTGAAGACATCCCCCCTGAAGATTCCAGTACTTGGTAAAATCAGGATTTACAGCAGGAGAGAAGGCTCCGTGCAGCCAGAGGGGCTTAAACACCGATTAATCTCTTTATCTTCAAAGTGCTTTGGTGCTCCCGCCAAGGAACTACAAGTGAGAGGTTAAAACCAGGAACCCAAAATTAAACCCACAGCATTTTCTTCAATGAACTTTCTCCAAGTCGAATCTACTTCCTCTTTTTAAGACCCCGGCACTGACATTTTTGATGGCATTTAACATTTTTCAAAAGCGAAACAATTATCATTAGAAATCAGCTTAAAATGCACATTTTTCTATTTTAGGAACAGCACAAACTGCAACTCTTTCCGGGACAGTTTGTGTATCTTCTGCTGCACCATTAAAAATCCATCCTGGATGTCAGCAGCTCATTATTCTGACAAGTGGCTTTACTTCCCCTTGTGCCTTCTCCACATCACACACACTCCAAAGGAGGAAGATGTGACAGTTTTTGTCCTGAAAGCACAGCCTGGAAGGGTAGGGATGGATCCCCATGGGTGGGTTTGGTGACATACAGGATATTTTCAGCTCCTTCCTGGCACGCGGTGAAAGAGAAAACACAAAGGAAAAAAGAATCATCCTGGTAACCCAACAAACAAATCACTCATTTGATTTCCACGCGGAGTTTACAGCAGGAAATGAAACGCTACCAAAGTTGTGAAATTGCAACAATATATTTGCAAAGCAGCGGGGGGAAAGGGGGGACGCGTCGTGCTGTGGGCGCGGGCGCTCAGGTGAGCCCGGCCGAGACGTAGCCCAGGATCTGCACGGTGCTGGGGTAGCTCTTGCGCATGCCCATGCAGCGCTCCTGGTCGATGAACAGAGAGTTGTTCTTGACCACCAGGTCATGCTCCAGGACCCCCTTGGAGCGCACCAGCATCTGCAGCATGTCCTCAGAGGCACGCAGGCACTGGTGCAGGTTCCGCAGCGTCTCGTTGATCTCGTTCACCTCCTGGACAAGGCTGGAGAACAGCGGGACCCGTCAGAGCCCCCGTGGGGTGGTGCCCACCCAGATGGGCCCTCTGGGCATGGAGTTCTCCATCAGCACACTCAGGTGATTCCCACCCTCATGCTCTGCTATGGGAGAGCTCCTCCTGACCTCCATGGGGAGGAGTGGAGAAGTTTGTTCCAAAGCTCCAGATATGCTCAGCCATGTGTGCCAGAGCAGCTTGTGCCACCAGAACAGGGACAAGCAGCTCTGGTTTACTGTTTCTCTTTGGGTTTGTGGCTTTGTTGGTTCACCCTCCTGGATTTCCCCGTGCAGGGATTCTGCTCAGGAGACACACACAGCAGGACGGGGCACTGGGAGAGGTAAAAGGGAACATGGAACAAGTGGAGGATGGGAAAACCAGCAGTGTGTGAGATGTTGAATCAATTCCAGGGCTGGGTTTAAATCACTTTGAAAAGGGAACTGTGCTCAGAGGGCTCCCAAGAGGAGCTGTGAGCTCTGGGTGCCTCCCAGGGCTGCTGCTGGACACTCCCTGGGGCACAGTCCCAAAGTCCTTGAAAGGATTTCCAGTGTGCCCAGCGAGGGGAGGACAGCTCCACATGTGCACCCTTCCTTGGAGCTACCCAAAAGGAAGGGGCTCTGTGCCCTCAATCTCAGCCTGTCAGAGAGCAGAATCACAGAATCATAGAGCAGAATCCCTGCCTGTATAAAAGCACCTCTCCCTCCTTCTCCTAAGCCCCCTTAGGGTGCTGGGGGGCACAGCAGGGAGAGCAAGAGGTTTATCCTCCAAAACTGAGCACAAGCAGCCAACTGGGTGAGGCAAGAGAGAAGATGAACCCAAGGGCTGGGACACCTGCTCAGTGCTTTAGGTTGGAGTAGGGCACTTATGGAAGGAATATTTAGGGAAAACAGCCATTTTGCCATGCAGAGATGCTCCTGAGTGCCCCTGGGCCCTGGCACCCGGCCTCACCGGATCTGGGCGGCGTCCCGGCACAGCTCCACGTTGGGTCTCCTCGAGCGCTCATCCAGCCGGGTCTGGGCCACCTTCAGCTGGACCTCTTTGTCCCTTATGGTCTTCTGGATGACTTGGATCTTGGTCTCGAGCTGGAAGATTTCCTGCCTTGTCTGGGGTGAGACAAACACAGGAATCAATGAAAAGATATCTTCTCAAGTGATCACATCATTCCCTTCTCTCCTGCTGGTGCAGGAAAAAGCCCAAGTTCAATAAACAGCCCCTGGGCTCAGGCCACTCTTGCTCTGCCACATCAAGGCCCAGATCCAGCAGAGTTTTCAGGGCAAATCTCTTTGCTCTCACTGCCACATCAGAGGAGAGTTAGGAGCAGAAGAGGTTTAGGAGCGGTGATGGATCTATTGAATTACCAGCTTCCCAAAATTGCTGCTTATAAGAATGAATCATCCATCAGGGAAAGGTTTTAATGGCTCTTATTTTAGGACACACCATCAGCCCCTAGTGCTGCAAATTTCACGGGTCTGAGCTGTTCCCAGGAAGCTTCCCACGAGCCCCAGAGCTCTGAGCCAGAGCCCATCACTGCCGTCCCCTGCCAGTGGCAGAGCAGGGCAGGGAGCGCAGGGACAGCCGCCATCCCCTGGAGGGCGGGGCCGGTACCTTGGCCAGGTGTGTCTGGATCTTGCTCTTGGCGTTGGCGATCTCGGTGATGCGGCTGGTGAAGGCGTCGTTGACCTTGCTGAACTGGCGCCACATCTCGTCGGCCGTGCCCATCAGGAGGCTCTCGGTGCTGGCGCGCAGCTTGGCCGAGGCCGCGCGCGCGCTCTGCGAGCGGAAGATGTTGTTGTCCGTGAACCTGGCCCACGTCTCGGGCACCGAGACCCTGCAGGGAGAGCACAGCCCTTGGAACACTGCACACTGAGGCAGGGAAATCTGTGCTGTGAACTAAATTACGGGGAACTGAAACATCTGGACCCCGTCCGTTTGATGACATTTATCAAATGAGGGCTGGACTCCGTTCATTTGATTATATTTATCAAAGGAGGGCTGGACCCCGTTTGTTTGATGACATTTATCAAATCATGGCTGGACCCTGCTTGTTTGATGATATTTATCAATTGAGATCTAGACCCCACTTGTTTGATGACATTTATCAAATCATGGCTGGACCCCGCTTGTTTGATGATATTTATCAAATGAGGGCTAGACCCCATTTGTTTGATGATATTTATGAAATGCTCACAAAGATAACTTGTAAAAGTTCAGGCAAACAAAAGATTCTCCCATAAAAAACAGAGATTCCAATCGGAGCTCTGTTTCTCTGTTTGCACCTTCGAGGCATTGAGTGCCAAGGAATTCCCAGCCTCACAAGGACACACAGATCACAGTTCAGTCAATTCCTTTTGCTCACAGCCCATCTCAGTCTCCCACTAAACCAAACGAGCTTTAGATCCCACTCCATTCCCTCTCTGTGCATTTGGGATGAAGTTCCTGCCTGTGCAGTAGTCCAGAACAAGATCAACAAAAGACTTAAATACCACATAAGCTCCATTTAAAACCTGCTGATTCTCGGCACATTTTACCCCCCTCTGAATTTCAGCCTCGATCCTCTGCAATCCATTTGCCTGTCTAAATATGTCTGAGCTCTACTGTGAATAATTATTCAAACTACTAGAAAAATTGTCTCAATCTGTGCCTCTCCATAAACTTCATGGGTTTGTGTGAGCAGATTTATTCTCTCAGCCCTTTGCCACTTGGGCATCTCTCTGTGAGTGCTGGGTTAGGTCACTGTTCATTTATTGCAAAGCCAAAGCTGAATTCCTGGCACCCAAAAGCAGCAGAACCCTGTCCCAGGACCATGTTCTCATTTCTTGATTTTCTGGGTCATTTCAGCTCCCTGCCAGGCCCTCTCCATACAGGGCTGAGCCCCCAGACTTCCCATCAGTGAGGAGCACTCAGGCAAGCACTGAGACATCTCTGAAAACATGCACGAACTTAATGAGCTGTGCAGAGGCGCTGGGCTGAATTCATTTGCAGGCTGAGCCCTGGGCCCTGATCTAATGTTTAATTAGGTTGGGCTCGCTTTTGCCCGCCGGGTGTTGGGTGTCCAGCTGAGGGCAGAGGGTTCCTCTCCCATGGAGACCCCAGAGGGCAAGCTCCCCTCGGGGTGGTGTCTCCAGGAGGGATGGATGTGCCCCCAGAGAGGGCTGGGCAGCCCCAGCTCCTGCTCTGCCCCTGCCTGGCCCCAGAGCTCACGTGGCATCGATCCTCTCCACGCCCTTGAAGAAGTGGATGCCTCTGGAGGTGTTCTTCAGCTGGTAGCACTTGTTGTCGATGTGGTGGCCCAGCTGCTTGTCAGCCAGGTCCTTCTCCAGCTCCTGCCGGGCCTCCTTGTTGCACCTGGAGCACACCAACAGCAGCCTCAGTGGGGATGGAGCCGTGGGATGGTTCTGTGCCCATCCTGTGCCCTCAGCCCCTCTGTGCTCCCAGAGCATCCCAGAGCCTCCCCCAGAGCCTGCAGGGACTGAACCCGCAGGGCTCAGCTGGGGCACAGCTGCAAACACACACCAGCCCTGCAGCAAGGGCCCAGCCCTCCTTACATGATCTGGGCATTCACCGTGTCCAGGCACTTCTGCAGCCTCTCCCGGCAGGACCTGATGATCTTGATTTCCTGGGCAAAGGCAGAACAGCCCCATCAGCATCGTGCCCAGACATCCTGGGCACTCCTGCCCCGGAGGCACACAGCAGGAATTCCCTGTCCCCCACAGCAAGCACGGGCCAGTGCCCTGGGCCACTGGTGCCGCACATTCCCATCCCCAGCCCCGGGGCATTTTCCTCCCCACAAGAAATCCCATCCACAGGGGACAAGAGGACTTTGGTGTAAACCCAGTTTAGGGGTTTTCAGTTTCAGGGGTTTTCAGTTCTAGGCAGGATTCAGCTCCCCTGGGGGAAGGCTGGTGCTGCTCTCAGCTCCCTTGGTCCAGCACAAGCCTGTTGCACCCATGAGGGTTTCCAGACAGGTGCTCAGTGCTCCAAACCCAGGGGTTTTCAATCCCTCCTGAATGCAGGAGCCAGCTGAAAGCACAGCCTAAATGCATCCCAAACATTAAAAAACCCAAATGGCATTATGGAGATACCAGCTCTGATAATTTTCCTAAACCCTCATGACCTTCAAACTAATCTTTTAATTTTTCAGGGCCTGACTCATAACAAAATATCTTCTAAGAGAGCAGTGTCTTCACAGGCCCAGGGGCTGCAATTTCCTTCCCAGTTCCGTGAGGCCTTTGCAGTGATTATATTTCACTGTACCCTGCATTAGGATCCCATTTGCTGTGCCATGCTTGCTTTTAATTCATAATTTAAAGCAGCTTAGATAAAGGCAGGCAGGAGTGCAGGTTTTTATGATTTCTATTAAATCCATTGCCTGAGCACGCAGTGACAGTCCTGCTGCAGCCACTCTGCCCTGAGCAAAGCAGAGCTGGGCAAGTGGAGTTAATATCTTTTATTAGCCCAACGAATATAGCTAGGGAAAGCAGACACGCTGTCGGGCACACCCTGTCCTCTCCGTGTGTGTGTGTGTGTGTGTGTAATATACAGAATGTGCTGCAGACACAGATCACACAAACAAAGCGAGATCTGTGCAGGCAGGGCTCAGGAAGGCAGAGCCATCTCAAAGCCTCCCCAAAGAGGGTCAGAGGACCCTGATGAGCCACCCAAACCCGGCTCCTTTCCAGCTCTTCCTTCCTGCCCCAGGGCCACGCTACTGGGGGTCGAAGAAGGTTGGGTTCTCTCAGCAGCGCTGAAGAGCCAGTGAGGGAAAGGGGCTGCCAGACTTGTTCAGGGGAGTTTGGGTAGAAGCAGCTGTGTCACAGGCTGGGTGTGCCACACTCACCGTGACAAGCTGCTTCTCCACGTCGTCGTTGACCAGGTCGATGCCCATCCTCTTCTCCCGATTGAGCAAACACTTGTGAGCGACCTGGTGGGGAAAAGGGGTGACATCAGTGCTGGCTGCAGGCACAGGGCTCCCTGCAGGGACTGTGCCCGTGGCAGGAGATGCAGGAAGAGAAAGTGCAGGTGGGCACAGGATGGCGGCCTGCAGAAAGCTGCCGAGGCAGCAGGGTTAGCTGACAGCAGCGGCCAAGTGCCACATCAGCAGGGAACCAAAGGGATGGAGCCCTCGTGTCCCCAGCCACCACAGCAAGTTCAGCGACCCCTGTCAGGCCCGGTGTGGACCTCCCCAGAGCCTTGTAGTATGACAGGCTTTTGTGTCCCAAGCCAGGATTTGGGATACAGAAATATCTGCTAAAACAAACACTGCAGTGATGTGCTCAGCATGTGCTGGAGGAGGATGCAGCAGATGCAGGGGATTTGTTTATCACTGACTCAGCTAATGGGCTCTTCTTGAAACCTTTCCAAAGTTACAGGGCTGGGATGGGCTTTATGAGAGGTTTGAGTGGCTGCAGATGTGTGGGCTGGGGATGCAGGGTCCCTACCTGGAAGGGGCCCTCGGTGTCGGCCAGGGCTCTCTCCAGCCGTTTCTGCATGTCCATCAGCGAGTTGGTCTCCCTGATCATGGCGTCCAGCTCGATGCAGAGCTCGGACTTCCAGTACTCGATGTCATTGATGCGCTCGCCCAGGTTCTTGGTGCTCTCCCCCTGCGTCCTCTTGGCCTGCTGGTACACGTCCTTGATGGTGCGCGTGAGGTCGGCGCGCAGGCGCTCCGCGTTGTGCCGCGTCGTCTCCGACTCCTTGTAGTTGGTCATGTTGGACCTGTGCCAGTCGTCCAGCGTGTGCCGGGTAAAGACCCCGCTGGGTCTCTCAGAAATGAAAGGAATCATCTTGGTGGGGGGCAGCCCCGGGAAGCTCTCGGTGAGGGGAGACAGGGTGGGGTTGAGGGCAGCTGCTTTGTAGTAGGAGTTGGGCATCCATGGCATGTTGAAGCTCTCGGAGGGGTTGAAGGGAATGCGGTTCTTGTAGCCAGCGGCCGTGTTGGTCGCTGGCAGGATCTTGGGAGGGGGTGGCCGTGGCTGGTTAAACTTGGCTTTCAAGGGATAGCCGTAGAGTTCCATCCTGGAATGCTGCTGGTGCGGGTCCTGCACAAAGGGGGCAGAGTAAAACCTCGCTCAGAAAGTTCCTGTGCTCATGGTACCTCTTACAGCAACACCCAATGTGTGACGGGACCAGCCCTGCCCAGGGCACCCACACAGCCCCTAAATCTCCTGAACGCAAATCCCCTCTGACAGCATCCCAGGCATCTGGATAGGGAGGGATTTGAGACCAACTTTGCTGTTGGTATCTTGTGTCAGGTCTTGAAATGAGGAGAGAGACAAATCATGGCTGCTTAGGAGGATGACAGATTTATACCTTCAGTTTCCTTCTTCCTTAATTCCTTATTTCTCATTACTCCTTCATTTTCCCTGTCAATCTCATGACCTCCCCTGTGAGGGTGGGCAGGCCCTGGCACGGAGTGCCCAGTGCCCCTGGATCCCTGCAGTGCCCAAGGCCAGGCTGGACACTGGGGCTGGAGCAGCCTGGGACAGTGGGAGGTGTCCCTGCCATGGCAAGGATGGTCCCTTCCAACCCAAGCCAGTGAGTCTCATCCCAGGACCCAGCCTGGCCAAAGGCTCTGGGATGGGCAGTGGGACACTCACACCCCCAAATTCAGCACAAAAGCTTTCCCCGGTGTGACTGGTTCCCAGTCACCTCGGCAGAACCGAGGAGGAGAGGTCTGTGCTGAGCTCCACCAAAGCCCCTGCGTGTGCTGCTCCCACAAACCAGTCCCTGCAACCCTTTGTCCCTGCTGGGGACAGGCAGTGCCATTCCCTGCCTAATTTACCTGGGGAGCAGGACAGTGGGGGATGCTTTCCCTGTCTCCCACCCTGCCACCAAATCCTTCCCCTACAGACACCGACAGACACGTGTTTGAGAGGGGAAAAGCCTTGGGAATGGGCTGGATTGCTTTCCCAGCATTTCCAGCTGGAATGATCGCCCTTGCACGCCCCTGGGGATGAGCCAGGCTGGGATGGGAGCTGCCAGCGCCCCTGGGCACGGGCACACCAGGCTGGGATTCGGGCTGGGTTTGGGGCTGGGGTCGGTACCGGCCGTGCAGGGCCTCCCTCGGCGAGCACAGCTCCCCCTCAGGCCTGGGGGCGCCCAGGGGGGCTGCTGCTCATCTCTGGCTCTGGGGTGGCGCTGGCACTGCCCGCCTCTGTATGCCCGTTGCCATGGACGGGGTTCCGTGCCCAGGCTGGGTTCTGGGTGCCTCTGTGACACTGTCCGGGCTCTGTGACCCGTCCTGGCCATTGACCCACCCTGCAATGGCCCAGCACAGGCTGGCCTGGCCTGGAGCAGGGACAAGAAGGGCTGGGATGGGTGCTGGGTGAGCCCAGGCACCCCAGCTCACCCAGGGGTCTCTGCCCAGCCTCTGGGAACAGCAGCTCTGCTGTGGCAGCTTCCGCATCTCGCCTTCCCCACAGGGACATCTTCATCTTCTTCATTTCCCAGCTGTGTCCACGGCTCATCGAGGACTCAGGCTGGTGTTTCTGGGCTCTCACAGCCTCAGCTTCTCCTGACTGCCCCAACTCCTGCAGCTGCAGACTGGGACTGCACCAAGGGCTTTCCCAGGTCCTGGTGACCCCAGGCCACCCCTCCTGAGCTGGCTCCCTGTGGCAGCTCTGCCTCTTGCAGAAAACAGAGCGCAGAGTGCTTGGTGTACACAAAGTGCAGCACATCTTCATTTCACTCCAAACACACGTCCTGCCTCAGCCGGGGCAGGAATCAGCTCCATCAACCTGGAACAAACCATTCAGCCCATCAGCTGGCTTTTCTGCTGCCAGAGCAGATGAACGATGGCAGTGAAGGCCTGCCAAGTCTGTCCCCAGCAGGACACCCACCCACCCACCCTGGAGCAGCCCAGCTCTGCTCCCTGCACGCTCCCAGCTCAGCCCGGCTCTCACGCCCTGCCCGTGCTAATTCTGTTCAGATGAATCACTGCCCGGCCAGGGACACCGCTGACTGTGGGAGGCAACCCCAGGGTTCTGGAAGCATTTGCTAAATTAAGCAATAATCATTTGATAACGTTGTAAATGGCCCAGGGGTGCTCTGTGCAGCCAGGCAGGACTGTCTGGGGCAGCACAGGGACAGCGGGGACATCACGGGGGGACAGACTTGGTCCCACAGAATGACAGAATGCCCTGAGCTGAGAGACCCACAAGGATCCCTCGGGACCCCTGGCCCTGCCCAGACCCCCAACGACCCCCCCTGGGCATCCCAGCCTGTCCAAGCCTGAGCTCTGGCAGCCTCGGGCTGTGCCCATTCCCTGGACAGTGCCAGCATCTCTGGGGAGGAACCTGTTCCTAGAATCCAACCTAGAGCTCCTCTCACACGTCCTAAAAGCTGCAAAGAGAAGAATTGGCACAGGTAACACAGACAAATACCACAGTGACTCTCAAGCAGCGGCCAAGTGCACAGTCTGTGATCCCAGAATCCCAGATCTCTGAGTACCCCAGGGAATTGGACAGGCTGTTTACACCACCACCATTTATTTGAGTAATTAAACCTTGTTCCTTGATTCTGACTACTGCTCCAACAGCTGCAACATCACTAAAATTACACACTGTCCCCACCCAGTTGTGCTGGGGCACATCCAGTCTGGGTGGACACGTGAGGACACAGCTTGTGCTGAAGCCTCGGCCAGTTCAGCTCAGAATGCAAGAACAAAACCAGCCTGAGCCCAGGAAGCCGATGGGAAGCAGAGGTGCCAGTTCTCAGCAGGACAGCCCAGGCTGGCCAAACTGGAATTTCAAGGGACACATTTAGATACCTGAGTACAAAATCTGCTGCCAAGAGCTGTCAATCCTTGTGTCACAGCTCTGCATTCTGCTGTCTATTAATACAGCATTACACTGGGTCAGAAGCTGCCCTGCTGAAAATACCCAGCTGCAGATGCTTTGTACAGCCCTGTGAGCCTGCACGTATCCAGCAGAGCCCAGGCACTCCTTCACTCACTGGAATACTCCCCTGGCCCCCTTCACTCACTGGAATACTCCCCTGGCTCCCAGGAGTGCTGCACCTGCCTGAAAGGGATCAGCTGCTCATTCACAGAACCACAGAACCCCAGAACCCAGCGTGGCCTGGGATGGATGGGGCTGGAGCAGCCTGGGACAGGGGGGTGTCCCTGCCCATGGCAGGGTGGGCTGAGATGGGCTTTAGGTCTCCTCCCAGCCCAAACCATTCCATGATTCCCTGAGATGGTTTTCACCTCTGAACATGAGGCTCTTAGAGAGAAAGTAATGAAGAGATTAAAACTAAACCAAGAGTAGACTGGCAGCTGAATTATTCAGTCTAACCAGAGCAGCATTTGAGTGAGCTTTCCAAACAATAAAAGTGGCATGAATAAATCATCACAAATCCCTCCCCGAGCTCTCGTGGTGAGTCACAACCACCAAACCACAGATGCTCAGGGCAGGCTCTGCTCATCCCCAAGGTTAAGCCTGGGATCACTCCTGTAATTACAGCAGTGGTGGCCTCAGAAAATGTCATCATTTACTGGTGATGCTCTCAGCAGTGCCCAGGAAGCACCAGAAACCAAACTCTGGGCTCAGGGAGAGCCTCCCTGCAGTCTTTCAGTGCCTCTGGGCTGGGGGAGCTCTGGCTTTGCTGCCTGCCCTGGGGGCACTGCCAAGGCCAGGGCAGTGGGGATGGTGTGCCCTGCACTGCCCCAGCAGGGCACGGGGCTCTCACTGCCCCCCAGGACCCCCCAGCTGCTCCACCCAGCAGGTCTGGGGGCAGGAGGAGCCCCCTGAGGCACACAAGGGGCAGGCCTGGCCTGAGAGGGGGTGCAGGGATCCCCCCCCATCCCACAGGAGCTCTCCAAGGTCGCAGCCTGGGGACACCTCCCTGGCACTCAGAAACCACCCTGAAACTATCCCCAGCTCTGTCCTTGGTGCTCCCCACCTCGCTGCAGCCCTGGGCTGTCACACCTTGCCCCCACCCTGGGGCTGACTCCTTCCCAAGAGGGGCAGGCACAAACTGCCCCAAAAACTGATGGAGGGGGAAAGGGAAATGAACCCAGTCTCTCTCCATTTACCTTGAAATATCCCACCTGTGAAAGTGCTTAACCATGTGCTGTTTATTAACATCAGCCCCATTATTTCAGGGCAGTTTAAACACAGAATTTAAACGTGAGCCCCACATCTGAGGGCTCTGTAGAAGTGGATGGCTCTGGTGATTGATGCTCCACACATGCTTTAGTGCTCAGCTGCAGTGAGTTATTGGTGGCCTCTCCTTGCCTTACACACTCCTCATTTCAGAGCCAGATGTGAAAGCAATTAACACACTGAGAGGACTCTCTCTAGGTCTGTGGGGCTTTTTATAGGTTACTGTTTATTTCTGGCCCTCTTTTCTTGAGGTGAATTTTGGCAGACATCTCCAGGGCTGGTTTATGTCATGACTGGCCTTTGTTTAAAGTTTTTTATTGCTCTGGCAAAGGGCTTGCATTGGAAAGGGGAGGCAGAGTCACTGTATTTTTTTTTGCCTGTCATCGTATTCGAGCTGTGACACCACAGACAGCAAAAGGATCAAAACGTCTGCAGAGCTGACAGGAGCAGCCTCAGCTCCTGCCCCTCAGGAAACAGCAAGGGCTGAACACAACCACGGTGTGGAAGGGCCCAGAAAGCTCAGCTGGGAAGAAAACAAACCAGCATTCATGGAAATTGCTTTTAAAAAATTAAATAAATAAAAATCACAGAATGGTTTGGTTTAGAAGGGGAAAATCCTTTAGTCCTAAGCCCCAAATCTCTCTCCTCACTCTTCAGCTCCCCCTGAGCACTGCAAGGTGCTGCCCCCATCCCAACACCCTTCCCCAGGCAGGGAGGGAGAGGCGCTGTGCCCTGGCACAAGCTGGGGGTGTCCCCAAGATGGGGGTGTCCCACATCCTTTTGGTGCCACTCAGGACGTGAGCAGGAGTACCCCTGGCTCCTGGCTTGTAGGATCATGGATACAGGAGCTGTGACAATCCCAAATTAACCCCAGCAGCTCCAGATAGCCCTGGGAGCACTGCAGCCCAGGATGGTCCCTGCAGCCCAGGATGGTCCCTGCAGCCCAGGATGGTCCCAGCAGCCCAGGATGGTCCCTGCAGCCCTTCCCAGGGCTGGATCCTCCATGGAGTGGGGAAACGGGGCTGGCTCTGCTGCCCTGCCCAGCCCTGAGCTCCAGCACGGATGTTGATCCTCCAAACAAAGGGAACCATTCCATGCCCAGCTGAAAAGTGATTCAGACAGCTGCCCTCAGATGAGATCCTGCAGATGCCTGGGTGTCCTCTGCCAGGGTTTTGCTAGAAAGGCAGGTCACATTTCCCAATAAAGGCCCTTTCCTGCCCCTGCCAGGGCTGTTCTGTGCCCTGTCCCTCCCTGTGGCACAGCACAGGAGCAGAGCTCCTCTCTGCCCTGCCCTGCCCCAGCAGGGATCGTTCACATTTCATTACATAAATATTCTGCTGATGCTTTCTCTCATGTTACACGACATTTCTATCCCTGGAGCCCGTGTCCACTCTGCCAGGCTCAGCACACAGTGCTGCCCATGGAATGGCAAGCAGGGTGAGGCCATGGGCTCCTTCCCCTGGAAGTGACAATTATTGTCAAGGAGTTTCAGCAAATGATGTTTTGTGGTTGTATCCCGAGCTGCCTGCAGGAGAAGGTGAATTCTGGCTTGTTCTGGACAGATGGATGTCACTCAGAGTGGCAGGAAAGGGTGGAAATCACTCAGGGCTCTCCGGCACAGAGCTTTGCTCCAATTCTCACCTGCATCCCCAACAGCCAGGCTCTCAGTTCTCCTCTGTCACCCATGGTTCCTTCCCAAGTTTTGCCTCACACATTGGGAATCCAGGCACAGACCCCTGCTCCAGGCTGTGACACAGGGGGTGAAGAGCTCCAGGCTGGGCAAGGAGGGTCCTGCCCCCCAAAATTCCTCACCCAGAGGAGCCAGGGTGGGCAGGGGGCCTGGAACATGGTGTGCACCTCCAGCCATGAGCTGGACAGAGCAAAACAACCACCCTGGCTGTACCTTGGAACAATGAGAGCAGATAAAAGCAGATAAAGACAGCGCAGCAAATAATGACCAGAAGACATTTGCAATATATCACAAAAGCAGGAAAAGCACTCCAGGAAATCTGCATTTCCCCACACTTCTCAGAGAAATTATTTCATGATCTGCCTGCCCTGCTCATCTGCAATCACCAACAGTTCTGGAATCATGGAATGGTTTGGAAGGGACCTGAAAGCTCATCCAGTGCCACCCCTGCCATGGCAGAGACACCTTCCCCTGTCCCAGGGACACCTCCCACTGTCCCAGGCTGCTCCAACTCTAATGTCCAGCCTGGCCTTGGGCACTGCCAGGGATCCCAGATGCTCTGGGCACCTGTGCCAGGGCCTGCCCACCCTGCCAGGGACAATTCCTCATTCCCAATATCCCATCCAGCCCTGCCCTGGGTCACTGAAGCCATTCCCTGTGTCCTGTCCCTCCCTCCTTGTCCCCAGTCCCTCTGCAGCTCTCCTGGAGCCCCTTTGGGCCCTGGAAGGGCTCAGCACTCACAGAGCTGTGTTTGGGTCCTTATCCCATGGGAAAGGTTTTTCCTCTTGTCTCTGAGGAGGGTTCATCCCTCAGAAAGGGCCAGAGGCAGAAGGACCCAGCCCTTCCCACAGCCCTGCCCTCCCTGCCACAAACAAACAAACCCCAGAAGGTTTCGGGTTTGCAGCCTGGTAGGGCTCACATTTTCCCACCTGATTGTTTCCCCTCTTTCCAGAGTGTGAGATTCAGCTGCACAGGGGTTGGGTGAGGCCTCTCTCAGATTTGGGGGTTGTGGTTTCATTACACCCATCTGGAGATTTATTTGAGAGGCCCCAAAGAACCAAGTGAGTAATTGGCCAAACCCAGTGGGGTTTGCCTGGTTTTACACCAACATTTTTCATCCCACCTGATATATAAATCACCTCAGCTGTAAAGCTGGGCTATAAAACAGAGCCAGCTCATTTGCTTGCTTATACATTTAATATCAGCTTGTCAGGGGGTGATTCTGCCCCAAAATTTCCTTCTTCTGCCCCCTGAGAGCTGAGGGAATCATCACAAGCAGTTCCCATGGGGACACTTTCCCTGCAGACATGAACTGGGACAAATGCCACCCTCAAAATGCTGTTCTCAACCTAGAGATGCAATCTGGTAAAGCCAAAGTCAGGATATTTGAGGTCTGGCACACGCTCATGCAAACCTTGGGTTGGTGTTACTGAGTGCTGAGCATCACCAGAGCGCAGGGAGGGATTTGTGGGGAAGCTCAATCCAGTGGGATGCTGAAGCTGCACAGAAAAGCCCCCAAAGGCTCTGGGAGGGATGTGCCAGGAGCAGGTACAAGCTGCAGGAGCTGGGGAGGTGCAGTGGAACCTGCAGGAGATGCTGGGCTTGGCTTCTGAGGGTGTTTATAACTTGGAAATTGCAGTTGCACTGCCAGGAAGGAAATGGGGTGAAGGAGCTGCCTGTGCTGTCAGGTTTTATTGTTCCATTGCACTGCCATGGAAATTCGGGGTTTTCTCAAAGCCACAACTTGGAGGCCATGAAGCTGTTTGAGAAACTCATCTCTCAAACCAGGACTCCTCTCTGAAGCTCCCACCTGCACAGAAAAGTGACCCCTGAAGGGGAACATGCGAGAGAAAATGTTCAGATGGTGCAAAACTGCACTTTGTAGGGAATGGGGTGGGAATGCAGACCCCATCCCTCTGGTCTCTTGTGGAACTCCATGGAGTCTGGGCTGCTCCAGCACTGGGCTTTTCAGGCTGGAAGAGATGGAAATGAGAGTGGCAATGAGAGCCTTCTCTGGCCAGGGCAATGCCTCTGGCAGCTCCTGATCTGGGATAACTCCCCCTGCAAGCAGGGCCACGCTGCTCAGCCACACCACTCCCAGGGGTGCCTTTGCCTCTCTCCATGGGCACAGGGAGCCTGGCTGGGGCACAGCCCCACTCCCAGGGGTGCCTTTGCCTCTCTCCATGGGCACAGGGAGCCTGGCTGGGGCATCCCCTCCCTGCCTGCAGCACGGCCCCACTGCCCCTGCCCAGCAGCCCCCAGCCCAAGGAGCAGCTCTGAGCTGTCCCTGTGGGTGTGGATGCTCCAACCCCCTGAGCCAAAGCTGAACCCCATCCCTCCCCAATCCCCCCCTGCTCAGGGACAACACCCCTGGTTTTCCCTGACCCAAGGAGCAGCTCTGAGCCACCTCCAGCCCCCCAAATGAACCCCATCCCTCCCCAGTCCCAGCCTGCCCAGAGACAGCACCCCTGGTTTCCCCAGCCTCGGGAGCAGCTCTGAGCTGTCCCCATGGGGCTGGGGGCTCCAATTCCTCCATTGCACCCCATCCCTTCCCTATCCCAGCCCCCCATCCCTTCCCAGCCCCAGCCTGTCCAGGGACAGCACCCCTGGTTTCCCCTGACCCCTTTTCCTGCTGGCAGCATCCTGCCCTGCCATGGGGAAGGGCTATTCTTAGGGATGCCTATTTTGGGTTGGAATGCTGGAATTAAGATCCTTCCTTCCTTTAAAGAAAATACTCCTGATGATTTTCAAAAGCTTCGCCCCAGCTCGAGGCTCAGCCCTGGCTGCTGAGCCAAGCACATTTATTTGTTGGTTTAACATTTACCCGGGGCTGGGATGAGCCCGGCCCCTCCAGGACCACCCAAACACCCTGCAGGGGCCCTGGGAGTCTGGGATATTCCCTTTAATGTGCCCAGGAGCAGCTTCAGGGGCTTCACTCCTTCCCTCTGTCTTGGCACAGCTCTGAATCAGTTGCAAACAGATTTAGTAAAATATTTTCCATCAAAACTCTTTCTGACAGAAAATGGCTTTTGGACACAATGGAAACTTTTGTGGAGAAGAAAAATGAAAATAAAGCCTGCTCAGCTGATTCTGGAGGCCCTTATTAGAAACAGAAAGCTGTTTTCCTCCTTGAAAGATTTTTGGGAAGGTGCTGCTGCTGTTTTTATCAAGGTGAACACAAGTCTGCCATGGAATGATCAGAGCTGTTCTCATGGAGTTGCCGTGGAATAATCAGAGCAGTTCTCGTGGTGGTGTCATGGAATGATCAGAGAAGTTCTCATGGCATTTTCATGGAATGACCAGAGCAGTTCTCATGGCGCTTCTGGAGCAGGGATCACAACCACCCAGCCCTGGGAGGAGCCCGGGGTGTGAGTGGCTCAGGGCAGGGGCGTTTTCCAGCTTCCCTCAGTTATCTCCTGCTCCATCAGACTCCAGGGAATGATTAACACGGACAGCATCCCGGCTGGGAGCCGCTTCCACTGCCGAGGAAATCCTGCCTGAAGGGAGACAGTGACTGACTCTGACTCTGCACTGGGAGCTGGGATGCTCCTGCTTGCCAAGGCAGAGCATTTCCTGCAGCAGCAGCTCAGGGCCATGCCAGGGTGTCTCTGCACTCTGTCCATGATCCTGTCCCTGCTGAGCTTTCCTGAATCGCTGCACGGGCAGGGGTGACCCCATCTAGAAAGACAATGACGTGAAAATTCACACTCTACATGATGTGAAATTAACTTAATGACAGAACAGAAACTTTCTGCTTCTGCTGGAGCTTCTATACTGTCCAAACAAAATATTTCCACTTTTTTTTTTCTTCTGCTGTAAAATGTTGTTGGACTCAGCACATTTCTACTGCATGGCTCAGGTTCAATTAACCTGCTGGTTCATATGGAAAGTTATCCTGAGAATAATTTTTTAGTGGCTTTAATATCTGAGATACTCCCATCTACTCATCCCCACAACACCCCCACCCATCTTTTATGTGCTGAGCTAAAATGCTGTGCCACAGGTAAGCAGGATTGACAGAAACTGAGGCCGTGTTTTTCCAACTTCTTATTCCTGAAATATGCACAAAAAAAGGTTCAGAGCAATTCCATCCCCTTTTCCTTCTCCTCATGACTAAATAAGCCTGGACTTGGGATTTCAGCTGCTGGCACTGGGGTGTTCTGGTGGGGCCTTCATGCAACGCTCTGAAAACACCTTTAAAAAATCCCCATAGGCAAATGAGCAGGGAAAAAGAACCCTACAGAGATAAAGTAAAACTTGTGAGCTTTCTTCTGACTTGACTGTACTTCACCTGCCTCTAAACAATTTTCATTAAAACACTTTCTAATGGAATAATAGCCACATTTAACTAGCTCTGGTTTTTCTGCAATTAACAATGTTATTCTGAATGGCTGAATAAAACTGCGGCAGTGTCACCCTCCCAGCACACACCACCCATGGGATCAGTGCCCCAAAGCCACGAGAACTCTCCCAGACAGAACAGGGAGCAGTAATTGCAGTCTTATCTGTTGTTATCAGCCTTGCACAAGTGATTGAGAGGGATGATTGCAGTCAGAGCCTGGGCACGAGTCCCAGCCCGTCCTGTCACCAGGACAGTGCTGCTGGCTGGTGACACTCCCTGCGTGGTGACACTCTCTGCATGGTGACACCCCTGGTGCAGTGACATTCTGGGTGGAGTGACACCCCCAGTGCAGTGACATTCTTGGTGCTGTGATACCCCTGATGCAGTGACAGTGACATTCCCAGTGCAGTGACACCCCTGTCCCTGTCATCCCCAGCCGTGGTGCTGCAGGGCAGGAGTGCAGGAGATCCTGGAATTCCAGCCTGGTTTGGGTTGGAAGGGACCTCAAAGTTCACCCTCAAAGCCCACCGTGTGCCACCCCACCCACACAGGGGCACACACTGAGCCCATGGCACATCCAGAGCCAGTGCCACACACACAGTCCTTGCAGTGGCACACACGGTGGCACACGCAAAGCCAGTGCCACGTGCCATGGCACACGCAGAACCACAGAATCAGTGTCACACACAGAGCCAGGGGCACACACGGTGGCACACGCAGAGTCCCTCCAGTGTCACACACACCCCGCTGCCCGTGCTCCCCTCCCCTCGGAAGGAGCCGGAGCATCCCCCGGCTGCAGCTCCACCGGGGCTGTGCGAGGCTGCAGCTCCACCGGGGCTGTTTATAGCTCCAGGCACACGGAGCTCTGTAACGCGAGAAGGTCGCGCTGAGGCTGCCAGGGCCGCAGCAAACGCTGCCCCCGAGAGCAGCCGAGCACGGAGACACGGCCCTACTGCCACCAACCACGGTGACACCGAGCACAGAAACACGGCCTTACTGCCGCCAGCCACGGTGACACCGGGAACACGGTGCCAGCAGCCCCGGGGACACAGGGCCATGGCCCCAGGGGAGGACTGGGCTTTCCACTGATGCCTCCTCTCTGTGCCAGCGAGGGTCAGCCCCGCTCATGTGCCAGTGTGTCGGAACTCAGTTCATCTCTCTGGGTGTCCAGAGTTACCGAGGACCCCGCTGGGGGACTTGGAAGCTCTGGCATGCAGCCCAGAACACCTGGGGATTTGATTTTGACCCCTGAAGCAAGTTGCCAACTTTGTATGAGGATCTGAAAGTCACAGAAGTTTGAATAGTGTAGTAACAAAATAATCACAGGGTGAAAATGTAGATTTTAGGATTTTTGGTATGGGGGTTATGGAGACAAGATGGAGGAATTTGGGCATGTCCAGCCTTTCTTCTTCTTCTTCTTGTTCTCCATTTTCTGCAGCGATGTTGGCAGGTTGGGATTGGTTTAGAGTAGAAGTGCACTGTCTAACATAGGTGATGGGTATTGGGAATTAAGTGTAAATATGTTATAGGTAGTTTGTAGTATAAAAGGACAACACTGCCTCGGGGGCAGTCAGAGTGCCTGTGGCTGCCCTGCTGAGCAGACCTCGGCTGGGCAGAAAGAAAATTTCATACATAAGAATTAATAAACAACCTCAAGACTGAAAAGTGACGAGTCCAGACTCATTCTTCAGTTGCAAGGGCCAAAGCAGAGACATCCTGCACATCTGGGGGCAGCAATTATCAACAGCAACCTGAGAGCAGTGAGGGTCAGCCCCGTTCATGTGCCAGTGAGGGTCTCCACCATTCATGTGCTGCTCACCAGGAGCCCCGTGCCCAGTTCTGGTGGGCAGCAGTGGCAGGGCAGGCCCTGGAGTGGCTGCTCCCAAGTGCCAGGCAGGGCTCGGGGCTGCTCCTTCATTTCCACACCACAAAGCTCTTGGAAGGAGCTCTTGGCTCCGTGGCTCTTTACCTTGGATTGCAGAGAGCATATTTGTGCTTGAGTCAATATCAAACTGATTGTTTGGGCAAGGAAAGAATTCAGACCCCAGATTCTGTTCCCCTCGATGCGAGGAAACTTCGGGGGGAAAAAAGGTTGGAAAAAAGATTTATCCAAGTTGGTTGGAATCTGCAAGAAAACTGTGGAGGCTCAAGAGCAAAACCCAAAGTGAGAAAGGAACTGGATGGGTTCTCTGAGCTGTCTGGGAGCAGCTGGGAATGGCAATGCTGAGGGGCTGCAGTGGAGGCTCCAGGGATGTGTGTGCAGCCCACCTGGCCCTCCCTACCTTTCCAGAGTGCTCATTCCCAAATCCTGCCCAAAGTGCAAAGGGAAACAGGAAAAGCAGCGAGGGCTGAGTGGAGCCTGACTGCAGCAGCCCCTCCCACCACCCACAGGCCCTCTGGGATGTGTCTGGAGCCCCAGGGAATCCTGAACCACCCCCAGCCTCAGAGACCATCGGGACAGCCCTGGTTTGCCCCAAGGGAAAGGAGCAGGTGACACAGCCCCGTGTAACCCCGCAGCCAGGTGATGGGAGAAGCTGCACTCGGTGACCCCAGCCTGTCACCGCCCCAGGAGCAGAGGACAGCCCCACTGAGGGGATGGTGTGGGGCGGGCAGAGGGTCCCAGAGCCCCCAGGAGATCCCCAGAGCTGTGCCAGGGAGGGGAGGCGGCACACCTGGAATTCAGGCAGTGTGGCCCTTGGGACTGGGGAGCTCTGCTGCTCCAGGGAGGGGGGAGGAAGAGTTTTCCTGGGCAAAAGTGATTATTCATCATCAGAACTCTTCTGGAAATTATCCAAAATGTGGCTGCTTGAAGAGGTGAAGCCTCTCTTCAGCACATCTCTCCTGTGACATAACCCTGGAAAGGTTTCTCCTTCCTGCAGGAGCTGGGAGCAGGGTAGAAGTTCCTCTGGCAATGTCGCCCCAGGCAGGGCTCACTCTTAGCTCTTCATCAGGAAATCTGCACCAGTCCCAGCCTGGGCAGCTGAAGAAAAGAAGCTGAGTTGTTGGGGAAAATTTCTTACTCCAGTCCCTGTCCTGGGAGCCCAGGGAGGACAGCCCAGCACACAGAGCA
>JAHXMQ010012007.1:5933529-5967131 GCA_020466415.1 Ammodramus savannarum pratensis
GCACACACAGCACACACAGCACAGCACACACAGCACAGCACAGCACAGTGGGACAGCTCAGAGCTGTCCCAGGCTGTCCCCAGCACCTGCAGTCCCCCAGGAACACAAACACAACCCTGGGCAGGGCTGGGGTAGGGCTGGAGGGATCTGCATGGAAACCAGCCCTGGGATGCCTCTGCTCCCAGAGGAGTCTCTGCGTGGAGCACATCAGCTGGAATGTTTTCCAGCAAACTGAGAGCCTGGACCAACGCCAGGGCAGCCAGGAAAGCCATTTCCACTTTCTGTTTCACCACAATTGATCTGCCTCATTTGCAGTGCTGGATGCAAAGGGCCTGGCCAGAATCTGCAGGGAAGTTAAGTTCTGGGGGAAGTCTCACTGCCTCCTTGGAAATGTCACCTCAGTCTGGAGGAGCAGCAGGAGCCTTTGCTCAGTCTTGGCACAACCAGGGCACACCTGGGCACACCAGGGCACACCAGGGCACAGCCTGGGCACACCAGGGCACAGCCTGGGCACAGCCAGGGCACAATCAGGGCACAGCCAGTGCACACCTGGGCACAGCCAGGGCACAGCAATGGCCCCTGCGCTCCCGCAGCTCCTGCCCCACCCAGAGTTCCAGCCCAGCCGTCATTCCCCACCCGGGGCTCTGCAGGGAGGACAGCCCCGCTGGCAGCGCTGACTCGTGTCTGCGGAGCCCCACGGCCTCGGGCAGGGCAGAGCATCCCCCAGGGGTGAACCACAGCCCTGCAGCCCACCCTGGCACAGAGCAGGGGCAGAGCATCCTCCAGGGATGAATCACAGCTCTGGAGCCCACTCCGGGGACAGAGCAGGGGCAGAGCATCCCCAAGGGATGAATCACAGCCCTGGGGCCGGCTGGCTGCCATCAGCTCCGGACCAGAGCTCCTGGGCTGGGCTTTGCCATTATTGCAGCCCAGGGAGCCTGGCCAGGTGCCAGAGCCGCCCTGGTTCTGAGCCATTGGGAGCTCCTGCTGCCCAGGTTTGAGCCATTGGGAGCTCCTGCTGCCCGGGTTCTGCCCCAGGTTTGCCGCTCCCGAGAGCTCCCGCAGCCCCGGCTCTCGGCCCAGCCACTCCCAGCTCCAGCGATCGATGCTGATTTAATCGCTGCAGCATCTTCCAGGAAATGTGCTGGGGCTGCTGCAGCCACGCGTGGGCAGAGGGAAGGCACAGCAGGGACCTGCGGGCACCAGGGCAGGGCAGGCCGTGGCTGCCATCCCGTGTGGAGCCCCCAAAGCCACGCACAAACTCCTGGAGGAGAGAGCAGAGTGGGCAGCACACTGAGGAGGGGATGGTGCCCCTGTGCCCCTGAGCTCAGGTGAGACCTTACCTGCAGAGCCCCACCTGCACAGACCCCCACCCGCACAGAGCCCACCTCCAGAGACCCCACCTGCACAGACCTCACCTGCACAGACCTCACCTGCACAGACCCCACCTGCAGAGCCCCACCTGTACAGACCCACCTGCAGAGCTGCCCCAGCACAAGCCAGAGCTGGAGCTGCTGCAGAGCCCAGGGAGGCTCCAGGATGATGTCAGGGATGGAGCAGCTTTGCTGGGAGGAGAGGCTGGCACAGCTGGCACAGCTGGCACAGCTGGCATTGCTCACCTGGGCAGGAGGAGCTTTGGGGTGAGCTCAGTGTGGCCTTGCAGGACCTGAAGGAGCTGCAGGAAATGTGGAGAGAGAGAATTGTCAGGGGATGGGGACAGGACCCAGGGAATGGCTTCAGACTGACCCAGGGCAGGGCTGGATGGGACATTGGGAATGAGGAATTGTCCCTGGCAGGGTGGGCAGCCCTGGCACAGCTGAGGCTGCCCCTGGATCCCTGGCAGTGCCCAAGGCCAGGCTGGACCCTGGGACAGTGGAAGGTGTCCAGGAGCTGGAATTGATGTTCCCGAAGATCCCTTCCAACCCAGCCCCTTCTGTGGCTCTCTGGCTCTCTGATCTGCCTTTTCCAGAGGAAAGAGTCGCTGCTTTTCAGTGCCATTGTTCCTGAACTCGCCCTTTGTGGCTGCTGCCAGTGCAGGGGAGGACCCAAATACCAGTGCTGAGGCAGCAGGGGCTGTGCAGCGGGCAAGGCTGGAGCCCAAGCAGCGTGGGGAGCTGAGCTGAGGGCTGGCACAGAGCTGGGCTCTGTGGGGGCATTGTCCTGCTCCAGCAGCCGGGGAACAGGCCAGGGGTCAGCCCAGGGCTCGGGGAAAGGCGCTTTGGGGAGAGATGGAGAGTTCTGGGCACGCTGTGGAGGGTCCCCCCAGAGCCAGGCTGTGACCCACTGCTCACCAGGGTTATTCTCCCTGTCTTTAAGGTGCAGGAGTCAAATCGCCCTGGATCCCAGAATAGTGACCCTGCAAGGCCCCGAGCCCCCTGCAGAGCCTTGCAGCATTATCAGCCTCACCCTCCTGCCCACAGGGCTTTTTCCTTCATAACCAGCTGGGTTGTGAAGGGAAAAGCCTTGGGAGCTTTGCCCTTCAAAAAAGCTGGGGAGTTTTGCCCCTACACGAGTCAGGGTCACCCCTCTGTTAGCTGCTCTCCGAGGTGTCCCAAAACCCCAAACCCAGGCTCCCAAGGCAGCCCCAGCACCACAGGGGCACCAGAGCAGTGCCAGACCCAGGCAGCAGCCCTGGCCAGGGGCAGCAGCACAGCCCCAGTGAGAGAACAGCCCCCAAGGCTCTCCAAAGGCTCTGCAGAGCCGCCCTGACCTTTGGAACCCCCTCACCTGCCTGAGAACAGCTCCCAGGGCTCTGCAGAGCCACCCTGACCTTTGGAACCTCCTCACCTGCACCCACCCCTGAGCTGCCCTTCCTGCTGCAGGGAGAGCAGCACCTGGAGTGCTCCAACTGGTGAGAGCAGCTGGCGAGCAGGATCAGAGCCTGAGAGATGCCGGGGGTGAAACAACGCCCTGAGAGAGGCTCCCAGCACCTCAGAACTGTGTGAAGCCCTTTACCCAAATCCCACAGTGAAATGCAGTGACTTGGGCCTTCCATAGCCAGCAAGGAGTGACCTGGGGAGACCTTCCTCACCATCACCCTCCTCATCATCAGAGACCTTCCTCACCACCACCCTCATCATCATCAGAGACCTTCCTCACCACTCTCCTCATCATGCTCCAGAGCCCCAGAAATGCAGGGTCAGACCCCAGGGTGCTGCAACCTGCCTTGGATGGGCAGGGCACTGTGTGCCAGGGGATGCAGGTCCCTGTGGGGTCCCTGCCTGCCTGGGGCCCTGCAGCAGAGGCTCCCCCTCCCTGAGCCAGGGCCCAGAGCTGCCTGCACACTCCCCGAGGGTCCAGGGCCATGTGCTGGGCTGCAATTGGAAGCAGATTCACAAAGAGGGCCTGTGTTCAGGCACTGAGCTATAAATATTCATTTTTGAAAAGGCATAACTGGAAAAATGTCTAAATGTCTATTTTTGCCTCCTCTGCTTCACCCACTCAAAACATTGACATCATACCAAGCTCCTACAGGGGCCGAGTTACCGGGAGAGCTGGAGCAGCCCAGCAGCTCCCAGCACGGGGCTGGGACAGGCAGAAAGCACCTTTGTGTGCTGGGGGATGGAGCAGGGCCTGGGCAGGGCACGAATGGCAGCTTCTCCCTGCCCCGTGATGCCACACCAGTGACTCAGCACAGCCCAGCCCGGGCTGGCCCAGCCCTGCCCTGGCTCTGCTGAGGGCCAGGGCTCCTCCAGGAGGCCTCCAGCACCGTGGGTCAGCCCCAGAGCTCAACCCCAGCACCCAAGATCAGCCCCAGAACTCAACCCCAACACTGTGGGTCAGCCCCATGGCTCAACCCCAGCACTGTGGGTCAGCCCCATGGCTCAACCCCAGCCCCAGAGCTCAGCCCCAGTGCCCTGGCTCAGCCCCAGAGCCAGACATGAAGGGGTGTTCTCCAGGAGAATGGTGGCGATGTTTGGGCTGAAGGGACCCTTAAAGCTCCAGTCCCCTGTGATGGGCAGGGACAATCTCCCTAATTCCACCCACCCAAAGCTGAGCTCCTCTAGGACAGGACCCCCTTAACCCACTGTCTGTGGGACAATCCCCCCTCAATTCCACCCACCCCAGAGCCCCCTGAGCTGTCTGAGGACAGGACCCCCTTAACCCCTTGTCTGTGGGACAATTCCCCTCAATTCCACCCACCCCAGAGCCCCCTGAGCTAGGACAGGATCCCCTGTCTGTGGGACAATCCCTTCCATTCCACCCACCCCAAAGCCCCTGAGCTGCCTGTGGGACAGGACCCCCATCTGTGGGACAATATCCTCAATTCCACCCACCCCAAAGCCAGGACCCCCTGTCTGTGGGACAATCCCAATACCACCCGCCCCAAAGCCCCCCAAGCTGGGACAGGACCCCCATCTGTGGGGCCAGGCAGTCTGAGCAGCAGGGACCCCCAGCCTGGGCACAGCTTTGGGAGGGCTGGAGGGATGGCAGAGCAGCAGCAGCAGCAGCTCCATCCCAGCCCGTCACTCCTGGGAAGGGGAGCTGGGGCTGATGCTGCCCTGGGCTGGGCACAGCTCCCCTGCAGCAGCCCTGGCACCTGTCCTGCCACTGCTGGCAGCAGGGCAGGGACGCTCCAGCCTGGAGCAATCCCAGCCCAGCCCCAGGCGGTGCCCCCTGGGTTCTGTGCCCCAATAACCCTCCCTGCCCAGCTGGACCCAAGGACTCCTCTGGAGTATTTTAGGGGCTCAGCCTGCCTGGAACACAGAGCTCAGCTGTGTGAGGAGCCCCATGGCACCCCCAGAGACCCCAGCCCCAGTTCAGGGCTCTGCAATGCCAGGGAATGTTCCAGAGCAGAGCCCCAGAGCACTGCACTGGTGTGCAACGGCACGAGTGACACCATCACCACGCTGCCATCTGCACCTCTGGGGAGGCCCCTTTTACCCTCAGTGACAGCAGAACAGCCAACATTTCCCATAAAGTGGAGTTACTGAAAAACTCATTTTGGGAACAGCCAAAGCCAGCAAGTCTGGGGTTTGTTGGGGGTTTGGGTTTTTCTCTCTTTTGCCTTCATTGTGGGTTTTCCCCCTTTGTTCCCACAAGTGCTTTCCAGAACACTTGGTTTTGCCTGTTTCCATTTTGCTCTGATTTGTCCTGGAGAAGCAAAGCTTCAGCCTCCACTAAGGACATAATGCGTTTCCAACTGCTTTTTAATGATAAAATCACTCCCTGCCTGGGATCCTGCAGAGCCCTGGCTGTTCCTGCAGGCAGCTGCACTGCCAGAACATTGCCAAGGTGGCTACAAGGCTCCTGAGCTGCTCAGAACTGACCCTCTGCACAGAACTGACCCTGCTGCAGGGGAAACGAGACCAAAATCTGCTCCTGTGAGGAAGAGGAGAGCAAGGAGCAGCCCGTGGCACCTCCACCACCCTGGAGCTGGCCAGGACAGGGCTCCCTACCTGCAGGGAACTGTCACAGGTGTCCTGGACCCCTTCCCACAGAGCCCAGCACGTGTGCAAACCCTCCCACATGCCCAAGAGAAACGGGAATGTTCTCTCAGCCACCTCAGCTGCCGTTCCTGGCTCTCCAGGGATGATCCCAACCTCTTCCTCCACCATTTCCTGCCACAGAAGTGCCTGTAAATAGCTCTGGCCATCCACCTGAGGCTGAGGAGGAGCAGTGTGGGAATGGTTTAACACCATGAAAGCAGACCCTGGAAAAGGCTCTGTGCAGCCAGGCCAGGGCAGGAGAGGGGCTGTTTGCCTTCCCCCATCCCTCAGCAAGCACAAACTGCTCCCAGCTGCTCCAGCAGCCTCTGCACGGGCAGGGCAGGCTGGCAGCACCCTGGGGGAAATGGGGAATTGGGCAGTGGTGAAATAGGGGGAAGTGGGGAATTTGGGAAATGGGGAATTTGGGGAATTGGGGAAATCAGGGCATTCCTGCTTCCTGGGAACATGGGATGGAGCAGCCAAACCCGGAGCCCTGGCCAGGGGCTCCATCCCATCACCCTGCACACCCTGGGGCTCAGTGGTGCCTCAGCCCCAGCCCTGTGCCCAGGGGTGACAGTGACCCCATCACAGCCAGACACAGCCCCTGGGTCCCCTGGCTCTGTCCCCACCCTCAGCAGGGAGGCAGCACTTGGCCACGTCCCTTTCCAGGATCCCCCACACAAAGCCCCAGGGAAGGGCTGGAAAGGGAGCTCCATTTATTTATTTACGTATTTATTTACTTTTATTTGTTCCCAGCTCTGTGGCTCGTGACCAGCCCTGAGGGCCTCTCCTGAGCACAGGGCTCGTGACGTGCTGCAGGCACAGCGAGAGGAACCAGGCTCAAAATAGGACAGGGAACAAATTTATTTATCCAGCCCAGAAAGTAGTAGTTTCTCTCTCTCTCTTTTTTTCTTTGCCACATTTTCTCATTCTTCACATTCTTTCCCTGCAGAAGCCAAACACCCTTTCCCAAAGCCCTCAGCAGCCAAGTGGCACCAGTCCCAAAGCAGCCAAACTCCCAGGAGCTGCACAGCAGGAACCACACACTGGATGCAGCAGAAAATACTCAGGACTATCAGAGAAGTTGTTTATAACTCCAGTAGAGTTTTCCAGGACAAACGGCTTCCTCAAGCAAATTTAATTTTGACAGCAAGAAAAGGGTCAATTTTTTTTTCCCCACCATCACAAGTTAAATATTGTATTTCAAATGCAGAGCTGTGGTTTGCTCCAGGCAGGAGCAGAGACCAGGATGCATTTCCACCCCCTTCTGCTTCCATTCCAATCAACCTTTTAGGAAAAGACTCCAAGAGCTCAGTGCTGCTTGCAGGGAGGTTTAATGAGTCTGGAGAGTGCTAAGGAGCAGACTCACAAACTCAGGAGCATCTTCCTCCTCTCCTCGGCCTCAGGGTCACTCCCTGCTCGGGGGCAGGATGCTCCAGGGAGGTTTTCTGGCAGAGATGATCCTATGGGGGTTTTCTATCAGAGATGATCATTTGGAGATTTCCTGGCAAGGATGATCATGTGGCGGTTTTCTGGCAAGGACGATCGTGGGAGGTTTCCTGGCAAAGCTGATCCTGCGCAGGTTTTCTGGCGAAGACGATCATGTGGCAGTTTTGGTTTTCTGGCAAGGATGATCATGGGAGGTGCCCTGGCAAAGCTGATCCTGTGGGGGTTTTCTGGCGAAGATGGTCATGTGCAGGTTTTCTAGATAGAGGATCATGGGAGGTTTTCTGCCAGAGATGATCCTGTGGGGGTTTTCTGGCAAGGATGATCATGGGAGATTTCCTGGCAAAGCTGATCCTGTGAGGGTTTTCTGGCAAAGAGGATCATGTGCAGGTTTTCTAGATAAATGATCATGGGAGGTTTTCTGTCAGAGATGATCATGTGTTGGTTTTCTGGCAGGGATGACCATGGGAGGTGTCCTGGCAAGGCTGATCCTGTGCCGGTCTCCTGGCGAAGATGATGGTGTGGCTCAGCTCGGGCGGTGCCGGGGCGCGCCGGTGCCGGGGCGGTGCCGGGGGCCGCTGCAGGCGCAGAGCGGGGCCGGGAGCGGGTCTGGGCTCGGAGCGGGGCTCGGAGCGGGGCCGGGGCCGGAGCGGGGCCGGGTGCGGGTGCGGCTCCGGGGCAGCCCTGCCCGGCCCGTCCTGCTGCCGCAGCCACCGCACCAGCGGGCCCGTGTGGGTCACGTAGGCGGGCCCGGGCGGCTCCCGGGGGATCAGAGCGCTGGGCAGCCCCACGTTGGGCGAGGGCAGCACATCCTCTGCGGGAAGAAGCCAAAAACACCGCCTGAGAGCGCTGCCACCCCGGCAGGGGCACCCAGGAGCCCAAGAACCCACTCAGGCACCGAGCCAGAGAGGCGTGGAGCGAGCACACCGGGATGGACAGCGACAGACAGACAGGGGCAGGGAGGGACAGACACAGGGATGGGCAGGGATGGACAGACAGGGGCAGGGACAGACAGACAGGGGCTCGGCTCTGGGATGCGGGGCCAGCCCACTCTTCCCACCACCATTCTCCTTGCAACTGTCACATCCCTGCAGCACAGCAGATGTCCCAGCTCCAGGTGAGGAGGCTGGCTGGGCTCACACACCCAGGACAGCAGGACACGTGCGTGCAGCAGGAATGGCTGCTGAGCTACTTAGTGGATAAATAGTGGCTATTTACTGGATAAACACCGCCACTCACAGATATTCCTGCGGTTTCTAGAGGGCCTCGGGCTCAGCTGCAGAGCCCAACTGCCACAGCATCACCTCACAGGGCAATAAAGGGGTTTAGGAACACTTTCCTAAATGGTAATAAAGCAATGATGGAGAACATCCCCAGGCTGGGTTTTTGATGGTGTGGGAATTTTGGTGTAGGGGAAAGTCTGGATACCAGCAGCTGAATTTTCCTGTGTGGTTGTGGGTGCTTGGGTGCAAAGAACCCCAGACAAGGCCACAAGATCTCCCAAAGTTCCCATGCTGGAGACCTGAGGCAGAGGCAGATGCAAATCCCAGACATTTCTCCTGTGACCTTCCGTCTAACCCTTCCCAAAGCAGAAATGCTGAAGGAGCCACAGGGGAGGACACACAGACATTCCCTGCCCGCAGGGCCGGGTCCAGCAGCTCTCCCTGTGTCACACCCTGGGGAAGCCCCACAGAAACGATTCCTTCACAGCCTGAGCGTGACAGGAGAGCCCTGGGAGCGAGGACGGGAATGCAAAGCGCTGCAGAGAGGATGCCAGGGGAAAGCCCCGAGCTGACAGCATCCCAGAGCAGAGTGAGCTGGGCTCATCAGCCACACTCGGTTATTTACAGCCTGGGCTTGGCCACTGGCCTGGAAGTGACTCCAGAGGCCGGGGAGAAAGGGCTCCAGGACAGCCCTGGGAATGCTCTGAGCACGAGCTGCTCTCCCTGCAGCACCTGCCAAGGCAGAGCTGGCCCTGCACTGCCCAGGGCTCTCCTGGGACTGCCCACACCAGGGATCAGGAGCTGCCCCAGGGGGAAATGCTCCTGTCCCAGCCCAGCCCTCCTCGGGCACTGGTGGCACTGGGCTGTTCCTTCCAGGCTGTGACACCTGAGATGATCCAGGCCCCCACAGCACACAGACATTGCAGAAATCCCATTTCCAGTTTCCATCCTCGGTCAGGAGCTGCTCCAGAGGCTCTGGGGACACCGTGCAGTGGATTCCCTCTACAGGACTCAGGATATAAAAAGAGCTGCAGCCAGGGTCCTGCAGGGCTGTGGGAGCTCCCAGCCTGGTCAGGCAGCACAGCACAGGACAGGATGTGCCTCAGAGCCTGCACAGAGCAGCCCTGGAGGCTCCCATCCCCTGCAGGCACCTTTGGTGTCACTGAGGTGTCCCTTCCTGCAGGCTGGGCAGGGCTGGCAGCACCCTGGGCCATGGAGGGGGTCCCTGCCACAGCAGGGGTGGACAGGGTGAGCTTTAAGGTCCCTTCCAACCCGAACCAGTCTGAGATTCTCTGCCCCAGCCCAAAACTGAAGCAAAAAGGCTCCTTTGTGCTGCCCCCTGCATCCAGCTGTGCTCAGAGCAGAGCCAGCGCTCCCCAGGCTGCTCCCCCTGCTCTGGCACAGCAGCCCAGGCTGTAAATCAGCCCCAGGCTGGGGGGATCCACTGGAGCCCCTTTGCAGGGCAGGGTGTGAGGAGCCCCTGCTCAAACAACGACCCTTTTGTGATGCTGAGAAGGGGCAAACCCAGCATTTTATAGCCCGTGATGGAATTATGGTTTGTGGGAGAGTGGGGACACACGTGGCCACTTCAAATCCAAATTAATGCTGCTACAAGTCATTGACAGGCAGAGTCCCCACTATTTTAACACCATCCAAAAAGGCACCACCAAAGACAGGAGCACATAGAAACACCATCACACAGGGAGCACAGCTCCTGCTTATCAGCCAGAGCTTAAAGCATGCGCTGAGACCTGCTCAGGCTTCCCCCTACTTCCAGACATAATTATCCATTCACTCCATCAGCAGGCTGTGCTGCATCCCTGACATTGTGTGGGGCTTCACCTGGCTCATTTGCTTTGCCTTTCACCATGGGAATAAAACAAAACCTGAGCCCAAGCTCTGGGCTGAACCTGGCTCAGTAAAGCTGTGCTGAGCAGGGCTCCAAGAGCACAGAGTCCCTGCCTGCCCTGCTGCCATCACCCAGAGCAGGGCTCAGAGAGCACAGAGCCTGCTCTGCTTCCATCATCCAGAGCTGAGGAGGGCTCAGGGCAAAGCAATCTCTGCCCAGGAAAAGACAGAGGGAGGGAGGCTTTGCTGAGAGCCACCAAGCACCACCAGCCCTGTGCCTCACCCAGCCCTGTGCTCCTGCTGCAGCCCAGGGGCTCAGCTCTCAGGGCTGCTGGCACTGGGACAGGTTTCACACCCCTATATTTAGAGAGCCCTGCCTGACAAACAGCCAGAGCTGTCGCCTGTAAATCAGGGGGCTCTGACAGGGCCAGGGCGAGCAGTGAAAGCAAATGGGGGAAATGAAATTACAGCCTGCAGAGGGACCTCTGCAAAGAATAGGCTTTTATTTTCTTTTCCTAAAGTTCACAATCATTACAAATATTCCTCCCTCGGTTCTTTCATTTGTTTTTAGGGCAGCCCCTGCTGTCAGGCCCTGGGTCCCCTCAGCTTCCCTCATTCCTGGCTGGGGTGGCCTGTCCTGCTGGAGCTGACACATCCAGGGCTGGGCAGGGGATTCCACTGGGGCTGCCCATGGCCAGGGCAGGCAGGAGCAGCCTGGGCACTCACAGGGTCCCTGGAGCAGCCTGGGCACTCACAGGTCCCTGGAGCACCCCCAGGTTTAGGCACAGGGTCCCTGCAGCCCCTCCAGGCACAGGTACAGGGTCCCTGCAGCCCCCCAGGTTTAGGCACAGGGTCCCTGCAGCCCCCCCCAGGCCCAGGGACCTGCCTGGGGTGCAGATCCCAGCACTCAGAGCCCTGGGGTGGAGGTGGCACTGTGGGATCCATGACTGGAGCCAGCCCTAAAGGCCTTTCCAGATGTGTCAGCTGCTGCAGGCCAGGACACCCCAGCCAGGAATGAGGGAAGCTGAGGGGACCCAGGGCCTGACAGCAGGGGCTGCCCTAAAAACATTTCAGCATTTCACCTGCTGAGCCTCAGCACAGACTTCCTGCCCCCCAGGCTCCATCCAAGGGCTCTCGAGCCTCTGAGCACAGCAAAATGAGCAGAACCAAGTGCTCCTCTGCCAGGAGCAAAATTCAGCCCTTCCTTGTCCCGTACAACCCCACAGCACTCTGCTCCCATCTCCGGCAGGATTTTAATTTGACCCTCAGCACAAAGATGGAACAGCAATTGCAAAATCAACTGCTGGGAACCAAATCAAGCTGATGAAAGGATAAGAGAAACAAAAATCCCCTTTATTCATTCATGTGGTTGTGCTGTTTGAAGCTGTCCATGAGCAGCTCTGAGCCAAGCTCCTCCCTGTGTGTGAGAGGGAGATGGAAAGAGAGGATCAAGGCTCTGAAAGGGGAGGAGCAGGAACACAGCCACACAAGAGGCAGCAGGGCAGATTTGGGAAGTCAGGATCCTGTGACAGATTCCAGGGAAGGTGAAAAACCTCATCTAGGTGCTGGGGCTGCAGTGAAAAGCCAACAGAGGAACAAATAGCTCAACAAGTATTCTGTTCCTGCTTATCCCAGGACGGGCTCAATCCAGCATCAGGGCAGTGGACAAGGGCCCATCCAGGGCCCTCAGGGGGCTTTGGACCCACTGGGCACCGCCCCAGGGGCTCACTGGGGGGATGATTGGCCACAGCCCCACCCCAGGCCAGGGCACCACACTCCCAAACACTTCCCAGTAGGGTCTGAGGTGGGAATGAATCCCTGGGGATCACATCCCCCTCACCTCTCCAGGGCAGCACTGCCCTCACCCAGCCCAGGAGCCACGTTCAGATTGTGGGAGCACCCCCAAAAACAGCCCCAAGGCTGGAAAGTGCTGGGGAGGAGGAGGAACGAGTGTGGGGGATCCCCCAGCAGCAGAAAAGGCAGCAGAGCATCCCCAGCTTGCTGGGACACTGCTGGGACGGGCAGCAGCCAGGGCACAGCTGGAAACCTGATCAATACCCACAGCAGTGCTGCTGCTTTCAGCCCCAATCAATACCCACAGCAGTGCAATAACCCTGATCAATACCCACAGCAGTGCTGCTGCCCCTCATTTCAGCCCAGCTCTGCTCCCTGCAGACCATCAGCCCTGCCTGCTCTTCTGCCCCGATCCCTTCACAAAGGCCAAGGGATCACACACACCCACATGGGAAGGTGGCTCAGGACACAGACCCCTGGCGCTACACCCCCGATGCTCCAGTGCCCCCACAAACACCCCAGGAGGGCAGGGGCAGCCCCTGAGCTGCTGCTGCTCCTTGGGCAGGCATCCAGGGGTGCCCCAGCTGGTGTGAGCCCCTGGGCCAGGCTGGGGTGAGCAGGGGCATTCACCAGTTCTGCTGCTTCAGCCAGCCCAGATCTGAGCAAGAGCTCATCATCCCTGCTGGCAGACAAGCAGCAGAGCCTGGAATTAAACCCTGCTCCCCAAGGCCAGCTTTGGTCACCTTCCCTGCACTCCCTGGCTGGGAGATGGGCACCAGGGCTGTGTCCATCCCCCAGGAGCCACCAAGCAGGGAGCCACCAGAGCCCAGAAACCCCGCAGAAAGTGCTTGTTTATGTGAAAGCACAAGGAGGCAAATAGTTGACATTAAGCTTTTGGGGAGGCTGTGGGACTGGGCTGTTCCTTTCAGCCCTCACACAAAGGGCCCCTTTTTGTCTGGTTTTAAAACAGAAACCATATTGAAGGGTCTGTGGAATTTCTGGGCATTTTTCCCCCGGGGAGACACAGTGCCCTGCACTCCAATGCAGATGAGGCACGATGCAAAGGGCAAGATGCTCAGAAATGGCTCCACATCCACCTCCTGCCACCCAGAATCCTGCCCCCCAAAGCCTGAGTGCTCCAGCAGGCTCAGGGCAGAGCCTGGGGGTGCCCCAGGGCTCCCAGAGCTGGGGATGCTGCAGGGAGCCCGTGCTGAGCCCCAGGGACAGGAGCCCTTTGGAAAGGGACAGCAGCTCCAGCCTGCACCCAGCCCTGCTGATGCTGCCGAGTGCTGGGACTGCTCCTCCCAAGGTCCCCAGCTGTCCCCAGGGCTGACACCGCCCTCAGCCCCTGTCCCAGCACGGCCCAGGCTGTGCTGCTGCTCCAGCAGGGCTAGGGACACCTCCCGCTTTCACTGGGGCAGTTCCACACCACAGCTCTGCCCCCAGAGTTGTGTCTGGGCTGGCCTGAGCCCTGTGGGGCAGCACACTGCCAGGGATCCCCATCCTCAGGGCAGGATTCCCTCCTGAAGGAGTTCAGAGCATCCAGGTTCCACCAACGCCAAGGCTGCTGTGGCTGTGTACAGAGGTTTCCCCTCCTCAGCATCAGGGGACAAATAGCAGCATCTTTCCTTCCCTTTCCTTAAGTTTCCTTTCCTTTCCTGAAATTTCATTTCATTTCCTGGAATTTCCTTTCCCTTCTCCTGGAGCCTGGGCCCCACTCCAAGGGCAGGAGGGCAGCTCAGGCCAGCCCTGGTGCCAGGGCTGCTGACCCGGGACACAAAGGGGACACAGAGAGGGGACACAGAGCCCCGCTGTCCCCCGTGTGCCCCCCGAGCTGTCCCACCACCCGTCCCTCCGGGCAGCGAGGGCAGCACGGGAATGTCCCCCCATGAGAACAGTGGCACTCTGGGGGAGGCCGGGGAGCCCAGAGCACATCTACAGCTCCACCTGATGGAAACATCTGGAAAGCAGCCGGGCCCAGCCCAACGGGGCTGCCTGGGGCAGGGGGAGCAGCCTCGGCCCCCCAGGGCAGGGGCTCTGCTGGGAAACACAGCCAGGGACCCCCAGGATCACCCAGTGCAGCCCCTGACCCTGCACAGAGCCCAACAATACCCTCGTCCATCCCAGGGTGTCCAAAGGCTGGAAACCACAGCCAGGATCACCCAGTGCAGCCCCCGGCCCTGCACAGACCCCCAACAATCCCACCCTGGGTGTCCCTGGGAGTCCCAAGGCTGGCAACCACAGCCAGGAAATGGCCTGAGCTGGAGGGACCCCCAGGATCACCCAGTGCAGCCCCTGGCCCTGCCCAGACCCCCCAGCAATTCCCCCTGTCCATCCCTGGCTGTCCAAAGGCTGGCAGCCACAGTCAGGGACCCCCAGGATTACCCAGTGCAGCCCCCGACCCTGCCCAGACCCAACAACCCCACCCTGGGCACCTCTGGGTGTCCAAAGGCCACTGGAGCTCTGGCAGCCTCGGGGCCGTGCCCATTCCCTGCAGTGCCCAGCAGGTTTTCAATAACAAAATGGAGACTTTTCTGCTTTGTGGTTTTTCCTGCTTTTGCTAAAATCTTGCTCTCCAATATGGGAAAAGGATTTCTGTGTGAAGGCACTCATGAGGAGACATCCAACCCCAACAGCTAAAATGAGTGGAGCTGGCTGAAAAGGAGCTGGGAAGTAAAAGCTCCAGCCTGAAAGGATTTTGAATCTGCCTCTGAGAGCTGCTGACTTTTTGACAAGATGAGAATCTGGAAAACATCCACTCTGCTTCAAAAACGTGTTCAGGCAAGAGAACAGAAAATCTCACTTTTCAGTGAAAACAATCCCTCCAGATGGAAAACTCGCCCTGTTTGTTTTCACCCTGCCATGAAATCCCCCTCAGCATGGGGAGACACTGCCAGGCAGTGCCTGCAGCACGTGGGTGAGAGGAGCAGGGACAGGACAAGTGACACCAGGACATTCCAGGCACGGGGCTGGGCTGTTCCTGCTCATCCCGGCCTCACACGCTCCCAGCCTGGCCCCTGCTGGGCTCAGCCCCTGCAGCTGCAGCCGGGAGATGTCACTGCCCAAACACGTCCTGAGCTCTGGGCCAGCAGCATCGCTGCGGGGCAGAGATCCCGGCTCCAGAGCACAATTCCCGGCTCCAAGTGGCTCCAGGGCACAATTCCCTGCTCCAGGGCACAATTCCCTGCCCCTGGCAACTCCAGGGCACAATTCCCTGCCCCAGGCGGCTCCAGGCTCCTGGCCCTGCTGCAGTGAGTGCTTCAAACCCCAGCCCGGGCCCTCTGAAATCAAAGATCCATGGAATTCAGCTGGAAAAGCCCCAAGATCACCAGGTCCCTCAGCACTGCCAAGGCCACCCCCACACCCCATCCCCAAGTGTCACATCCAGAGCTTCTAAACCAGAGGGATGGGGACTCAGCTGGCCTGGGCAGGCTGTTCATGGGGCAGAGAGGAGGGACAGGGTCACATCGACCCCAAGGGTGGTGCCACGGCCCAGAACCCAGCCCCTGTCCATGGGGCAGGAGAGGAGGGACCAGGCCATGCCCAGCACCCAGCCCCTGTCCATGGGGCAGGAGAGGAGGGACCAGGCCGTGCCCAGCACCGAGCCCTGCCCCACCCCATGTTCCCAGGAGGGGCCCCTGGACACAAACTGTCCCGGACACCTCGGGCAGGGCAGGGACAGCAGCTGTTGTGAGCAGGGAGATGCTGCAGGGCTGGGACACCTCCCTGCCACACCAGAAATGTGAGACAGGAACATTTAGTGTCCAAGCAGCTCCGGCTCCATTTGTGCAATTCTCCTTCCCCGGCCAGGAGCCTCCCCTGCCCAGCCCCTCATTCCTGCACAGCAAACACCAGGGCAGGAAAGGAAACCCTGCCCAGACCCACCAAATATAACCCAGGCAGGGCTGGAGCACAGAGCCTGGCCTGCACACGGGTTATCCCTGGGGCTGTCACATTCATGGTTTCATTAAACGCCCTTCTGCAGTGCTGCAGCTGCACCAGGCCCTCCTTTCTGTTGTGATTTCCCCCTGCCCCACTGCACAGATCCCCCAGCCCTGGGCTGTCCAGAGCAGCAGCTTAAATGAGCATTAAAATAAAATTTACCAAAAAAAATTGTAAAAATAAAATTTACAACAATTTTTTTGTAAAAAATTATTTTTATCCTCATGTGCAGCAGCTGCACAGGAGGATAAAAATAAAACTTACACATCCAGGGAAGAAATTCCCTGCAGGAGTTGTGGTTGCCAAGTTCTGGTGGGGGCTGTGTGTTTTTGGGAGCCTCCCTGAACGACCTGAGTGATCTGAGGTCGGGATGACATCACTTTCCTACTCCCTGTCCCTGTGGTGTCACACACCCCAGACCCATCCATTCATGTCAGAGAGGGAAGGACAGGCCTGGATTGCTTTGGGAATGTCCCAGGGCAGCAGAGCCCTGTCCTGGCCCAGCCTCTGCCCTGCCATCCCCAGCTGGAGGGCTCTGTGAACAGCTCTGTCATCGGGCAGCACTCAGAGCACTCTGTCACCACTTGTGTCACCACTCTGTGAGCCTTTCTGTATCTGCCACCAGCAGCAGCTTTCTGTCAGCCCCAGCCTCACTGAGGGCAGGAAACTCCCCCCATTTCACCCCATGGCTCACCAGAAGGGGAAGCAGCACTGCCAGGGTCCTACACACACCCAGACCCTCTCTAGTAGCTTTGTGGTGGTTTCTGTGGAGCTGTTCTCCCTCCTGCCCAAGGGAGAGGCTGTGCACAGGCTGCTCCATCAGCCCTGGACACACCAGGAGCTGCTGGGGACAGAGGGGCAGCAGGACATGGAAGGCACATGGAGACCCTCAGGTCAGCCACCCACAGTGAAACCCATGCTCTGCTCCTCCCCAAGAGCTGTGCTTGCCCTTTCCTGCATCCCTCACACGTTCCTGCATGGAAACTGGATGGGATTTCCAGGAGACACCAACTCCAGAGGAGCCTGGGCACAGGAGCACAGGTGTCCCAGGAACAGGAGTGTCCTCCATGGGACAGTCACCTCACTGTCCAGTGTCCTACCCAGGACAATCCCAGCACTGTCCTTCCTTCCCGAGCTGTGCTCAAGGAGATCCCTGCCTGGAAACAGCTCAGCTCTCCTCTGCTCTCCCCAGCTCAGCTCAGCCTTTTCTCCATTGCACAGGACACGAAGTGGGAATCAGAATGATCTTCCCAGGGGCAAGGAAGGCAAAGTTCAAGCACAGTCACACTGAGTGCCCCCCCTGCCCTTCCCTGAGCTGCAGGAAAGGGATGTCTCAGATTAACACTCCATAAAGATTCCATAAAGAATCCCAAAACCAGAGGCACCCTCAAATGAAAGCACAGACCCCTATGTCCAAGAGCATCCAGAGATTGTTCCTGCCAACAGTGACACACCCTTGGCAGGAGTTTCCTCAGCAAAAGGTTAATCCCCTCCAAATGCTGGTTTTCTTTTGCAGAGGAAAGTCCTGCCCGAGCCATCAGGCACAGCCAGGCCCTCACCTGTGGGACTGCCCCACACAGGATCCATATAACACCCCAAATCACCCATCGGGTCCCAGATACTCCGCAGCCAGGGGAGCCAGATCAGGGCATTTGGATCCAATTAGTTTCCCCAATCTGCCCTGAAAGTCAGCCAGGGCTGGGGCTGCTCCAGCTGCATACATGGCCTGGAGCAGGAGAGGCACAAGTCCCTCAGAACATCCTCTCCAGCCTGGATTTCCCAATAGTGCTGCTCCTCTCTCCAAGAGAAAAATCACCCCACTGAAGTTTTCCTGCTCAGCAAAACTGATCCCTCCTCCCTGCAGCGTCCTCTGTCTGCTCTCTCAGCCCTGAACCACCAAACCCCTTTGGAAACCCTCAAGCAGAGCCTATGGGTGAGACAGAATAAAATTCCTATAAAATTCCTGATGTTCTGTTTTTTTTGCTGCTGAGAGCAGAGAAAGCCCAAGATGCAGGAAGGCTTCCAGCTCCCCCAGACACCTCCTGTGCTGCAGGAACTGCTCCTCTGCCACATCCCAGCTGCAGGAGCCAGGGCTGGCAGGAGCAGGAGTGTCTGCAGAGCCTTGAATTGGGATCCCTTTCAATGGGGCAGATACACCAAGCATGAGGTGACACAGAAAGGGCAAAGGAGAACTGGGAGCATTCCCACTCCCTGGCTGGGGGAATCAGGGAGGTTTGTGGAGCCCATCGGGGTCTTTCTTTGGGAAGGGATGTGAGGCTCTGGCTCAAACCCGTGGGGAAGGGCCCAGATCCCCAGTGCTGCCCCAGAGAAGGAGCAGGGCTGCTCTGGGTGGGCAGGAGGGACTCTGGGGGGTCCCACAGCCAGCTGCCTGCTGTGGCCACCCGGGGAATCCAGAGCAGCTCCAGGCTGCCCTAGGAACAGGGAACAGCAGTGGGAGTGCCTCAGCTCCTGTCTGTCCTGTGCTGTGTGAGTGCCACGAGAGCAGAGAGCAGGCATTGCCCTCACCATGGCTGCACCAAGAGCAGAGAGCAGGCATTGCCCTCACCAGGGCTGCACCAAGAGCAGAGAGCAGGCATTGCCCTCGGCCAGGGCTGCACTGAGCCCCCCAGAGCCGCCGGCCCCAGCCCTGGCCACAGAGGCACAGGAGGAAGCGAGAGGCCAGGGCTTCTCCAGCAGGTCCCAGCCCAACATCTGCTTTCCATGTTCCCCTGGCCGTGCTCCAGGTGCGCACAGCACGCTGCTGTCTGTCTGTCTGTCTGCACACAGCAGGGCCCTCTGTCTGCTCCAGCACCTCTGTCTGCCCACAGACCCGCAAACCTGGGAGGGGGCACGGAGCAGTTCCTGAGGGACACACACCCCATCCCCTGGGTCAGGTGAGGGGTCAGAACAGCTGCTGTGAGCAGGAGGGACCCTGCTATGGGGCTGGGAACCGATCAGCCCCACAGGTACAGCCCAAACCCCACAGGTACAGCCCAAACCCCACAGGTACAGCCCAAGCAGCTCAAACTCCACAGGTACAGCTCAAACCCCACAGGTACAGACCAAACCCCACAGGCACTGCCCAAACCCCACAGGTATAGCTCAGCAGGGGCACCTGGGACTGGAAACAGCTCAAACCTCACAGGTACAGCCCAGCAGGGTCACACACAGGGCTGGGAACAGCCCAAACCCCACAGGGACATCCACGTGCAGGCAAATTCAAACTGTCCGTGATTAAATCACAGATTCTGTGATCGCTTCACTGTGCCACGGAGTCGCTTCCCACCAGAGGGAAGGCACCGCACACCCCGCAGAGGATGTTCCACACGCCAAATTCAATGTTCGCCACTGAAACACCTTGGAAATCATTTCGGGTACACCCGGTGCGAGCACAAACTCCCTGCCCGAGCAGCCGAGACAAACGAGGCGCTAACGGCTGCAATTAGGCACTAATTAACATCAATTACCCGCAATCAGGAGGGGAAAGTTGCACCTGGGGCAGCGAACTGCCACAGGAACTTAGAAGTGAGGATTGCTTTTGTGGCGCGCTGCCTGAAACGAAATCCGAGTGTTCCCCGATATTGCAGGGAACGCGCCCCGCATTCACCAAAATCCTGACTCCCCTGCGAGCTGCGAATTCCCGAGAGCTTCCCGCGGGGCTGGAGACATGCAGGGCAGCAGAACCGAGGGAAACACCGAGCCCTCAGCCTGGCACGGCACAAACCATCTCCACCCGCAGCCAGGAGCGGAGATACAGCCCGGGGGGATTCGGGGTTATCAGTAAAACCATCTCCACCCGCAGCCAGAAGCTGAGGTTTATGTTTATCAGTAAAAACGCCCCAAGGTTTATCAGGGAAGCAGCGAGAGGGCAATGCCCATGCTGGAGGATGCTCTGCCCGTCTCCCGTGCCCATCGCTGCCCTCACCTGGCTTCAGCCCCTCGAAGATGCTGAGCCGAGGCTTTTCCATCCACGTCAAGTGGTCAAACGCATCCTCCTCGGACGGCTCCAGGATTTTCTTTAAGAAACTCGCCATGTGTGTCAAGGAACCTGCAGTGGGGCACAAAACAGACGAGTCAGTGTTTGGCTGTGCGACCACGAGGTTTTTTCCCTTTGGGATAGGTCAGCAGTGTGTGAAAAATCTCCATGAAGGGGCAATGACCATAGAGGAGATGGAGTCTGCGGCTTTACTGGAATAAAGGGAGAGTCCACTGGGCCCCAACCTGTGAGGTCTCCCCGAGGTTTTGGGGGTGCAGCCTCCTTTTATCCCCAGTTCCCAGCCGTGTGTCGCCCTCTTCTGTTCCCCTCGGCTCTGGGAAGGTGCAGCCCTCCTAAACTGCCCTCCCCACATCCCCCCTGGACACCTATGGACAGCTCCCCCAAATCCGGGGAGCCCAGGCTGCCTGGGCTCTGCAGTGCCTTCCCCTGGAGCTCAGAGGGTCAAACTCGCTGGGTTTGTTACCAGCCCTGGCAGTGAGGCCAGCAGGGACACCAGAGACGCCAAGGGCCCATTTCTCCCAAAGAGCCCTGGAGCAGTACAGAACCAGCACCAGCCGTGTTCTGGCACTCGCCTGCCTGGCTCGGGAGTGCAGCTGAGCCCTAGGAAAGCCCTGGAGCCTCCCGTGGGTATTGGATGCTGCACACAGAGCTCAGGGCTCCGGAAAGCACAGCCAGGTGGCAAAGTCACCTCTCTAAAGAAAAGCCAGGGTTGGAGCTGGTGATGGATATTTCAGCCCCATCCTCTTTAAACCCAGGCTATGAAGGGAAATTCCCAGTCTGTGCAGTCAGGAGCCGTGCTGGGAGCTACAGTCGCACCCAGCCTGGCTGCAGTGGAGTGTGAGATGCTGCTGGACACGGGGATGGGAGCTGGGCAGGGCCACAGGCCGGGCTGCAGGCACTCCTGGGGCTCCCTTCGCATGCCCTCTCTGTCTCTGCAGGGGCCCGGCTGCCCGCTCCGTTCTCGGGGTGCCAGCCCCCCCAGCCCCGTTCCCCTCGGTACCTGGATGCCGCAGCCGAGCACGGGGCCGGGCAGCGGCCGCTGGAACCCAGGCCCGGGACACGCCCAGGAACGCGGCCGGTGCCGGGCGCCGGTGACAGCACAAAGCGCCCCCGGCCCCGTTACAGGGGGAGGGGACACCCAGCCCAGCCTCAGCCGCTTTTATCCCCCAGAGCCACCCCTCAGTCAGTGCCACCAGCTGAGCCCGGCCCCCGCACAGCCTAAAAGGGGTTTTTGGGTGCTCAGGTGATTCCTCCTTTGCTGGGCTCCAGCTGGGTCAGCCAGGTGCTCTGGAGGCTCCCAGGGCACGGGCACTCGGGGCTCCCCGCTCATTTCCTTAGGAAACCAGCTGAAAACCAGCCTGGCTGTCTCTGCTGTCCTGTGCACGGCCCCGCTACAGCCTCATCTGTCTGTCCAAGTGTTTCTGTCCCTCTCCACCAGGATGTGCCTTTCCTGGGCAAATGACACAAACCCTACAGGAATCCTCAGTGTGGGTACCGTGTCCTAGGTCCTATAAAAGCGGCTCCCTGGTCCTAACCATGAAAAACAGCCCAGGTGCTGCTGCTAGCCTGGCTCTGAGCCCATGCCCGGGGTTCTGTCCCTGCAGAGGGGGCAGAGCGGCCCTGGTCAGTGCTGCTGTGTGCCACCTCACAGGCCCTTCTGAACACTCTGCTTTTATCTCCTCGTGTTGCAAAAGCCTCCAGCCCAGCCCCAGGAGCTGCACCTGGGTTCAGGGCAGATCCCACCCTGCACAGAGGATCCACAGCGGGAGAAGCTTTGGAAGAGCAGGGATGGGGTGACCTCATGGAGGCTTTCTACACAAAGCCTTGGGGAGCTTGTGATCCCTCCCAGAGCTCCCAGTTTGCTTTTTACAACAAACTGGAGTTTGTGATCCCTCCCAGAGCTCCCAGTTTGCTCCTTAGGAGAAGTGGCAAGAGGAGCCCGGTCACCAGGGAATTCCAGGAATTTCATCCTGTTCCTGATCCTCCTTCCGCAGGGCTCGGGGTGCTCTGCCCGGGGTGCCGTGCTCACCCTCCTGGTGCCCGTGTGGGGCACATGGGGGGACCAGAGGGGACAGGAGTGCACCAGCTCTCCCTGCAGCCCCGTCTGTGCTGTCCCCTCAGGCACAGGACAGAGGTTTTCCCATCGAAACCCTCGTGGCAGGAGCAGAATTTCACCTGCAGCAGGTGCCGAGGGCTCCCCGCGGGGCCGGGTGAAATTCCTGCTCCGCTCGGATGGGATCTGGCCGCTGGAGGTGTCGGCATTGAGGAAAGTGTCTGGCAGCGAGCAGCGAGCCTGGGCAGTGTGTAATGGTGTGTGTGCCACGGGAGCCTGGGCAGTGTGTAATGGAGTGTGTGTGTGCCACGGGAGCCTGGGCAGTGTGCAATGGAGCCTGTGTGTGCCACGGGAGCCTGGGCAGTGTGTGATGGAGCAGCTCTGCCACGGGAGCCTGGCGAGTGTGTAATGGAGCCTGGCGAGTGTGTAATGGAGTGTGTGTGTGCCACGGGAGCCTGGCGAGTGTGTAATGGAGCCTGGCAAGTGTGTAATGGAGTGTGTGTGTGCCACGGGAGCCTGGCGAGTGTGTAATGGAGTGTGTGTGCCATGGGAGCCTGGGCAGTGTGTGATGGAGCCGCTGTGCCACGGGAGCCTCCCTCGGGGGGTGCCTGGAGCAGGAAGATGGCCAGACCCCCCAGACAATGCCCGCGCCCCTGCGAGTCCGAGGACAGCGCTGGCAGTGCCCGAAGCTGTGTCACTGCTCATCCCCGGGGACAGAAGATAACCTCCCAGGCCAGGGCACAGCGCTGGCTGTGCCAGAGCGGTGTCACTGCCCAAAGCGATGTCACTGCCCAAAGGGGTGTCACTGCCCAAAGCAATGTCACTGCCCAGAGCGATGTCACCGCCCAGAGCGATGTCACTGCCCAGAGCGATGTCACCGCCCAGAGCGGTGTCACTGCCCAGAGCGATGTCACTGCCTAGAGCGATGTCACTGCCCAGAGCGGTGTCACTGCCCAGAGCGGTGTCACTGCCCAGCCGCGGTGACCTCCGAGCCCGGACACAGCGCTGGCAGTGCCCAGAGCGGTGTCACCCCGCGGGGACAGGCCGTGACCCCGCCGTGTCCCCAGGAGGGGAGGCGGAGCCGCACACGGAGGAGGCACAGCACATCTTTATCGGATTTTGGGGCGGATTTTCACAATCGCAATCCTGAGCGCTGCAGTCAGAGAGCAGGAGGGGCCGGGGCAGAGGGTGGAGCTGGAATGGGCCGAGGTGGGACAGCATGGGAGGATGCTCCCGAAAAGGCAGCGGGAGAAACCGACCGATGGAATCGAGCCGAGGAGCTCCACCCAAAGCAGGGCCAGGAGTGGGGCTGATCTGTGCCCAGGGCAGCCCCGCACGGGTGGGCAGGGCTGGGGGTCACACGAGCTGCCAGCATCTCCATCCCCATCCCTGGCGGCTCCTGGCACCTCCATTCCTCTTTCAAGGGATGCTCCTGCACAGTGCCCCTGCTCGGTGTCAGCCTGCACAGAGCCCGCGGATAAATCAGCTTTGGCTCCCGATCCTGCCGGGCCAGCAGCTCCAGCTGAGCTCACTCCTGTCCCGGCCCCAGCGGGTCCCCGCCCGGAGCTGGAGCTGGGAACGAGAGCTGAGGGTGCAGCCAGCTCCCTCAGCCCAGGGACGCGGGGAGAGAAGGGATCAGAGCTGAGCAGGAGGTTATTCCCCCTGGAAAATGGCAGGATTCCTGCTCGGGGGATGCTGCTGGGCCAGCCCAGGGGGATGAGAGCAGCAGGGGCTGAGGGGAGCAGCTCCCAAGGTCCCACAGAGCCCCCCAAGGCTGTGCTGTGAGGGCAGGGGGTGCAGGTTCAGAGCAAGCAAAAGGAGAGGTTTGGTTTGTGGTTTCTCTGTGACAGGCTGGGCACAGGTCCTGTGCTTGTCAGGGAGCTCAGGCTTCCATGGGGATGAGGTACCTGCACTCAGGGAATCAGCCCTGGCTCCAACAGCCCCAAAGGGAAACACCTCAGGGAAGAGATTGCCATGGGGATGAGGAACCATCACTCATAGAAACAGCCGTAGCTCCAACAGCCCCAAAGGGAAACACATCCAGCACTGAGGAGGAGTCCAGGAGCTCGCAATGCATCAAACATTCCTGGAAATGAATAATCCCTTCCTCTGGGAGCCCCCTGCCCTGGGAAGAGCCTTGCAGGACAGGGAGCCAAGGGCACTCCTGGTGTGACAGGAATCCGGCCGGGCTGGGCCAAGCTCTGTGTCACTTCCACCAAACCCCAGTCCCTGCAGAGCCGGACACTCAGCATGGCCCTCCCCAGCCGGGCTCCTTTCCAGGTGCCTTTGGGATGTGCGGGGAGAGTGGAGCCCCGGGACAGCTCCCACCGCTCCGGGGTGACTCAGATTTCCCGGAGATGCTCTTATCTCTCTTATCTCCTCCTGCCCTCTGCCCGTCCCAGCCTGCTGGGCTATCCTGTGCATCCCACAGAGCCGGGGCAGCCCAGGGAGGGCTGGGGCTGGGGTCAGAGCAGGTCTGTGCCCCAGCTCAGTTCTCCTGCCAGGAAATGTCGCTGTGGGACTCGAGAGAACACCAGCACACACCGCTGCTCTCAAGGTGAAGAAAAAAAAGAAGTTTATTTTCTGACTCCAACATTTATAGTTCTCCAAAAGTGACAGTGGATTGAAGGGTGACAGTGCCACCTCTCCAATGACACTGGACAAACCAACAGTCCATCAGATTTCTCCTCTGCCATAAAAGGATGCAAAACAATGAGTTATTAACAGAAATTGTGTGAGAAAGTTCATTACAAGAACGTAAACATCAGAAAGCTTAGAAAATCTTAAAAAATCAGAGTGACAAGGAAAGGCCACATAGAGCTGGGCATGGCTGAGCAATCCCACCCAAGAACCCTGGGAACCCCCCAGAGCTCAGCCCAGCCCTGAGGGTCCCCTCACCAGGCACATGAGGAGGAATGTGTGTGTCATGCTGCACGGAAAGGGAATTTTGGGACTCTGGTGACACCTCTTGGATGTGATCCCGGACAAGGAATGACTCGGAGGTGGCTCCAGAGGCATTTCCCTGTGTGTCCCTCCCAGAACGTCAGTGAGTGACACTGTTCAGCTCCCAGCAAATGCAGATCAGGAATGGCAATGAATTTCCATAAATTGCACATCTCGCAGTGTCCCGGCAGTGCTCCCACAGCTTGGATCCCTGTCCATGCTTCCAATTCCCTCCAGACTGAGACTGTCACCATTTCCCCTCACAGCCGTGACTCCTGCACACTTCCAAGGTCCCGTCCCTGGAGCTGGGCTCGTTTTTTATTCCCTTTCCTTGAAGGCCCCGGCTCATCCCCGGCGGCTCCCGCTGGACGCGTTGGGCGTTGCTCAATCACATTTTAGGAAAACAGCTCCGAGCGTCCCCCGCGGGCCCAGCGCCTGCCAGGGCTGCGAGCTGCAGCCAGAGTTTGGCTTTTTACTCAGAATGACACAGGGAAGACGGAATGTCTCCCCCCCCGACCCCAGCAAGGGTCACACAGATGGCGTCCAGCCCCGGCACACGGGATAATTCCTGTGCACATGAGCTGTGCTGCTTCCTCTTGTGTAACTGCAGGATTTTTGCAGCTGGAAGTCAGAGGTCCTGCGGCTCAAACCACGAGAGCAGAGCCGAGAGCTCTGCCAAGAGGAGCCAGGGCTGGATTTTCCTCGGGGTACATACTTAGAGCAGGAGAGACCTGAGCTGTGGGTTCACGTCTGGGGCTGTGGATGCTCCTGGCCAGAGGAGGATGCTCAGGGGGCAGAGCTGGGAGTTATTCCCTGAGGGAATTGCAAGGCTCCTGCTGCTTCCACACCCTGTGTGGTGTTGAGCCTAAGTTAGGCAGGTACTGAAGTTCAAAAATGCATGTAATCCATCCCAAATCAGCCCATGGATCAGCCCATGGATCAGCCCAGAGATCAACCCAGGGATCAGCCCATGGGTCAGCTCATGGATCAGTCCATGGATCAATCCATGGATCAGTCCAGGGATCAGCCCATGGATCAATGCATGGATCAGTCCATGGATCAGTCCATGGATCAGCCCATGGATCAATCCATGGATCAGCCCATGGATCAATCCATTGATCAATCCATGGATCAGCTCATGGATCAGCCCATGGGTCAATCCATGGATCAATGCATGGATCAGCCCATGGATCAGCCCAGGGATCAATCCATGGATCAGCCCGTGGATCAATGCATGGATCAGCCCATGGATCAGCCCATGGATCAGCCCATGGATCAATCCATGGGTCACCCCAGGGATCAGCCCATTCCCACCCAGTTCAATTTGTCATCCCCTGCCTGGACTTTCTCTTTTTTGCAGAAATTCTTACAGGATGACAGCTCTTCCCACAAATGCCTGTATTTACTTGCAGACTTGGATGCAGATGGCAAATCCTCCTTTGGCCATTTGGACTTTGATTTTTAATTTCCACCTGAGGCCCTGGCCGAATCCTTTCCCAGGGAGCATTTATTAAATCACAGCTTATTCCCCCAAACCGGGGCGGGCCGAGGGCCGTTTGAGCAGCCAGCCCAGGCAGCCGGTCCCACACACACAGAGCTGGCAGCAAATTCACTTTGTGCTGCCTTTTTCCAGCTGCAGGCTGCTCCCAGCCCTGTGAGCAGAGCGGTGAATCATGTTCCCGTTTTATCCCTCACATCCCGCTCTGGCCCTGCCCGACCCCGGCCCTGGTGCCCGTCCCCCTCTCTGTCACCCCTGTTTGTCCGGGAGGAGCGGGGAGGTGGCACCGTGCCCAGGGCAGTGCCATGCCCGCAGGTGGCTTTGGCACCGCTCAGGGCTCAGGATTGATCCCGGGACTCGTTCCCAGCAAGCCCGACCTGGAAACGTTCTCGGCTCGGTTTTAAATTATTATTTATTTAATTGTTCTTTAAAGCACAGCCTAAGGGCTCCCTCTGCTGCCGTGCGGGTCTGGAGAGGAGAGGGCTGGGGAGATCAGGGTCCGAGCCCAGGGGGCTCCAGATGTTCACTGTGAGGCTCCAGATGTTCGCTGCTGCTGCTGCTGCCCTGACAGCAGGGCCCTGATGTCCCTGTTGTCCCCGATGTCCCTGTTGTCCCCGATGTCTCTGATATCCCCCAAATTGTCCCAATGTCTCTGATGTCCCCCAAATGTCCCTGATGTCCCTGATGTCCCCTAAATGGCCCTGATATCCCTGATGTCCCCGATGTCCCCTGAGGCTGCCCAGCCTGGTCACAGCCCAGGGGGTGCTGCCCTCCTCATCCTGCTGCAAACCAGAGGAAAATCCCCCAGGCCGTTCCCGGTCCTGCCCTTTCTCACGGTGCTGGGCATCGGGGCTGCCCAGGGCTGGGGGAGGTCGGGCTGAACCCCACAGGTGCCTGGGGAGGCTCCCCATCCCAGAACTCCACCTGCACCCAGCCCTGCCCCAGCTCCCACCAGGGATGGAGCAGGACCCAGGCCAAGTCCCTGGCCCCATCTCCATTCAATCCAGTCCTAACTAAACCACACTTTTGGGCACAACCCTGCAACTTCAAACATGAGACATCAAGGGCCCACAAAAGGCCGGGGAATCATTTTTTCCTCATCCAAGGAGATTTTAGGTGAGGGTTTGGGTTGGGACCTCTGACCACAGCTGGACCAGAGGGCTCTCAGGTGCTGGGAAGGAGGTGTGGAGTTCCCAAGAGCAGAGGTGACACAAATTCCTTCCACAGCAGGGTCTGGGTGTGAGGGAGGGCTCCAACGAGAAAACATAACCCAGGTACTGGTGGAAGAAACTGAGGCAAGTTAAACCTTGGAGGAGAGGGCACAGGTGACACACACAGAAGGTCACAAGCCATAGAACATAGACAGAAGTGACACCAGCCGTAAAACAGGGCCGGGCCGGCAGGGCTGCCCTCGGGAGGGATGGGTGAGTCAGAGCTGAGCCCTCCCTGCCCCGGATCACACAGAACAGCTGGGTGACTCAGGCTCCGGGGTCACCATGGAGCTGTTTACACAGTGTGCTGCACTGAGGGAAAACGGAGGGGAAAACTACAGAGCTCACCCAAAGTGAACTAAAGGGAAGGAGCGTGGTGACACAGAGAGGGATAACCCAGAGGAACGACTCCATGAGCTCTGGGGGTCTCCAGGAGGAGTCCAGAGGGCTCAGGGATGAACCCAGGGAGAATTAATCCCCAAGCTGATGGCTCCCCCAGTCCCAGATGGGTGGGACGAGGCAAGTGTGGTCCTGGTGGCTTTTGAGGATTCTTGGATGAATGTGAGGAACAACAGAGCAGAAAGTGCAACTCCCATGTGAGCAAACTGTTGGGATTTGTGCAGAGCAGGGTTCAGTGAGAGAACAGTCAGCTGAAGAGCCTCAGCATGGCTGTGGCAAATATTCTGGGAAATATCACAGCTTCCAGCACCATCCCAGCCAGATTTCACTATTTCAGAGGAAAGAGGACATTATTATTATTATTATTATTATTATTATTATTATTATTATTATTATTATTATTATTATTATTATTATTATACTAGCATACTACTACTACTACTACTACTACTACTACTGGAGTATTTCTGCTCTCCAAACCCAGGTCTGAGGTGGGGCCAGCATTAATCACCCAGCTGATGCTCCAGATGCTGCCTCCCTCGGTGTGGAGTCCTGGGGCTTGTGGAAAAAAGCACATTCAGAGAATTTCTCTGCTCCAAGGCAACTCCCACTTCCTGCTCCCCAGGAAACCCCAGCACTCAGCGAGTGAGAATCAAACCAGACTCACACCCAGCTGCAGCAGAGATAAGAAATTTGGTTCTGATCCATGACAGGAATGCAATGAACTGCCAGTTTCTCAGAAGCCAAAAGCCTGAATGTTTGCCAAGAGCTAAAAATAACCCAAAGAAAGCTCTATTTAAAGGCACCTACTAAGAAATGCCTCTATCCTTGGTTAAATAAACTGCAACTTCCAGAAAAGCCCTGTTTTCCAGGAGTCTGGGGGGAGCTTGGCAGCAGGTGAATAAACACTGGGTCCAAAGCTTTTGACACAATTTGGAAGCAGCAGCAGCTCGTGGCTGGAGCTGTGCCAGCAGCAAACAGGGGCTGGCTGGGCTGGAGCAGGGAGGATTCCCACTCCTCCCTGCAGGACCTGCTGAAGGGTCTTCCCTTGGGGTTGGACTGAATTTGGCCTCCTCACATTGATTCCCCAGAAACGCCTGATCCCTTGGATGGAAATGGGCACTGGAGTTCCTCTGTGTGTGTGGGACTGAGCAAGGGGCACCTCTGAGTGTCCCACAAAGGAGAGGAGCCCTGGGGACACAACTTCAGCTTTGTGTGCTGACAGCTCCAGCAGCTGGGCAGAGTTTGCCCAGGGAAAACTGCAGAGCCCTGGCTGACACAGCTGTGCCAGAGCTGCAGGAACAGTTTAAATGGACAATAAAGGTGCCTGACAAGGACACGGGGCAGAAATGAAGCTGAGCCATGAACCACAGGAGGGAGGTCTGGGCTGGTTAAACAAAGCAGCATTTTAATTCCAAGATTTTATAAATATGTATTTACAAAAGGAAGGTATCAATCAGAATTAAACAAATGTACAGCTGCCAGAACTGCAGAGCACAGGGACAGGCACCAGGGTAATGCAACCCCAATTACAATTCACAGCACACAGGAGTCAGAGAGAAACCATCATGGAAATTCTTCACTCAGAATCCTGACCCAGAACGTTCAGCACCTGCTGCTGTGGAAGCACAGGCTCCAGGGCAGAGCCCAGAGAGGGAGTGAGCTGGTCCCTGTGCAGGGATGAGCTCAGACATGGCACTGCCACCCTGTGAGCACTGCCACCCTGTGGGCACTGCCACCCTGTCAGCACTGCCACCCCTGTGGGCACTGCCACCCCTCTGAGCACTGCCCCCAGCCAGGGCTCTCCCCTGCCCAGGGACAGCACAGAGTGCTCTGCAGGAGGTGACACCCTGCCAGTGCCACCCTGTGCCAGGAGCTCCCATCCCCACACCCTGCTGGCCTGAGGAGCAGCCCCATGGCCCCAGGGTCCCCTCCAGGACAGGCCATGGCCTCAGGGTGACAGGCCAGGCACACAAGGCTGCTCTCACAGCCCTGCAGCCTTCCCTGCAAGCTTTTCTGCTCTTCCACTCTCTCCAGACAGGCCCAGCCCTGCAGGGATCCCCCAGATCCAGGGCTTTAGGATGTTCTCCAGGTCTGTGAAGGCTTCAGAAACCAGGGCCAGCTCACAGGTCACCTTCTGCAGCTGCCATGGGACCTCAGGGATCTTCCAGCAGCTCCATTTCCTTCAGATGTCTCTCACTGCAGCCACTCAGAGCCATTCCAGTCCATCCAGTAAGGGATGCAGGGCCAAAAATTCACTCAAACTGTAGCAACAACCTCCAAGAGCCAAAGCTGAGAGCCCACAGCTGAAAGCACCCAGGCACCAAGTGCTGAAGGAGCAGGAGAGTTCCCATGTTGGCTTGTACATGGCTTTTCTGAAGAATCTCCAGCAAATTTTTTTTAACTCATCCAGTAGCTCTAAACCTCTATGAAATCCACTCAGGTTATCTTTTGATTTAAAGTTTAAGCAAATTAACTCTTGTTAATCAAACTAAAGAGAAGACCTAAACACAAACTGCTAGTGGAAAATGGAATATAAGTTGCCAGGAGTGTTAACCTCAAGTCTTGCACAATTTATTTACTTCTTTTGATTCACACCTTGTGTGCAGCTCCCATATTGGTCAGAGCAAGTTCTCTGCTGGTCACTGCTGGGAATGCAGCCTGGCTGGAGGCTCCCACCACACTCAGGATGCTGCCTGGTCCTCTGTAGCCATGGTCTGCAGGAGGCAAGATCAAAGAGGGCAGGAGAACTCTGTGAGCCACTGCTGGGATTTTGGGGCCAAAACATTCACTTCTGCCAGAGCCTGAGACTGGCCTGGGTCCTGGGTAAGCCCTGCCAGGGCACAGGAGAAACCAAGAAGGGGATGGGCCCAGCACAGAGTGCCAAGAGAGGTCATCAGTGTTTGAGCTTCTGATCACACTGATGGCAGCAAATACAGCAAATATCTGTGAACCCATGACAGGCAAAACACCTCTGCCAGGGTCATCAATACAGCCAGAAAAGGCAGCAGTGGGTGAACTGGGGTGGCTGTTCCTGCTGGAACATTTGTTCCCTTTCCTGCAAGGAGCAAACCCAGAGCTGGGGGAGAACAGGAGCTGCTGAAGAGCTGGGTGGGGGTGGGAGAGAGCACAGAGGGCAGGGGCAGCCCTTTCAGCCTGGTGTTACTGCCAGCACAGCAGTCACATCCCAGTAACCCCCACGGCATGGACCCAGCCCTGGGTGACAGCAATTAGCAGTGCTCTGAGCCTTAATTAACGGGGCTCAGGCTCCCCAGCAGCAGCGTGGGCAGGGTCCCACTGCACAGCTCAGAACACCAACGAGCCCCTCGTGCTTTCCCCAGGGATCCCAGAGCCCTGGGGCCTCACCTGCCGCAGGAACTGCTTGCCCAGGTAGCTGGTGGCCATGCTGGTCAGGTTCTTCCTGCTGCCCACTTTACACCTGATGTAGCCGTAGAGGTTGGCTCCCTGCAGCACCACCCCCATCACCACCACTGCCTGTGACAGGAAAAGCATCAGCAGCTGCAGCCCCTGGCTCACACAGGGCAGAGCCAGCAGAGTGCAGCTCAGGGGCACTCACCAACCACTTCACTTTGAACGAGAAGAGAGCACTGAAGGCAAAGATCACCCAGATCATGGGGCAGGTGATCAGGCCTAGCCAGAAAATTCGGGACTCTGCTTCAGATGAGGTCTTGCCCCCTTGTGCTGGCACCTGAAACAGAAAGGAAATGGCAGTGACCAGGTGCTCCATCCTACAGATCGCACATCCTTACAACCAGGGCAGAATCCCCACACTCCCTGGGATTTCCCTCCACACAGCAGCACTGGGTGCCTCCAGGACTGATTTCCACATCACACAAAGACATCTCTGCAACAGGAAGTGTTTCTACTTAAGGGAACCTTTTCAATTTTCTCTCAGAATCACTGGAGGCAGCAGCATCAAAACCTCTTGGAATGCTCGGGGCTAGAGTGGTAATTTGGGAAAAATGACATTTCCTGCAAGGTTCAGTTACAAAGCTTAGAAACAGCCAAAGGAGTCATCTCCTACCTCCAAACCCACAGACCTGCATTACCAATATTAAGCCAGATCAATACATCATGAGAACTTTTTAATAACTCAACAATGAAAAAGCTCATCCCCCCAAGGCAGCCTGCACAGATCTGTGGCTGCCAGCAGAAGTTCCCTGTGCAATCTCCCCTCTGCAGCAGCACCACCCAATACCAGGGGTTCACAAAGCAGACAGGAGTACAGGGTCAGAGCCACATCACCAACCTTCCTGGCCTCAAACACCCAGTGGCTCCTGCCATCATCATCCACCTGGTTCCACCAGCGAAGGCCAACCATGAGCCGCCCTGTGACATTCTGGAAGAGAGCAGAACCTGTGAGCTCTGGGTGCTCTGCCAAGCAGAGCCAGGCTCCTGCCACAGCTCCTGCCACAGCTCAGAGCCGGGCTGCTGCTTCCCACAGCGCCTGTCTGCCTCACACTGGCAGAATGAGAGCCACAACAAGCCCTTCCTCAGAGATCCAGCAGATCTGTGGTGCTTCTGAGCTAGTAACAAAGCCTGTGCTGCCTCAAAAGGGAGCCTAACAAATGCTCACCCCTGGACTTTCCAAAGGAGCCAAGTGCACAGAGATGTCAGAGTTTATTTCATAAAGCTCTGCAATCCCCCCAGCACTTGAGAGTATTTTGAGGTATCATTTTGTGGGAGAGGCACAAATAAATGACTTTTCTGAGACATGAGCATCACTGTCAGTTATTTTGACACAGCAAGGCAAAGACAACAAAAAGCACAAGGGGAACTCACCTTTACAGCCCAGAAGTCACAGGACAGGAGGAGGATGATGGTCACCATGCAGGCAATGAAGCTGCTGGTTAGGAGCTCACAAAGCAGGTAAACAACAATGGCACTGACTCGGAAGAACAGGTGGAAAAATGATGCCACTGGGTGCCTGGAATGAAGGACAGGACAGTCACAGCTCCTGCAGGCAAGTGACACTGCCAGGGTAAGGGTCAGCATTGTAACACAAACCCAGTGCTCTGAAAATACATGAAATAACTGCCTGGGAGCTGACACAAGGCAGAGACATTCCAGAAACTCCCTCTGTCACCACCAACCTTATTTTTGACTTTTTGGATCTCCTGGATGCATCATCATCTGCATCAAAGAGAGACACATCTTCAATGTCATCACTGCTGTCCTGAGGTGGGGAGCAGAGGCAAAAGGTTACAGGAGGAAAATAAAACAGTTTTCAACATCAGCCTGGGACAGTGTTCATCACCCAGAAAACCACAGAGGCACCGCAGGATCAGAATTCATTTGGGAAGAAGGTGAAGATTTAACCACAAACAAGCCTACAGTGTGAACTCAGAAATGATCACCAGGGCTCAGATTGGTGAGCTGCAGCTGGGCTGAGCACCCCCGAGCTGATCACACACCCTGCTGCTCCCAGGTGTGCAAGGAGCACCTGGCCCTGGCACACCTGGCCCTGGCACACCTGGCTCTGACACATGCTCTCCTGGCCTGATAACACCAGCTGGGAAGTTTCAGCTTCTCCATGTTTTGCTGCTTTGGAATGTTATTTGGAGAATTGTTTACGCAGCATGTGAAATTGTTTTTACTTGATGACCAATGACAGCCACCTGTGTCGAGGCTGTGAGCAGTCACAAGATTTTATTATCATTCTTTTTCTTTCCTTGCGAGCCTTCTGATGAAATCCTTTATTCTGTTCTTTTAGTATAGTTTTAATATATAATTTTCTTTTAATGTCATATATATCGTAAAATAATAAATCAGCCTTCTGAAACATAGAGTCAAGATTC
>JAHXMQ010012007.1:5967231-5989898 GCA_020466415.1 Ammodramus savannarum pratensis
TCCCGTGTCCCATGGCCAAGCCCCCTGTCCCGGTCCCGGTCCCGTACCATGGTCGGAGCCGCCACTTCCGCCCCGCCGCCGCGTCACAGCCGCGGACCAATCGCGGCGCGTTCCGTGACCCCGCTCGGCCGCTCCGCCCCCTGCGCGTGCGCGCTAGCGGGAGCCGGGCGCGAGACGTGGCTGGGGCGGGCGCCGCTCCCGCCAACGGCCCTGAGGGGAGCGGGGGGGGCCCGGGCGGACCCTGAGGGATCCTGAGGGACCGGCTGAGGGGAGCGGGCGGATGCTGAGGGGATTCCGGGAATCGGCACTGCCTAAAGGGCGCGGCGGGATCCGGGGAACCGGCACCGCCTAGAGGGGAGCGAGCAGATCCTGAGGGACCGGCACCGCCTCAGGGGAGCGGCTGAATCCGGGGAACCGGCACCGCCTCAGGGGAGTGGGGAGATCCCGGGAACCGCACCGCCGGAGGGCCCCGGGGGGATCCGGGGTTCTAGCGCCTGAGCGCCCGCAGCTGCAGGGAGGTGCTGATGTACGGAGTCCCGGATGAACACAACCCTGTGGCCAAAAAGGAACGAGCCCTCCTATGGTGTTTTTCCACCGGGCTTTATTGAGGGACGCGTTCCCCGCGGGCTGTGGCGCGGTGTCTTGGCCGCAGCCGAGTGGGTTTATCCTCGTTCCCTGGGAGGAGCTGCCATCGTGTGGCGGAGCTACCGTCATCCATCGCTCCGTCCTGCCCGGCCGCCCCGCGGCTCGGTCTCTGTGCCGCACCAGCTGCAGCCTCCCCGCGGTCACTTTCACTGGCTTCATCCCAGCGTTTGCGAGTCCAAGGTGGCATTGAATTAAACAAACCAACGCTAATTACACCCTCGCTGTAAGGACAGTTTCAGAGTTTAATTTCAAACCAGAACAGCTGCTGAAAGCCCCTTGGCATGACCATGGGCAGAACTGGCCTCTCTCAAACCTCTGATACAACAGATTTTTGGTATGCCAGCCCAGACACTCAAAGCTGGATAAATAGCATTTTTCAAATGCTAGAAAGGCTTTGTCATCCTGTTAAGTTCTCAGCATTATTGGAAACCATAAAATGACAGAGTAGTTGGGGTTGGAAGAAACCCTAAAGACCATCCATTCCCTCCCCCTGCCATGGACAGGAGACCTTCCACAATCAAGTACATGTAGGCATTTACCCACAGAAATTGAGAGATTGACCCCCTTACCCTATTCTGCATTTCATAGAAATGAAGTCTAAGCTGCTTCCCACAGCTCCTGGGCCTGGGGCTGTTCCTCCCCAGGGCAGCACTGGAGGAACCTCCCCAGGGTTCCCTCAGCTCTGTCCAGCCTGGCGGGTCTCTCGGGATGGCAGCACCTCTCTGGGGTCGGTGACACCTCAGGGCACCCTGCCCGTGGTCCGGGGCATTAATTAATGGTGACATTAAACAAAATCAGACCCAGATCAACCCCAGTTATTGGCCTCCAAGCAGACTTTGTGCCACCGATCCATTGGATTTCAGTCCACACATTTTCAGCTTCTACACCCTAATCAATCTGCAGAAGTTCTGTTAAGAAGTTTTTGTTATTATTCTCCCGGGATTGAGCCCATCCTGAGCTGTGTTGGTGTCAGACAGTGCCATGTTGGTAACGACAGCAGGTTTAGGGACACAAATCCAGGAGAGGGCTCAGTCCATTCACTGCCTTGACAAATGGCTGAATGTACCAATAGTATTTCTTAGGGAAACTCACAGTGGGGCAGTGTTTTGCACTTAAAACCATAGGGAGTACACTTAACTATACTAAACATATTTAAATGTACATAAATGAATATATCTGTATTTTATGCTTAAAGCCACATGGCAGACTCAGCTGGACACCAGAACCCCAGGTCATGGCTGTTGGCTAGACCTGGGGATTACCTCAGATAAATGTGTTATGCCCAAGTTCTGGAGCAGGTGTTTTCCTCTCCCCAGTAAAAGAATCCACAGGTAGGCCTTTAATTTTCCTCAGCCAGGCTTTCCTTCTGGCTCTGTCTTTGTGTTCCGTGGGCTTTGCCTGCTGTGCCTGGTGCTGAGCTGCCACAGCTGCCTCACGCAGCTCCTGCTCTGCTGTCAGGAGCCTGAACCCACTGTCCCTGCGGGAAGTGTGGGCACAGGAGGGCTTTATTCCCCTGAGGGCTCCATTCCTCATCTCTGCAGCTGTGCCAGGCGTTGGTTGGATCAGCTCTGAAGAAGCTGTGCAGAGATTGATGAGCTGATGCCTGTCCTTGAGACCAGGAGTGTCTTTCCCATGGCCACTTGGAGTTCTCTTTTTTCCCAGCAAGCCACAGAGCTTGGGACGTACAACACGGGGAGCAGGGATGGAGGATTTCACAGCGGGGCTGTGCAGGGAGTTCTCCAGCCTGAGCCGCAGCAGTTTGGTTTCAAAGGGAGTTGAGGTTTTTGTCACAGCCAGCGAATGGCTGTGCAGCCTGGCACGCTGGAGCTGGGCTGCCCGCTCCTCCTGGCGCTGCAGGGCTGCCCTGGGCACCGGCAGCCGCCCGGGGCGCTGCTGCTGCTGCTGGGCTGCCCTGGCCCTGGCAGAGAGCAGGCTGGGGCTGCGGCAGGAGCTCTGCAGCGTGCCGATGGTCAGCAGGAACTTGTCCGGGGACATGGGACTCCTTGGGTCTCTGTGGGGCAGCTCGCACTCCACAGTGGCCTCTGCCTCCTCAGCTGCAGGGGAAGCAGAGCCATGTTCAGTTTCACCTGTAGCCAGAAACAAAGCAACACATTTGGGGTTGAGAGGCTTTCCCACGCACTGCGGAGCACAGAGTCAGACAATCAGAATAACTGAGGTGGGAGGGACCCACAGGGATCACCCAGTGCAGCCCTTGGTCCTGCCCAGACCCCCAACAGTCCCACCCTGGGCATCCCTGGCAGCGCTGTCCAAAGGCTCCTGGAGCTCTGGCAGCCTCGGGGCTGTGCCCATTCCCTGGGGAGCCTGGGCAGTGCCAGCACCCTCTGGGGAAGAGCCTTTCCCTGATCTCAGCCTGACTCTCCCTGGCCCAGCTCCAGCCATTCCCTGGGTCCTGTCTTTTACCAAGCAGAGCATCAGTTGGCATCTGCTGGCCTGGACAGCAGGAACTTTTTCCCAGCCCATCACTTTATCTGCAATACTCCGTTTGTGGCTGGAGGATTTGTCATCACACTGCATTGGATAGCTCTGACTAAAAACAAAATAACATCACTGTGTTACAATTGAAAAAGTGCCTGTTTCTGGGCAGTTGCCTTTCCCAGTGATGGCAGACCCTGAATGTAGGTGTTCTCTCACTTTCTCGGGTGTTTGCAATGAATAATTCAAGCCCTGAATCAGCAGCGTGTTTCCAAGCCCACCAGCTGTGCAAATATGAATACTACTACTGATTTCTGTCTTACTCAGTTGGAAAATGACAGTGCCTGTCTTGAAAAATGTGTTGAAGTTACACCAAACCCTTGTAAAAAGGCAGAAAGGTTCCACAGAAGCCTAGAAAATGACAGAACCATTGAAATGGAACAGCACATCTGCTCTTGACAACAGCAGAGGGTCTGAATGTTGGCTGGGCTGGAGGCAGTGACGGCTTGGTTTGTAACTCAGTTTAGAAAAGCCAGAAGAGAAGAGGCTCAGTGTGATACTTTTGGGTCTTGAACGGCTCTTTGGTCTCTGGCGAGATTTTGGGGACTTGTCTGGAGCTCGCTGCGGCTCTGCACTGGTGCCCTGGCGCTTCCCCTTCTGGGACTTCCTGTCCTGCTTCGGCACCTGTCTGTCCGCGGGGAGGGAATAGTCCCACACCACCTCCTCGAACTGCAGCAGCAGCAGCCTGCTGGGGGAGTTGGTCACCACCCTGCAGGAGGGAGGGGAGAGCCATGAAAGCACAGCAATCACAGACACAGCAGGTCCTGCCCGAGGGGCTCCTGTACAACGCAAACCCCAGGGCCTCCAGCAGGTCTGAGATCAGCATCTGTCCTGGAAGGAGCAGCAGCAATTGACCCCATCAATCAGACACTGCACAGTTTAACTTGTGCTTTGTGTGAGTCTCTGGTGCTCCTTTCATTCAGCTCCATGGCAAAATTAATTTAAAAATAATTGGGATGAAAATTTCCAGCAGTGGACAGAGCCAGATCAGAGTAGTGCTGAAGGATGGGAGTACCTGACTACAAATACCATATTGTCAGGGACATCTAAGTGTGGATTGAAGGGCTGTGCTGGTCTGCTTGGGATGGTGTTAATTTCTTCATAGTGCCCATTTATTGCTGTGTTTTAGAGCGTGGCCAACCCAGCCCTCAAACCACAGCAATGTTTTACCCATTGCTTCCACAGAAACTGGGAGCCACCTTTAGTTAGAGGTGCAAAAGTGAATGAACCTGGAAGGATTTCTCATTATTGGCCTTTACACAGAGGCTGTAGGTCAGGGAACAGGCAGGGGCTGTCAGGTATTGGCTTGATTGTCCAACCTCCTAAGAATTTCTGAATTCAGCTTTACAGTTAGGTCTGTATCTTCAGCTGCAGAGAAACAGGAAATTGTACATTGCTGAAGAGAGTAAGGAAATCTTTTCAGCCACTGTGAACTAAAGCAGGTTATTGAGGCAGTTAATAAATAGCGGAGCCCTTTAAAAATTATTTGTGAGAAGGAAAAACACACAGATCCTTAAATTTCAGTGCAATGTACCAAATGTGGGCCAGAGCCTGCTGGCGGCTGCTGTCACCCACCTGTTTCCTGCGACACAGAGAGCAGACACGGGGTCCCTGCTGCCGCTGGGCTCCAGCACTCGGAGGCAGGTGCCAGTCAGGAAGTTGAATATCCGAATGCATCCGTCAGCACAGCCACTGATGACTCGGAGGTACAGGAACTCCAGGGACAGCACTTCCCTGAAAACACACCAGACCAGTTGGCACTTCCATGGTGCTTGCACAGGGAGAAATGGTCAGCGAGCTCCTTCAGCCTGCAGGAGAAGCAGAGCTCTGGCTGCAGCATCAGCCTGCACTGAGGAGCTGATCAGGGCATTGCAAAGGTCTGACAGAGACCTCCTGGATCACTCCATGTCCAAACCAACAGCCCAGTGCATCCCCCACTGGAATGTGTCCCTGCCGTGGCAGGGGGTTGGAATGAGGTGATCTTTGAGGTCCCTTCCAACCCAAACCATCCTGGGGTTCTGTGATTCCGTGCTCCCCATAGCAACCATATGGCCGTGGCCATCTGCTGCATTTGAAATTTCAGTTTTATGTCCAGAAAAATCAATGAAAACCATACGATTCTCCAGTTCTCACAGTTCTAGGTACAATTTAAGTCTGAGAGGATGGTGTAACACGCAGTTGGTCAGCATGAAACCGGGCCACCTCTATTCCTGCCCAGGTGATGTGACACCCTGTGGCACACAGCGGGGCATCCTTGCAATGCTGGACTGTGCTCTGTCTGCCTTTAGTCATCCCTGGTTGTGATAAAGGGTTGTGGGCTTGCATTTCAGGTTGTTCCAGGTCTTAACTGAAAATGCTGCATGTGACCACAGGGTGCCTGACAGAGCCTTTGAGATAAAGATTGGTGCAAGTGGGGGTATTTCAAATCCTCAGAATGGTAATTAAGGCATTTTCTGGTCCTGTAAGGGGCACTTTTTGTGTACAGTTTGAGTCCACTGTTGAATACAACTTGAAACACATCTGATTCCTACTTGGGATGGAAGAAAGCCATCAGGCATCTCCTGAATTTCCCCAGCATGCTCCATCCCAGGGCATATCCATCACTGCCCCCTGTGACGAGGTGCCACTGGTCAAAGGACAAGCAGTGAACTGGGCCTTGGTGCCTCTCTAATGTCTGCAAAGTGAAAGAAGAAGGTGCAACACAATCAGTAATGGGGATGTAAATCTGTCTGAGGTGTCCATGGCTTTCAGGACACCAGGCTGACATGGTTTTATAGTGATATTGTACCAGTGCCCCCCATGGATAACTGTGATTGTTTTATAGTCACTGAAATGTTCTGGGCTTGGTGCTGCTGCTGAGCTCCTGCCATGGACCATCCCTTTCCCATCTTTGTTACATGAGGTTATTTTCTTTTTTAGAAAGTCTGGCAAATGCAAAAAACTGTGATGAACTAGCAGAGAATGGTGACTTTTAGTGCAGAATTATCCACCCCAGAGGAAACTCACCTTGATCAGAGCCCCTGTCTCAGCACTCCAGACCTTCACCAGCCCTCGGTGGCCCCCACTGACCACGTGGGTCCCGTCCATCCTCACTGCCCCCACAGGGCTGCTGTGCATCAGGGTCCTGAGGCATTTCCCACTCTCCAGGCTCCACACTGCTGGGGCAGCAAGGCGGAGAATTAAAAATGCATCTGCCCCAGTGATAGGTTTTGGGAGTACAACATGCTAATACTATTGGATTACAGTCACACCTTGTACCTGCAGCTCTGTGAGGAGCTGTGTGTTGGCTTACAAACCATAATTGCATGACAAACAATTTAAATGTGAAGTCCACAAAAAGCACATCTTTTCCACCTTTATTCTCTAAGGAAACATTTGGCAAAGCTGAAAGGTGATGCCACTTGCCCAAGAGTTGGGATGGCATTACAGCCACAAAGCTATTAATTCTGAATTAAAGCAGAAATAATGAGAATTTAGTCCCTGACACAATCAGAGACTGTGTGTGCAGTGTCCCCAGTGTGCCACTCTCCCCAGCCCCCTGCCCATGGTTCTGCAGTGATTCCCTCTGGCTGGGGGCTCCCAGTGCTCCTGTTTCACCTTTCACCGTGCCATCCCCAGCTCCTGTCCCTCACCTTTCCCCATGCCATCCCCAGCTCCTGTCCCTCACCTTTCACCATGCCATCCCCAGCTCCTGACACCAGGTGCTGCTGGTGGGAATGCAGGCAGGTGATCGTCGCATAGTGACCTGCAAAGGTTCTCACACAGGCTCCACTGTGAATATTCCAGCACCTGCAGAGAGGAGAACTTTAGGTTCCTTCCATGTGGTTCCATTATTTCCTATTTAACGTGCCCAACTCTGCTCCCCACACCAGGATAAAATCAGGAGCTGTTCCACTGAGGTGTCAGAGCAGTTGCAGCAGTCAGGTCAGGCTCAGCATTAACGTTTGCCCCTGTCCCTCCCTCTCCCCTCAATGTGGCAGACTGGGTATCCTGGCACAGCCCCAGCTCACCTGATGCTGAGCTCCAGGCTGGTGCTGCCGAGCAGGATCCCTCTGTCCTCGCGCAGGCACAGGGCTCTGACACACCCAGCGTGGCCGTGCAGCAGCAGCTCCTCCTTCCCTCCTGGCACTCGGAGCAGCCTCAGCCTCCTGCTGCCAGCAGCCACCCAGTGCCCACCGCTGTAGTGGGCTCTCCTTGTCCTGTCACACCTGCCAGGGACAGTGCCTGGGTGAGTTTAGCCAGCTGCAGGCCCGGCTCAGCACTGCCCTGCCTTCAGCTGGGCACGTGGGCAGAGCTCTGCTGGTGAACCCTTTGCAGGGCACCACCACAGCCCCTAAATCTGCACATCCCCCTTTGTATCAGGGTGGGTAGAGGGGCGAGGAGTCCTTCCAGCCCCATATCCCTTGGGATACACCATGGATCACCAACCCTTATTCCTTTAAAAACAGCTTATCTTGGCACCTTTATTCAAAAAATGGAGATTTCTTAATATTGATGCAGAGGGACCCTTCAAGCATCCAGGAGGAGGATCACAGGGAATGGAACAGCTTTCCTGGAGCTGCTCTTGGCCCTGCAGCTGGGCACTACTCACTGCTCCATGAGGACATGGGTCTTGTAGGGGCCACAGAAGACATTCCTCTCTTCCAGCTCGATCTTGTCAGTTTTCAGTTCCCGATAGGCTTCCTGCAGACCCAAATCCTCTGTCTGATGGCAAGAGAAATAAGGAAAGGTAACTCAGAGAGGCAGGAATGCAGCATTACTCCATAGTATTGAACCTAGCAGCTCTAGGGATGAGCCCAGAGTAAGGAAAACCAGAGTGCAGCAAGACCCTGCTTAGTCCAGGGTCTTGCTGCACTCTGCGGCATAAATGTGTGTTCTATGGCATAAATGGAAGCCCTGAGAGCTGCACCCTTTATTCTGAGGGCAGAGAGCCCTGGCCCCAGGACTGTGCCATGGCTGGGGACACACGGGGATGATGCAGAAATCTGGGAATGTCTCCCCAACTCCCAGCCATGTGGGAAGGTGCTGAGCAAGCCCTGGTCCCCATGAACTGCTCAGGATGGGGCAATCCAAATTCAATGTGCTGTCTCCCACGAGCTGTCCTCTCTCCTCCCCAAACACTGGCATGCAGCATCCAACAAACCTTGGATTTACGCCTCTTCTTCTGCTCCTTGTCCTTCACTTCAGTGACCTCACCCTCATCGTTTAGCAGGGGAATTTGCACATCGACTCTTTTAGCATAGTTTGGCATGGTTTTTCTAGGGCACAACTCCTGGAATAAACCAACAGAGGCAGGAGTCACTGCAGAGCCCACGCTGGCAGGCGTGCTGCTCCTCTCCTCGGATGCTGGGGCTCCCTGCAAGGCTGAGCTGCACACTCTGCCTTCTCATTGAGACCTGGCTTACATTTAGCACTCTATCCACCTCAGGTTTAACTTCTGGTGAAAAATAATTGCTTTTTATTATTTTTTTCCACACTCTCGTCTTAAGCTTTTAATAAGCAGCAAAATTTTGAGCTCATCTCATCTTTGGCAGGCACTCGGTTGATTCAGAATCCAAACCCACTGAGATGGGAGGCTCTCAAAACACCTCGGTCATCACTCGAGATTCATTTTTAGCCTGTGAAACCTTCCCTGAAGCCTTTTGTGAAGGCCAGCACAGAGCTGAGTCCAGACTGTCCTTGGGGGAGGCTCCTTCACACCTCGCTCTGTCTGTGGCAGGTCCTGCTGGCCAGGCCAGGCCAGGCCAGTCCCAGGAGTTCTGCACTGCTGTGTTCCTGCCATGGCCCCCAGCTCCTCACAGACTCATGGCCCCCAGCTCCTCACAGACTCCTGGCATTTCCCTTGCCCTGTGTGGAGCATGTGGAGCTCATTCCTGAGCTGCCCTGGGAGCTGTTGTAGCTCTCCTCCACCTCTGCTAATTTTCATTGTGACCAAAGACTTCTTTCCTGAAGGATGCATTTTAAAGTCTCAGGCTCTCTAAAGGAGACTAAAAGCTGTTCTTGTGACAGTGCAAAATGTCACCTGACTTTGCTCTGGAGGTGGAAGGGCCATGGCAGAGTTGGGGGGCAGCCTCTGGTACAGGAGTTCCCATTTAACAGCTTGGGCAGCACCAAACTCCCTCTTTTTAAGGTGCATAATGATGGCAGGAGGCCAGGTGTCCCACCTGCATCTGCAGGAGGTTCTTCTGGACTGTGTTCTGACACGCCTTGTCCTCCCGGACCCGCCTGACCAGGAACGCCCAGTGATCATTCACAGCAGAGCAGGCATCCAGGGATTTCGGATCCAAAAGCCCTGGGAAGTTCAAGGGACAGGTTGGCTGATCCCCTCTGGAAACGTTTCCTTCCCCTTAGGGGAAAGCCCTGGAAAATCAGAGCAGCTTTACCCAGGATGGCCATGGACAGCTGGAATGGCAGGGCACGAGTGAAGTCCTTGGGCTGGCTGCCATCAGAGCCTGGCGGGAGCGACGCGGGAGCCATGGTGACATCTGCACCAGCTGGGGACAAAGGTGAGCTGGCCCCTGCATCGGGACCTTCCTGGCAGGGCGCTCAGTGTGTTGGGGCCAAAGGCACGTTCTGGTGCTCGGCCACCTGGAAAACAGGGAATTTACAGTGCTGAAGGGCTCGAGTTTTGGTGCCATGGACAGCACCGCTGCCAGCAGTGCCCTGGGAGGGCTGGGTGGTTTTTAACTCATCCCTTTGGCTCTGTGCTCTCTGTCAGCCCGTCCCTCAGCAGCAGGGGCTGGGGGACAGGCTGACTTCTCTTTCCCCTTTCCCCTGCCCTCGGTAGTGGCAAAGGCTCCTCCCTTATGGAAACAGCAAAGGATCACCCAGGAGGTGACAGCCCCAGGGATCAGCACGGGAGGTGACAGGCCAGGATCAGCCCAGGAGGTGACAGCCCCAGGATGGGCACGGGAGGTGACAGCCCCAGGGATGGGCACGGGAGGTGACAGCCCCAGGGAATGGGCACAGGAGGTGACAGCCCCAGGGGATGGGCACGGGAGGTGACAGCCCCAGGGGATGGGCACGGGAAGGTGACAGCCCCAGGGATCAGCAGGGGGGTGACAGCCCCAGGGGATGGGCACGGGAGGTGACAGCCCCAGAGGACACAGCAGGGCCACTCGTGCCAGGGACATGGCGCCGCTTTGCTGAGAGCAGGGGAAAGCCTCTGCCTTCCGCCGCTCCATTTCCAGCAGCACGAGTAGGGCCGGAGCCGTGACATCCAGAAGGAAAGGAAGGCATTCCTCACCCTCCTCACCCTCACCTGCCCGGCGCTCCCCTCCACCGGCACCGGCACCGCCGCGGCAGTTACCGGAACCTCCAACCGCCCTGGGAGGCTGCCGGGAGCCCGCGGGCACAGCCGGGGACAGGCGGGGACGGGAGATGTCGAGGGACAGTGGGGTGATGGGGGATGTCGGGGTGATGGGAATATCAGGGTGATGGGGATGTCGGGGTGATGGGGATGTCGGGGTGAAGGCAGGTCCCAGGGGATATTGGGGTGCCAGAGGATATTGGGGGATGTTGGGGGATGTCAGAGTGCCAGGGGATGCCAGCAGCCCCCCTGGGACGGACACCTGCAGTCAGGGCAGGGCACTGTGCCAGCCCCAAGCACAGCTGGGCTGGGCAGTGGCACAAATGGCTTGGAACACCCCGGGAAGCAGAGCACGGGTGGCCTTTGGACGCCTGTTTGGTTCCAACCCTGAGTTTGGCTTTACACTCAGGAGACCAGAGGTCACCCAGCTCACAGCACAGTGCTGACCCAGGGCTCCAGCAGGGGTTGAGCAAAGGCTTTGGTCACACACGTTTTTGGCTGGTGGCTCTGCCTGCCTGAGCTTCCCCAGATTAATAAAAGAGCTGATTTAGTCATGTAAAGGTCACAAATGTGCTCAGAGTCAGAGTAAAGGCTGGCTTGTGCATCATTTGGGACAAGGCATCCCAGAATTAACTGGGTCCTGATGTCACCTCCCTGCAGCAGGGCACAGCCACCTCCCCCAGGGCAGGGTCCCTGCTGTCCCCCTCTCCATGCTTGCAGGACCACCCCAGCAAGGCAGACCCCACCAAAACCAGCTCTGAGACCCCTGGGAACCCCAATTTCCCCCACACCCTGAAATCCCAGGCTTTGCAGGGTCCCCAAGCCCCGATGCTGACACAGCTCCTCTCAGCACCCTCACCCCAGGCAGGGGGAACAGGAGGGCTGGGAGCTCAGCCCACCCTGCCTGCTCCCCTCAGGACCCCCAGGGTGACCCCAGAGCTGCACACGGAGCTGGGCTCACTCCTGAGGGCAATTCCTGGAGTTAAATATTGGTGTGCGGGAATCAGAGAAGCACAGCCCAGCAATGAGATAGCAAATGTGTGGTTTTGGAAGGTGAGAGAATTGGAATTGTTCAGCCTGGAGAAGAGACTCCAGGGAGACCTTAGAGCCCTCTCCAGAACCTGAAGGGGCTCCAAGAGAGCTGAGAGGGACTTGGGACAAGGAACTGAAGTGACAGGTCAAAGGGAGTGACTTCAAACTGCTACAGGGCAGGGTTGGATGGGACACTGGGCAGAAATTCCTCTGTGAGGGTGCCCAGAGCAGCTGTGGCTGCCCCTGGATCCCTGCAGTGCCCAAGGCCAGGCTGGACACTGGGGCTGGGAGCACCTGGGGACAGTGGGAGGTATCCCTGGGAAAGTGGGAGATGTCCCTGGGACAGTGAGAGGTGTCCCTGCCATGGCAGGGGTGGCACTGGATTGATGCCTGAGTGATTTCCTGGCTCCAGCTGTTCTGGGAAAGGTGAAGGCACCCCAGGAAGAGACATGGAGCTGAAATCCTGTGTCTGGGAAGCTGGCAATGGGAAGAACTGGATGCAAGAGACACCACAAGTGTTCCTATAAACACCAGCATCCCGTTGTGATGGTGATTTTATTGCTCTGAATCCTTCACCAAACTGAGGGAGCCCAAGCCCAGCCAGGAGCCCCAGGCAGCCCTGCCACGAGGAGCTCAGACAGGGGGATGGGATGGGATGGGATGGGATGGGATGGGATGGGATGGGATGGGGATGGGATGGGGATGGGATGGGGATGGGATGGGGAGGAAAAGCACTGCCACCTTCCTCGTGTTCCTGGCATGGGGAGGGAAGGGCTGGGAGCAGGCTGCTCATGGAGCTGGTGGCACAGGTGCCCAACAGTTCTCACAGGAGAAGCTCCAAGCCCAAAGTGTCCCTGCTGTGGTGCCCTCGTGGCCACAGGGCTCACTCTGGGGAAGGGTTGGAGGCACCTGGAGAGCCTTCCCTGGTCCTGCTCTCCCAGCTTAGGGGGACACCGGGCGTGGCAGAGCGAAGAACTTGCCCGGGATTGCCCTCCTCTCGATCTCCAGCCACAGGGAGAACAGATCCAGCTCCCTGTGCTCCGTGGCCAGCTGGAAGGTGAAGCTCTGCAGCAGCGTGGTGAGGAACAGGAAGAGCTCGATGCGGGCCAGCGCCTCCCCCGGGCACATCCTCTTCCCTGGGCACGAGAGAGGGGTGACCGGGGGAACGAGGGGACAGCAGGGTGGGCAGGCAGCCCATGGGGACCAGGGGACAGCAGGGTGGGCAGGCAGCCCATGGGGACGGTGGCACTGTGGTGCCACTGTGTGCCCGTGCTGGCACTCCTGGGCACAGAGCTGGCAGGGTGGGGCAGTGCTGACCTGCTGAGAATGCCATGAAGGCCTCGCGCTTCCTGAACTCGCCCTTCTCATCCAGGAAGTGTGCGGGGTCCACTTTTTTGGGGTTCTCCCACTGGGTTGGGTCCGAATGCACAGAGGAAAGGACCGGAATGACAGGAGTGCCCTGTGGGAGAGGGGTGGGGCAGGGATGGGAGGAGGAGCATCAGTGCCATGCCTGGGCTCTGCTGGGGTGGATCAGTCAGGGAGGAACATCTGGGGGACACGGAGGAGGCTGAGTGTGTACCCCAGTACCCAAGCAGGTTCCCGTGGGGAGGCAGCCTGGATTGGTGGCTCTGTGCCACTGGGACAAAGGACCTGGGGCTCTGGTGTCCCCATGGTCCTGCCAGCCTCTGTGCAGCTCATGGGACACAAATTGCTGAGTTATTCCTGTGGATTTCTGTGAAAGCCTCTCTCACAGCCCCTAACCCGAAGGCAGGAGCTGTTCCCTCAGGGTGGGTTTTGTGCACAGGGTTCCTGGTCAGACAGGAGGGGTGGCTGTCCCCACCTTTGCCGAGGGCTGGGGGTCTGGCCTGGCCCCACCCCAGGCTGGGCTCCTGCTCCCGCCCCGCGGCCCTGCACGGCTCCATGAGGGGAAGAGCTGTGTTCCAGGATGGGCAAGGAAGGGCCCCGGGCTGTGGGCAGGACAGGCAGACACTCACGTGCCTGTACTCCCCTCTGAGAGGTCATTGCTACCGGGATTGGGAAACACCCGGGGGCTCCAGACGTGAGCAAACAGTCCAAGGACAAAGGCAAATGGCCCTGAAGCCCCGCTGCCACCTCTCCCCGGGGCCAGCCCGGTACCTTGGGGATGGTGTAGCCCCTAAACAGCACGTCCTGCGTCGCCATGCGCGGGAAGTTCTCGATGCGGGTCTTGTGGAAGCGCTGCAGCTCGTGGATCACGGCGTTGGTGTAGGGCATCCTCAGCTTGTCCTCCGTGCTGGGGGCACGGCCAGAGCCCACCACGGCGTCAATCTCCTCCTGGACCTTGGCTGGGGACAGCAGCAGGGCTGGATGCCTGCTCTGCAACCTCCCCAGGGTTTCTTACTGGCCTCCTCGGGCACTTACCCTAAACCCAGGGTGGGCCAGAGGGGGAGCAGCCTGCCCTAATCCCTGGTAAAGCCCAGAACAGTCTCTGCCCCCATCCCTCCCTGCACCAGGCAAGCTCAGAGCATCTCCCACATGGTCCAGGGCCATCTGCACGGGCAGGGATGGAGCACAGGGAGGAGCACTCAGATCCCCTGGCCTGTGCGAATCTAACAGCTCCTACCCTCGGGTGACCCACAGGATGATTTGGGTCTGCCCCCAGACAGGACCCTCCAGGGCTGAGACCCTCTGCCCCACGAGCACCCCAGGCACAGGAGCAGCTGTGTTTGCTGCTGTACCTTGGATGTGGGGGTGCTTGGCCAGCATCAGCAGGAAGAACACCAGGGTGTTGCTGGTTGTCACCGTCCCGGCCCCAAAGAGGTTGAACACTGACATGATCAGGTCTTCGTGGCTGTACATGGTCTCTGGGCCGCCCTTCTCCTGCAAGGTGTGGTGGGGAGGGGCTCAGGGTTGTCTGGGTGATCCTGCAGGCTGCAGCCAGGCTGGAGGGCAGCCCCCTCTACCTTCTCTGCTCTGATCAGGAAACAGTCGATGTAGTCCCGGGGGCAGCTGGCGTCCAGAGTCAGCTGGTGGAGCTGCACCTTCTCCTGGATGTGGTCCTTCAGCTTCTGGCAGTCGGCCAGAACCTTCTTGTGCGGCCCCGGGAGCCGGTCCATGATGTTGGGGAAGGTGTTGTACACCTGTGGCACAGGGAGGGGGCTCAGGTTCCCCACCCTTCCCTCACAGCCACGCTGTCCCCCAAAGGCAGGGATCACCCTCAGCCCCTGGGGCAGCAGGCAGGGGCTGCTGAGCACAGCAGGCTCCCACCTTGGCCACGGGGGACAGGAAGAAGCTGACGTAGTTCCCCACGGCATTGAGCAGCTCCAGGAACGCCGCGTCGCTGTAGCTGTAGCGGCTCCCGAACACCACAGAGCAGATCACGTTGGACACGGCGTGTCTGAACATGGTCATGGGCTCAAAGGCATTGCCTGCAGCCATCAGGGGTGAGAGAAGCACCAAAAGTCACCAGTTATTTATCTCCTTCAAGACAGAAAACACCCCTTCCCCCTGCTCTGAGCCCCTGGTCTTGGACCCTGGCTGATCTGTGGGGCCTGGCAGCCGCAGCCAAGAGCCCTCCTGAGCTGGGGGCTCATCCATCCATCCATCCATCCATCCATCCATCCATCCATCCATCCATCCACCTCCCCTGCCACAGCTTGGACTGAGGGTGGCACAGGCACCTGCAGGACATCCAGGAGATGTGTTGGCAGGGGCTGGGTATTGCTGGAGAGGAGGAAATCACCCTGATATGCCTGAGGGCAGTGTCCCAGCCAGGCGTTCCCAGCCCACACAGGTCTGTTCCCTATTCCTGCTCTTCCAGCAGGGAATGCTCCTCAGTTGTGGCCCTCCCTGCACCAGTTCAGAGCAGGATCTCCCTCCTGGCCCCTCAGCCACGCCTGTAGCACATCCCTGCAGCTCCTGTGTGGGGTAGGGCTGGATCTCAGCCCTTTCCTGCATGGGTCACCCACACCAGGCCCTGCAAACAGCTTGGGGCCCCACATGTCCCATGGGGCTCTTTTGTGTCCTCTGCCTGCCACAGGGCCAGCAGGGACAGGAGCCACGTCACCTTTGAGCTTTGCCAGCAGCTCCACCAGGTGCTGGGCCTCCTGCTGCACCTTCTGGGACATGGAGCTCTTCCCCATGCCAAAGTCCCGCAGGGTGCTGAGCGTGAACCTCCGCAGCTCCCGCCACTTCTTCTCATTGTCAGAGACAAATCCTGGGGGGACAGGGAGGAGATCAGCCCCTGCCCTCCCTGCTGCTCCCCAGGAGCGGGAATCCTGCTCTGAGGAGCAGCAGAGCAATGAGCCAGGGGATGATGCAGGTGTGCAGAGTGTCCGTGAAAGGATGAGGATCTCTGCAGCAGCTCAGAACAGAGCTGGGACTGCCAAGCTGGAGTTAATACTGCCCTTGCCCTTGTCATAGGACTTGAAGGGTCTTTTGGAGCAGGAAATGGGTGTTTGAGCTCTTGGGTGCTGAGCCCTTCCCTGGGCTAGAGGTGTGGCCATCTGCTCACCCAGGTGGATCCAGGAGAGGCCCAGGCACTCACCGTAGTTTTTGGAGAGCTGCATCAGGAGGGGGATGGAGGGTCTGCCCCCAAACTCCTCGGAGTGTCCCACCAGGGCGTCCTTCACCACCTCGTACCCACAGAGCACCACCACCGGTTTCAGCCCCAGCCACACGGTGAAGATGGGGCCGTAGGTGCTGCTGAGCTGGGGATGGGCACCTCTGTCAGCCACGGTCCCACACCAGTTCATTGACTTCATTTCAAACTGGGACTGGAGCCCACAGCACTGGTGAATGCCCAGCAGGGATGGCAAATGCCTCCCTCAAAGCTGTGACTTTATCCCATTCCCAGCCCTGTCCCTGTCCCTGTCCCTGTCCTGTCCCTGTGGGTTTTATCCCAGTGCCACTTTGGGGGTTCAGAGCATCATCTCCAGGAGCAGCTCTGGACAGCAGCAGTACTGCAGCCCTCGAGGGGCATTGTCACCACGTGAAAGCCTTACAGGAGAAAAGGCTTCAATAACAGGGCTGATTCTGCCCCCAGCAGAAGGGATTTAGGCAATTCTGGGAGAGCAAGAGATGAGGGAGGGAAGAAGAGAAAAGAAAGTTAGGAAGAGTCACTTATAGGACTCCCCTTTTATTTTGGCACGGGACTTTCCCTGTCTGTCCTGCTGTCCTGCAGATGGGTCCAGCCCGGCCACTTGTCCCTTGTCCCTTGTCCCTTACCTTCTCGTAGTGCCTGTAGAGGGGCAGCACATCCTTCTGCCACAGGTTGCCCAGGATGGGCCACGGGGCTGGGCCAGGAGGCAGCTGGCTCCTCCTGGGGTCACTCCGCCAGACCAGGAGCCACAGGACGGAGAGGAGGAGGAGGAGGAAGAGCGGAGTGACGAGCAGCTCGGTGTCCATCCTCAGCACGCTGCCGAGCAGGGAAAGAAAGGAAGGAATTCCGGGGAGGAAAGTGCACAGAGAGCGGAGCAGAGGCGGCTGTGGGTGCCCTCCCTGCCCGGCACAGCACGGCCGTGCAGAGCTCCGGGGGCTCGGGGCTGCTCGGGACCAGAGGCGCTGCTGTGTCCCGGCCACGCCTGTCCCCGCTGGTCCCCGCCGGGCTGGGACAGGGGCTCGGAGCCCTCCTGGGCACCGGGAGCTCGGTGACCCCGCGGAGCCCTGGGGCTGCAGGACTGTTCCTGCCCGTGCCGCTGAGTCACCTTTGCCCAGTGCTCCCGTGCTGCGGCACGCGGCAGGAGAAGATGTCACTGTCACTGTCCTGGCCCAGCCTTTCATGTCCCGCTGTCGCTGCCCCGCGGGTCACTGCCCTGCTCACCAGGGCAATGACCCAGGAGAGGCTGTTCTGGTAAACAGAAGTGGCAGAGGGGACACTGTGCCTGGCCACATGCCTGTGGGCTTACAGTGTTCCACCAAATTCCCTTCTGGTGGAAAATGGATCAGAAAATAGAAAAAAAACTTTTTTTTTCTGATATCTTTTGGGGCTCCTCTTGGGCTTTGGAGGAACATCAGCCCAAGGTGGTGTGGTTATTGGAGGTGTGGGTTAACTCCTCCCTGTGCGTCTTGCTCTGAGCAGCTGCACATCTGGCTGCACATGAGCACATCTGGCACAGGCACAGTCACCCCATGGCTGGGCTGAGCGAGCTGGGCACAGGGCAGCTCCCAGGAAGGGATGGCATTCCTCCTGGGGGAGTACAGGGAGGAGGTTCAGGTCCATGCTAGCCCCTGCTGAGGAAGGAGCCCCTCAGCAGAGGGAATTCTGTGGTGCTGGCAGAGAAGAGCCTGACCTGGGGCACTCCCCTGGAGCAGCCAGGCCCAGCAGTGACAATGACACCAAGGCAAGGGATGCTGTCCTAGTACCACTTTCCCAAGGGCATCCCAAACCCTCCGAGGTGCTCTGCTCCCCCAGGGCCCCATCCCTGTGGGGTGGAGGATGTGTGAACATTGCAGGCTGTCCCCTCTGCCAGCCCAGGCTGAGGCAGCCCTGGCAGCCGCTTGCCATGAGTCCCAGACCCCGTCATGTCTGAGCTGGGAGTATTTTTGGTTGCTCTCAATAATGCAGCAGCACTGGCTGAGCACAGCCTGGCTGTAATTGCAGGCCCAGTGTCATTTGTCATCAGTGTCACTCTGCTAGCTGCCAGGGAGCTGCAGGGCAGCGTGATGCCAGCGCCCCTGTCACAGCCCTGGGGCTGTCATCCCATGATGTCCCAGCTCTGGTGACAGCCCTGAGCACTGAGTGGGGCTCTGGGCTTTGGTACCTGCGGGTCCAGCCCTGCACCCTCTGGGGCTCAGCACAGGAGCGCTGTCCCTTCCTTCCTCCATCTCCACATCCCAGATAAAACAGCAGACAGGCCAGGCTTTGCAAGGTGTACTGGGCCCTTCCTTCCTCCATCTCCACATCCCAGTTAAACCAGACAGGCCAGGCTTTGCAAGGTGTGCTCATCTCATGAGCAGCATGGGGCTTTGCCCAGCACATTTTACCAGCACATTTCTCGTGGTTCATGAAACATCTCAGGGGTCTCTGGGAGCCCTGTGGGACACCAGGGGTGGGACCTCCTGTGGGTGTGAGGCAGCCAGGAGGTTCTGTGTCTGCTCTTCCCAAGCAGGAAGATGTAATTCAAGAGGAAGATGAAGCAACCCTCACTTTCCCTCAATAAATATCATCAAACACCTGCTCCTGGTTTTAATGTGATGGAGCAGCAGCAGCAGCGATGTGTACAGGGGTGGCAGAGCACAGCAGAGCACGATCCTGGCATTGGGAACAGGCGTGGGAAGGGTAATGGTTAATCAGGGACAGACAGCCGGGATCCCTCCCCAGTTCCCGTGGGATCCCTCCCCCCCAGCCGTGCCCACCAAGGCAGGATGCCCAGGGTCACTGACCCGGTGCGAGGCCAGTGGGATGCCAGGGATGCGCTCACATTCGGGAATGCCCTGCTGGAGCGGGTCATGCCCGCGGGCACAGCCCCTCTGACCCTGGGCAGAAATCCAGCCTGGGCAGGGAGCGATCCATGCCCAGCACCGCGCCCGGGGTGACAAATGATGAAGAGATAATTAAACTTTCCAACAGCATTTCAATTTCCAATCTCCATCTGCTTCCCCTGCTGCCCACCCGAGGGGTCACGGGTGTGAGGAGGGAAGGGCGGCTTTGGGAGCTTTGCAGCTGCACCAGGCACTGCCCATAGAGCCTGCAGTAATTAATTGCTTAATTAGGCAGCATTCATTCATTTATCCCTGCTGTAATTCCCCGAAGAGCAAGGCTGGCTGCAGCAGGGGCTTGTGGTGGGTCTGGATTATGGGTGCAATTCCAGGAAAGGAGCCTGCAGCTCTCCCTGAGCCCTCACAGGACCCGGGCCCTGCTCCCACTTCTCCATAAACACGGCTCTATTCCCAAGCCATGTTTGGAGAGGGCAAACTTTGCCCTGTGCTCATGGAAATGAGCTGAGCCTTGCCACGCTCCCGTGTCCCTGGGGGTGGGATGGATCCCAGCCAGATGCCAGGGAGCTGCTGGGAAATCACCCAAGGATGTGGAATACAGGGGATTCCTTAGAGCAGCTGCCCTGCCCTGAAACCTTCCCGTCCTGCTGCTCACCTTCCTGCAACAATTACAGAGAGGAGAAGAAATCCCCCCTTCTCCTCTGCTGCCTGGCCAAGAGCCCAGGCCCTTACCCGGGACACGGGGCTCCTCTGCTCCCCGTTTGTGTATTTATCACATCCATAAACCTCATTGAAATGCGTCCATTCAATGAGGGCAAATCAGCACTCCACGCTGATGGGGGTGATGTTCACACCCTCCCCATCAGCTCCGGGAGAGAGGCAGCACCGGGGGAGCCGGGCTGGGCACCGGGCACGGCCCCGCGTCCCTGCCAGTGGCACCGGGAGCTGCTCCAGGGCCGGGAATGCCAGAACCTTCCTCATTTCTGTGCCCGGTGCCAGCTCTGGGGGCTGGGCCGGGAGCCCCGGCGGGCAGGGTGAGGCTCGGTGTGCGACCCTACAAACCTGTAGGACTTCAGGGGGGCTCGGTGTGCCCTGTGCGACCCCACAAACCACCCACAGGACTGCGTGGGGACAAGAGACGGGAGGCTCTGCAGGCTCTGCCGCTCCTCTCACGGGCCGGGTCTGCCCTCTCAGAGGATGGAGCCCCTGTGGACAGGGCAGGGAGCAGGCACAGCCCCAGGCCGAGCGGGGCAGCTCCGGTGCCATCTGTCACCGGTGCCATGGGCACGGCTGGGCCAAGTGGCAGATGGCAGCTCCAGCCGGGAGAGGGGAGCAGGGGATGCTGCAGCACGGGCAGAGAGCCCTGCTGCCAGGGAATTCACTCCTGCCTGGCGCAGGGTAATTCACAGTGCACAGGGACTGAAACACGGAGCGCACAGCCTGGTGCTTCTTGGGATGGGATGGGATGGGATGGGATGGGATGGGATGGGATGGGATCCTGCAGAGGTTGAAGGCTCGTGCTCCTGCACAGCTCAGCCAGGACAGAGCAGGGGTTTGCTGGTGGTCTCTTGTCCCCCACCAGCCCAGGGATAAGGAGTGGGAGCAGCTCCCCAGCTGCACCCCCTGCTCTCCTCCTCCCTTTCCCCATTTTCCTGCTGCTGGGATTGCACAGACGCCGCTTCCATCCCACCCTTCATTATCTCTGTCTCCTGGAGCAGCAAACAGGGAAATGTGATTAAAGCCTCTCTCAGGGAGCTTATCAGCCTGTGGGAAGGCCATGAGCTCCCTTGCGCCGGGAGAGCACCCTGGGCTGCTGGGGTGGCAGCAGCATGGCCGGGCTGAAGCTCCTGCTGCCTGCACCCCATGGTGCCCAGCCTGAGGAGAGGCCGGGGGGCTGGGACAGCAGCTGGTGGCTGTCCGGGGAGCAGGAGGGACAGGAGGGAGGGTGCGGGGCAGGAGGGATGGTGAGGACAAGAGGGAGGGTGAGGACAGGAGGGAGGGTGAGGGCAAGAGTGATGGTGCGGGACAGGAGGGGGGAATGCAGGGCAGGAGGGGCAGGAGGGACGGTGCCGGCAGGAGGGACAGGAGGAGCAGGAGGGAGGGTGCGGGGCGGGAGGGAGGGATGGTGCGGGCAGGAGGATCCCGCTCTACCCCCGCGGCTGGGCCAGCGCTGCTCCCGCCGGCGCTGCTCTGTCACACGCTTTGCGCTGAAATTCGCTGCCCTGACGTTAATTGGCTCTGACCCATCTGGGCCGCCGCGATCGTATCTTGGAGGTTCAGCGGCCCCGAGATGCTGGGATGGCCGGGAGGGGACAGCCCTGGCACCGTGCGAGGGAGCCAGAGGCGCTCGGACTGACCTTATTGGCAGCGCGGCGCTGCTGAGGGCGGGGAGGATCCGCCCTGACGGGGATTTGGAGCTGCCTCCGGGCCAGGGGGAGCTGGGCAGCGTTACTGTGTCCCTGTGTCCTACGGGGATTTGCTCGGTGCTGTCCGTGAGTGTCACCCTTCCTGTGCCCGTGGAAGGAGCATCTTGCTGGCACCGTGCTGGGAACCACGGCTCCGAGCCGTGCTGCTCCCCGTCCCTCCTCAAAGCAGCCAGAACTCCCTTCCCACCTCCGGACACGAGAAAATGTCTGCCTTTTCCATCCCGCAGTCATGGTGCAATTTAGAATGGGAAATCGGGGAGAGGAGTGCTGAGCATGCAGCAGCTGGTGCCAGGGAAGATGCCAGGAGTGCCTGGCTCTCAAACATTCCCAGATCCTGAGAGAGCCGTGTGGGGCAGCAGCAGCATCCCAGGGAGGGAAGGGCCCACACTGGGCATCAGCAGAGGCTTCGGGTTCCTGCAGCAGGAGCCCGGCTCCCTCAGCCCCATCCCCGTGGAGAGCGGTGCCCCGGCTGTGACCGGCTCCTGCTGCCCTGCCCGGGGCTCCTGGGCTGCTCTGTCCGGGCTCTGCAAACCCGCCCCAGTGCCGGGGGTGCGAGCTCCAGGGGCTGGGACAGCGGGGATGGGGGTGCGGGGTGGGAGCGGGGGCTGCAAAGGCTGTCCGAGGAGATGCCAGGAGATGCCGGGGACTGCAAGGGCCGCGGGAGCGGGGCTGGGGCCGCGGGAGCTCGGGGAGCTGCCCCAGGACATGCCGGGGGATGCCGGGCATGCGGGGCCGTGCCGAGGGACACCGAGGTGATGTCGGGCGGATGCGGGGGATGCTGGAGCGGCGCTGGAGCCGTCACGGGACCCGAGGGGATGCCAGGTGACGCTGGGCGTGCCAGGGGGATGCCGGGGCCACGCCAGGTGAGGCCGAGGCCATGTCGGGGGAGGCTGAGGGATGCCGGGGGGATGCGGGGCCACTCCCAGGGATGCCGGGGGAAAGTCGGGGGGTGCCGGGGGGGATGCCCGGCTCCGGGCTCGCTCCGAGACCCCACCCCCCCGGCCCGGAGAGCCCGCCGGGGCGGGCGGCCCCGGACTACATTTCCCATGTCCGCCGCGGCCGGGGGCGGTGCGGGGCGGCGCGGGGGGCGCGGAGCGCAGGCGGAGGCGCGGAGAGGCGCAGGGGCGGCGGGGCCCGCTCGGCCCGGCTCGGCTCGGCTCGGCCCGGCCCGGCTCGGCGCCGGGCGGGGATGCGGGAGGGGCGGCCCGCTGCCCCCGGCCCCGCTGCCCGCCCGCACCGCCCGCACCGCCGCCACCATGAAGAAGCAATTCAACCGCATGCGCCAGCTCGCCAACCAGACCGTGGGCAGGTGGGGACGGGATGGGATCGGATGGGATGGGATGGGA
>JAHXMQ010012007.1:6027027-6055064 GCA_020466415.1 Ammodramus savannarum pratensis
ACAGAAATCCAGCTGCTCCCAGGAAGAGGGGAAAGCACAGAAGGTGCAGCTGCTCCAGGAGCAGGATTGCCCAGGCAGGGATGCTGGGAGATGCCAGGCTGTGTGCTCTGGGCATCCCAAGCAGGAGCCAGACCAGTGCTGAGGGTTACAGGGCAGGAAGAATCAAACTCCAAGGCACAGGAGCAAACTCTCTGCACTCCCTGTCCTCTCCCCATCACGAAACACTGCTCAGAAAATCATTCCCAGAGTGGGACACATTTCCAAAACTTCCAGCAGGGAAGGTTTATTGTGGAAATCCGATGGTTTGGATCCATGTGTGTGGTTTGGGGAAGACTTTTCTGCTGTTTCTGGCTTGGAAACCCATGAGGGTTCTTGGAGATTGTGTCCCTGCCCCCAGGCAGGAAGGGCAGGGTGAGGCTGATGCCAGGGCGTGACTCTTCCCTTGGTCCCTGCTGGGGCTCAGGGTGAGGCTGGATGAGCCCCCAGCAGCTCCTGCCCAGCTCTGCTCTCCCTTTTCCCCCTCCTGACGGTTGCCAAGGGAGCGGCCTGTGCCTGCTACAGCATCACCGTGCGGTTGCTAAGGGACCAGAGTGCGGTTGCTAGGGGACTGGGATGCTGAGGTCCTTCATCCCGAGCACCCTGGGGCTCTGCTACCCCACAGCTCCTCTGGCCTGCGATGTTTTGCTGCAGCTGCACCCAACTGAGCAGCTGGGGATGCCCCCAGGGGCCCAAGGCAGATGCTGCCAGATGTCCAGCACAGCTGGAGGGGCAGGTGGCACAGCTGGCACCAAAAGCTGTGCTGCTGTGTGCCCTCTGTGTCAATAAACACAGAGATACACAAACCCAGGGTTCCTGCAGCCTGTGCCCAGGGACACGCCAGGGACACCCCAGGGGCGCCCCAAGCTGCCCGGGGGCACACTGGGGACACACTGGGGACACACTGGGGACACCTCAGCTCGCCTGGGGCACAGGGCGGGACTGGGGACAGGGACGGTCCCTCCTGGCCTGGGGAATTACCCGGGACGTTCCGATCCCTGCTGGAACGATCACTGCGCTGAGGTTCCCAGCAGGAATTTCCCGGGGGCAGCGCCAGGGCTGGAGCAGCTCCAGAATCCCAGAATGGCATCGGCACAACCGTGCCAGCTGCGAGAGGGGAATCCTCGGCAGGGCGGGCAAAGGGAGCAGGCGGCTGGGATAGGAGGAAGTGACAGGGCTGGGACGGGAGGAGGGGACAGGGACTGAAGGAGGTGACAGGGATGGGACAGGAGGAGGTGACAGGGCTGGGACTGAAGGAGGTGACGGGGCTGGGACGGGAGGAGGGGACATGGCTGAGACGGGAGGAGGTGACAGATGGGACAGGAGGAGGGGACAGGGATGGGACAGGAGGAGGTGACAATGCTGGGACTGAAGGAGGTGACAATGCTGGGACAGGAGGAGGGGGCAGGGCCGAGCTGCTTTCCCCCACCTGCAGCAGGAGGCTGGGATGTAATTCCAGCCCCTCGGCAGAGCCCACGAGGGCAGGAAGGCTCCTGGGTCGGTTCTGGGATGGTTCCCACCGGACGTGGCTGGCACCGCCCTGCCCTCCCACACTGCTCCCGTCACCGTTCTGCGGGACACTGAGCAGGTCAGAGTGTGCTGTGACATGGGGACAGTGGGAAGGTCACAGCACAGCCCAGCCAAGGCTGCAGGGCTCAGCTGGAGGGGGCCAGCCCTTGGCTGAGCCTTCAGGAGTTGTGGTCAGTCCTGGCACTCTGCAGCCCTCAGGAATTCCAAGGAGCTGCTCCCCAAGCAGGCGGTGCTGGACAAGAAGCTCTGACGGGACCTTTGTGTGCCTGGAGCTGCTGAATTCAGGGCAGAAGCAGAGGGAGGGCAGTGCCAGGAGAGAACTGCTGGAAAATTAACCCACAAGCCCTGGGATGGAAAAGGGGACACCCATGGCACTTCACTAAAGCTGAGATCAAGCCCACGATCCAAATCTCCCTCTGGGGATAGACAGGATGGCCCCAAGTGTGGCCACACTGCCCAGGGGTCCCTGTGCTCCCACAGCTCTCCCAGAGCAGCACAGCCACACACAGAAAACCCTACACAAACCCTACACACAGAAACCCCAGTGCCAGAGCCAAAGGGATCCTGCCTGGCACCGCTTCAGTCTGGCAAACCGAGCACAGAAATTTGGAGATGCTCTGATCATCCCAGCCAGCCCAGGGAGGGGCCTCAGCTAACAAGGAGTGTAACAGCCAGAGACCTCCATTGCAGATGGTTTGGGGACAGCATTTGGGCAGCCAGCAGCCAGCTGGGATGAGTCACAGCAGCCAACAGTGCAGGGTGAGCTTTGGGCAATTCTCCTCAGGACTAGAGTTGGAAAATCCATTGTCAGCCCCTGAGGAGGGTCAGAGCCCTTCATGGGGGCACCATCCCGAGAAGCCTCAGCTCAGCCGTGTGTTCCCTCTGCTCCAGCCAGCAGCAGGGACAGGGCACACTCAGCCTGTCCCAGCCAGCAGCAGGGACAGGGACACCCATCCTGGCTCCAGCAGGAGAGGCTCCAAGGGCTCAGTGCTGCACAGGCTCAGTCTGAGCTGTCCTGGTGGGGAGGAAGCAGCAGAGCAGCACCCCAATAGCAGATAGGGATTGCTGTTCTTACCTGTCCCAAGGTTCTCACCCACCCCAAGGTTCCCAGGAGCTGGGAGCTCACAGAACTGCTCTGAATCAGCAGAATCACAGCCACCAGCTCTGCCCACGGGCACCCACAAGGCATGTCGTGCCCATACCCAGAGCACAGGACGGGCTGCTGAATCCCTCAGAGCCCCACGGGCGGTGTAGGGGAGGACACACACTGCCAGGAAAGGCACAAAGGGAAAGGACCCAAACCTCCACAGCTCCCCCAGGAGCTGAGCAGCTTCACGGGCACCTCACAGCCCCCAGGCTGTACCAGCAGGATGCTGGAGCTGGTGACCCCTCCGGCCCTGCCCCTCCAGCTGTCTGTCCGTGCCCGCTGGGCGCAGGGGGCTGAGGGGAGCAGAGAGGGGCAGGGAAGGGGAGGGCTCGGAGGGGCGGCGGAGCAGAGGGATCGCAGGCGCCTCCCTCGGCCCAGCCCAGCGCTGCGACCCTTCCTCTAGCCCAAGGTCGAGGGCTCTGCTCAAGGCGACTCCCCCGCTTGGCGTGCCCGCTCTCCTCACCTCGGTCCTGCTGCAGGGACCGGTCTGAGAGGGGCAAAGGCGGTGAAGGACAGGGCGAGCCCCCCTGTGCCCGCTCCCAGCCGTGCCCAGGGCCGCGCACGCAGCGGGATGTGACCGAGCTGCCCCGGTGTGTCCCTGCAGACACCCCCTGCACCCACCCTTCATCCCCTCATCCCCCCCTCCTCCCGTCCTTACTGTCCCCCAGGCACTCCATCCATCCATCCATCCATCCATCCATCCATCCATCCATCCATCCATCCATCCATCCATCCATTCCCGCTCCCGATGGCCGCTCTGGGACCCGGCCCCGGCTCCGTTTGCTGGATGAAGCCGCCGGTTCCCCGCCAGCTCCCGGGGCTCGGTGTCCCGAATTGTCCCGGAGCCTGGGCCGGGGGAAGTTGGGCTCGGGCTGTGCCGGTGCCGGTACCGGTGCCGCGGCGCTCACCTGGCCCCGCGCCGGCCGGCGGCCAGCGGGTGGATTCCATGGATCCGTAGCGGGGGGAAGCGCGGCTGCCCTCCATCCGCAGCCAGCGCGCCGTGCTCCGCCGGGCCGGGGGCTCCCGCTGCTTTCACCGCTCCCTCCGCGCTGCTCCCTCCGCTCCGCTCCGCCGGGGCGGGGGCTCCCGCCGCTCCCTCCGCTCTGCTCTCGCCGCTCCCAGCCCTCCTCTCCCTCTGCTCTGCTCTCTCCGCTCCGCCGGGGCGGGGGCTCCCACGGCTCCCGCCACTCCCTCCGCTCCGAGCCCCCCGCCTGCAGCCCCCGGCCCCCGCAGCTTCACCCGGGGCTCGTCCCGGCCCCTTTCAGCCCCAAAGGCGCAGCATCGGCACCGACCGAGCGGGGCGCGGGCACTGAGGGCGCCCAGGCTCTGTGGGGCACAGGGGTGGGACACGGGGGTGAGACACGGGGTGCCAGGGGTGAGGCTCAGCACCCAACAGCCCCCTAAAACCCGCTGAGCCAGGGCAGCCGTGGTTCCTGGGAGAAGCAATTTTTGCCCATGGAAAAACCCAAAAGCAAGAGTTTGAGCCGAGCCCCAAGGGCTGGAGAGCAGCAGGACCAGGGGCTCCCTCCTCCCCCGGCCAGGACAGCAATGCCCGGGGCACTGCCCCAGGCTGGGCACGGCAAACGGCCAGGACGGGCTGGGCATGGGGGGCAAACCCTGCTCTGACGGGGGTTTGTGCCCCCAGAGCTCCTGGCTGAGGATTCACGGCTGTGCAGGGACACACCTCAGCACCCCCTCCCCTCTCCAAAACACTCCGAGGGGACACACAGAGTCCTCTGCTGGGACAGCTCTCAGCCCGGCCGTGCCTCAGGGCGACACTGATGTCCCCATGCACAGCTCCAAGGGCTCAGGCACACCCCAGCTCGGTGAGGGGCTCAGGGACACCTTGGGAAGTGCCCCTGGCTGGAGAGCAGGGACACGGTGACACTGGGGGGGTCTGGGGGATCCAACCCCACCCAGAACCAGCCCGTGGGCTCTGCTCACAACAGCCTCAGCTCCAGCCAGTGCAGCACAAACCCGAGCAAAATCCTGGAATTCCCACCTCCAACAGCCAAAGAGGAGCTCCCGGCTCTTGATCCAGCCGAAGGATTTGAAGCAGAACACATGCCAGAGACGGTGCTTCATTTTTGAGGGTAGCTGGAATATAAACATAATGAGGCAAAAATTAAGAGTCTCTGTCTAAAAACGGGGGAAAAAAGGATATGGGAGCTGCTGCTCTGGGATGGAAATGCAGGAGCACTCTCCCAGGAGCAGCACAAAGCCAGGGGGCCGTGGAGGTGGGCTGGGAGCTGGAAGGGCGACCCTTGACAAACTGGGAGCTCCAGCATTCCGGGAAATCGCTCAGGAATGCCCTGGGGCTGTACGGAACGGCTGGCTCCCAGCCGAGGGGAGAGACACGGCTGCCCGGGCTGCTTTGGGCGTGCAGGGGCTGCTTTGGGGGTTCGGGGTGCAGGGAAGGAGAGCCATGAAGCTGCTGCCTCAGCCGATGAAAGGATCAGCGCCCCCAGCCCTGGAGCCAGCGGGGCTGCAGTGACTCACCTTGTTTTGGTCGCTCGGAAGCACAGAGAAAATGAACCTGTAAATATTTTAATCAGTTCTTCAGGCAGGCACTCTCCAGGATGACTTTCACTGCAAGCAGCCAGATCTGCTGGGGGCTGAACTGGAGTTTAATGCATTTTATACACTCAGTTTATCGGGAGTGAATCAGGCAGAGTCACCCAGAGCCAGGATACAATTCACCACTGGAGCTGCTGGATTGGATGGAATCCTCGGGGCACAGGGGAGTGCAAATCAGGCACAGGAGCAGCTGGGCTTCCTCCCCAGCCCAGCACCTGGAACTCTGAGGCTGAGGAGTTTCAATGGAACTTTCCCTGCTCCTCCTCAGGGAGATGTGCTCGTGCTGTGGATGGGCAGGACTTAAGCGAATAGCCAAAGTCAGTGTGATAATCTTGCACAATGAGGGATTTTTTAAAGATTATCAATCCATTAAACACATTCGGTGCAGATTCAGGGGAGTCACCCCTCTGCACAGCTCCGGGATGGACAGGCTCCTGTCGCTGCAAGGCTTCTCCCCGTGAATCTGGAATCCAACAGCTGAGGCAGATGAAAAGGGCACGGCTCACCCAGGTAATCGGCTTCTAACGAGGGCAGCAGAAGCAGCAGCTGCATTTCAAAGCGTTCCAGCTCTTTCTGTGCCGCTCACAAAGGCTCGGGATGCGCTGCGCGCAGGGATGAGCTGACTGCAGGCAGATCCCCCATTAACACGCTTTGTTCCTCGGGTATTACACGACAATAAGACCGGGAGAAATTCTTGACATCAAAATTGCTCCGCTCGTGTTTGAATTCCCGGGAGATGATAACATCTTAATAAAAAGTTCCAGCTATTCTCGGCACGGGGACAGCTCTGTCTGTGGAGCCACTCCAGCGGAGCATTGTGCTGGCACACAGGATCGCTGCCGGGAGAGGGGGAGCTAATTACCCTGAAAACATCTGATGCACACATAATGCGGGATCGATGCCTACAGAGGGAGGAATCATCGCCCAGAGCCCTTTCCTTGTCTCCAGCGCTTCCTGCCGAGCCCACAGCGCGGCACGGTGACACACAGCCAGGCCATTTGCATATGCCACAATAAACGTGCATCTCCATAAATATTCTGCTCTCAGCAGCTGCCTGTCTCGGGGCTTGTGAGCCACTCATGCAGATGTTACTGAAATCCATCCCTGTGCGCAGGAATGATGCGATTTCCTGACCGAGGAATTCCTGATAACTGACAGCAGCCTTTGCTGCGCCTGAAGAGACTCCAAGGCTCATTTAAACCCATTTAAGATCTTCTGATGACACCAGACCGCCGATTTTCCGTTGAGAAGCAGAACTTACCTCCTGGAGAGGGGCTGGAATCTGTGCCTTGGAGGTGAAGGCAGGGCAGGTGAGGAGGCTTCAGCCAGGAACGGGTTAAAAGAGGAAGGCTAGGAACCAGTGACTTCCAGCTGGGAACAACCTGGGATAACTCAGTGTGAAGGAGATCCTCTGGCATGGAGCGAGCGCTGCTCGCTGCTGTGCACCTGTGCCCCGGTGTTGCTTCCTTAGTGAGGGTTAATAAGGGACATAAATTCCCCTTCTCTTTCTGGGGTTGTGCTGTCCCTGCCTGGCTGTTTCAGCAGCCGCAGGAGCCCTGCTCAGGATGCGGCTGAGCGAGGGCAGGTGTCCCATCCCAACCCCGGAAATCCCAGCCCGGGAGCCCAGGCCCCTTCCTGCCACCTGGAGCTCCGGACACACTTTAAATCAGCACCGGGAAGTGCCCAGGAGGGCCGGGCCCGGCGCGGGCTCTGAGCACACCTGGAGGGCTCTCCCAGCAGATTCCCAGCAGGACACACCGAAATCAAAAAGCACGACACGCGGGCGGTCTGAGGAAAAACCTCCTCTTACAAATGAACGGGGTTTTTATTCACATCCCTTATAAAGTGCAGAGTTCACCGCCACCCCAGAAGGGTTCTGGTGCTGTCAGCATGCCAATAATTTCCATTTGGTGATGTCACAGCCCAGGTCACAACTGTCACTCAGCCTCAGCAGCAGCTCTGGCAGCAACAATCCAAGCTTGGTTTGTGACTGAAAACTCAGCTACATTCATTTAGCCAATGTACACCTGAAATACCCTTTTGGGATTTTGGAAGCAAAATCATCAAGTTAAAAGGGAAAAATTACAAAAATGTAGAATGCTATAAAGTAAAAAAAAAGATTTATAAGAGTTTTTTTAAAATAAAAATCTCTCCTGTCAGATATTGCAGTATATATTCAGCAGTTCAGAATTGATGGTGATTTCTGGACATTATCATTGCCAGATTCCCACTCCACCCCACAGATTTAGGTACAGACTAGTTGATCCCATGCTGCTGTATCCAATTCCTGTTAAAGCTCTCATCCTTCATCGCCTTTACCAGCCAGTCCTTCTCGCTCCCCTCCTCAGAGTCACTCATTTCACTGGAATCCGCAGCCAGCAGCCGGGAATAATTAATTTTCCTCTGCCGGGGCAATCTGGATCGGACAATTAGGGAGAAGACAGTCCAGATCCCGAGCCCCACGCAGCTGGCCCGGAGCAGCGCGGGCAGCCCGAGGCGCTGCACCCCAAACCCTGCCCCGAGGCTGCCCAGGCCGGCCCCGGCCGTGCCCAGCGCCCGCAGCAGGGCGAGCAGGGCGCGCTCGGTGCCCGGCGCGGCCACGTCCCGCACTGTCCCCCGCATGTGGCACCGCAGGGCCCCGCTGCCGAGGCCGGACAGCGCCTGCAGGGGCAGCGCTGCCCAGGGCACCCGGAGCAGGGAATAGCTCAGGAGCTGCGCTGCCAGCGCGCCCAGGCCCAGCGCCTCCGCCCCGCCGCCCGGCAGCGCCCGCAGCAGCCGCGGCCCCAGCGGGTGAAGCGCCAGCTCTGCCAGCGGCCCCAGCGCCACCCAGAGCCCCACGAGCAGCTCGCTGCCGCCCTGGTCCTGCAGCTGCCACGGCAGGAAGTTGTGGCTGGCAGAGCTGGCAGCGCCCACGAGGAACAGGGTGCCCGCAAAGAGCAGCGCCCGGCCGTGCCCCCGCAGCAGGGACAGCGCTTTGGGCAGCCCCGGAGCGCGGGGGCTCCGCCCGGGAGCGTGGCTGGGAAAGGAGACGCTGACCGTCAGGGAGAGCACAGCCAGGACAGCGTAGGCGTAGAAGTGCACGGCCAGGCGGGGGACGGAGCCGCCGAGGGAGCAGGGCAGCCGATCCACCAGCACGGCCACGCCGCACGCCCCGGCGGCTGCACCCACACAGCCCCACGGCCACAGCCCCCCGTGCCTGTCCGTGGCGTCCACAAAGTCCAGGTACTCATACACGCTCTGGTCCATGGTCCATTCCAGGGACGTGGCCAGCAGCTCCCAAAGCACCACGGCGCCCAGGACCATGAGAAAAACCCGGTACTCTCTGTCCTGGGAGATGCTCTGCGCTGCCTCCAAGCTGCCATCTCCAGAGTCTGAAAGGTTTTCAGGCATGTGGGTATCGCCAACGGCGGGAAGAGCTGTTTTAAACAAAGCTGGCTCATTACTCTCAGTAGCATTTAGGCTTTCCTCAGCATTATCAGCGGGATCGGTGGCGGCAGAACCCGAAGTTTCCTCCTGGAGCCCAGGGGAGGGAGGGCTGTAGGATGCCGGCCCTCCTGGTTCCGGTGTCTGCTGATCGATGCCTTTCACCGTCCGGCCAGAGGGACCATCCGAGGAGCCTTTTCCCTTTGGATCACCTTCCCCCGCCCCTCTGCCGCGTTCCTGAAGCGCACCTGCTGTGCCCAACAGCCCCGGGGAGGCTGAACTGCCCAGAGCGGGCTCCCCGCTCGCTGCCACCACGTCAGCAGCCGCTGTCCCGGCTCGCCCTGGCACAGCTCTGGTGTGCGGCACAGCGCTCGGGTTCAGCGCTCTGTCACTGCTCCTGCCAGGGCTGGGCACGGGGCTGGGCACGGGGCTGGGCACTGCGGTGGGCACCGGGCTGGGCACCGGGCTGGGCAGAGCGGAGGGGAGCACAGAGGGCAGCGGGGCGGGCAGGGAGCCGGGCAGGCCGAGCTGCAGGCTGCAGCCCGTGTGCGCCGAGTCCCCCGCGGGCGGGATGAGGGTGAGCGCCAGGCTGGCCCCGGCCGAGCCCAGCGCCGTGCCCAGCAGCAGCAGGAGCCGCCCGGCGCGGCCCCGCGGGCAGCACAGCGGCACGGCCAGCGCCGCCAGCAGCCGGGCCCCGGCCGCGGCTCCCACCAGCGGCGCGGGCAGCCCGAGCAGCCGCAGGTAGAGCGGCAGGAAGGGCTCGGCGCAGCCCCGGCCCGCGCCCTGCAGCCCCCGGAACAGCGCGGCCAGCGCCAGCGCCCGGCCCACGTCCCAGCGCTCGCTCATGGCCCGCTCCGCACGGCCTCACCCGCCGGCAGCGCCGCCGCTCCCCGCCCGCCCCGCTCCGGGCAGGGCGGAGCCGCCGCACCTGCGGCACCGGGGCGGCACCGGCCCGGCAGCGCCTGCCCCGCCACGGCACCGGCGGGGGCGCAGCGCCGTCTGCGGGCCGGGCCGGCAATGGCCCGGAACCGGAACGGGAACGGCCCGGGACCAGCACGGGAATGGTCTGGAACCGACACGGGAATGGCCCAGCACCGGTACAGGAGCGGCCCAGGACTGATACGGAAACAGCCCGGTACTGACAGGGAATGGCCCCGTACTGGCACGGGAATGGCCCGGGACCAGCACGGGGATGTCCCAGGACCGGCACGGGGATGGCACGGGACCAGCACGGGGATGTCCCGGTACTGGCACGGGGATGTCCCGGCGTGTCCCCTCCCGCAGGCCCCGGGATGCTCGGGCGGGAGCGGGCACAGCGCTCATGCGGCCCCAGGGCCCCGCACAGGCCGGGGAGCGGCGGCCGCGGTTCCGCTGGGCTCGGAGGAGCCCTGCCCGGGGCTCGCCCTCCTCCCGGCCCGCCGGGGCGCGGGGGACACGGACGGGAGCCACAGGAGCGGGACTGTGTCCAGGCGGGCGTGGAATGTCCCCGGTGAGGGACGCTCCTGTCTGGACTCTGTTCAGGGCTCACTGCGCAGGGAAGAACCGAACCTCAGTTCAGGTGGAGCTCCTGAGCATCCGAGCCACGTGCAAACACACAACAACCACCAATGGCAGCTTCAGCTGGGGTTTGTCTCAATTTCTTTTAATTGGCACTAAAAGGATTGCAGCCTCCGGTGCAAGTCATCCATGACACCTATACAAATAATTTATCATCCATCCACATAAATTACAGCTGTACAGAACAAACTCTGACCCCAGCCCAGCTCCAAGCCGTTTGGCTTTCTGAGCCTTTTCTGTGTGTGCAAACCCCACAGGGAGGCCTCGAGGAGGCAGAGGGGTGCAGAGGGGTCGCCCCTTAAAGCCCACACGATCCCAAAAGCAGCAGCTGCTCCTGCAGAGGTTTCCTGAGGTGCCCGAGAGCTCCTGCTGCTCCTCAGCTTCCATCGAGGCACAAGGTTTGATGCCCCAGTCTGGCACAGAGCTTGTGAGGTGAAAACCTGACCCTTGCTGGGCTGTGAGACATCTCCAAAGGAACATCGCTGCTGCCAGCTGCCCTGGGCTCCCCAGGACAGGCAACACCACCTCCCACGGGTCTGCCTCGTTCTTCTTGAATGGAGAGCTCAGAGCTTTTCCCTGACCTGTGCAAAAGGTGAAAGCTCAGTCCTGTGGCATGGCTGTGCCCTTGGCATGGTCACACTGTCATAGGGCAGGGCTGTGCCCTTGGCAGGGGCATGGGGCCAGTGTCACACTGTCACACTGTCACAGGGCAGGGCTGTGCCCTTGGCAGAGGTTGTCAGCAATTGTCACACATGTCACAGGGCAGGGCTGTGCCCTTGGCAGGGGTTGTCAGCAATTGTCACACATGTCACAGGGCAGGGCTGTTCCCTCCGAGCCCATCCATCTCTGCTATCCCCACCATTGCCATGTAAAGTCCCCACTGGTGGCTTTCAGAGAGCTTGCTCTCCCCGTGTTCTCTGTGCTGGCCCCACACCATAACCCACAGCACCTTTTCCTGTCTCCTTCAGGGGATGACTCCTGCGAAAGTGTTGATGGGCAGCAGCAGAGACTTGGGCAGGTATTTCACCAGCCCCACGTCCTCTGTTTCCTCAGGGCTGCATTTCGTGGTCCTCGTCTTCTGCAGGCAGTAGCTGGGCTCGAGGCAGGGAGACACCTCCAGGCTGGAAGGGCACAGAGCACATTTCCTGTGGTGGGATCTGCGAGCAAAGCCCAGCTCTGCCCCTGCCAGCCACAGCTGCATTTGTGCTGCTGGGTGCCAGTGTCTGACACAGCCTCGAGCTCCCGAGCCCAGCGAGAGTCAGGCATTCACAGTTTGTGTTGGCTGGGCCCTGAACCCTGAGCACATCCCGTGTCCCTGCAGCTCCCCAGGCACACCATGGCCACAGGGCTGGGTGCCCTCCCCCCTGCCCCTGCTGGAGAGCCCGGGGAGGGATGCAGGCAGTGCCGAGAGCATCAGCATCCTGATACATTCATAACTCGGGAGATCTGAGCTCTGCTTGGCCCTGGAGGTGCCTGCTTTCCTCCTGCCTCAACGACAGCACCTTTTGTGTAAAGGACACGTTATTCCTCACACCATGTCCCAAAACACAAATGTAGGAGAGCCCCTGTGTGCCTGCTGTCCCTGGAGAAGGAATGGGGGTTTGTCAGGGGTGAGGATCAGGGCTCTCTGACCGAGGGGAGGCAGGAGATGTGCAGAGCCAGGATTCTCACCCGATCACGTCCCTGTAGGTTCTCCTGCTGTCCTTGTCCAGCCGCACAGTGAAGGGTCTCTGCTCGGGGCTCCTGACCTTGATGCTGCGAGTTCTGAACCTGTGTGCCACAGCCTGCATGGGGACAGCAGGGACAGCCTGTGAGGGCGTCCCTGCCCTCCCTGGGCTGCGTGCTGCTGTGACAGGGACAGACAATGACACTTGTCTAGTTTTCTTCTTTAACCTCAAATGTGACATTTTATCTGAATTCAGAACCTGGCACTGACCAGCAGGGATGAGAGTGACCAGCAGGGATGGTACTGACCAGCAGGGAGGGCACCCAGGGTGTCTGGAGCTTTTGCTTAAACATCCAGACTTTTCCACAGAAAATAATTGCAGGGTGGCCCCAAAGCCCTCTCCTCCCCACAGGGCTGCCCCTTTCCCTGCTGTTAAGGGGAGTCTGGCCCTGAGGATCCCACGGGTACTCACTGAGAACGAGCGTCCTGCCAAGTTGCTGGTCCTGATGATTTCAGTGATGGTCACAGTGAGGCAGCCCTGGCCTGGGACAGGAGCAGAGGGTTGGGCTGGGGCCAGGGCACAGCCTCAGCTCAGCTCTGGGGGCCCTGCCCCACATTTGGGTGCATTATGGACACACAGGACTGCAGCAGGCTCCAAGGGCATGGGAATTGTGCGGGATCGTGCTCAGGGTGGAAAGCTGGCCCAGTGCTAAGGGGCAGCTGGAAGAGGAAGAGTGGAGCAGAGGGAAGATGCTGGAATCCTGTCTGAGCCTCAGACACGTCATTCCTGAGAAAACCCCATGGGGACACCGATATTCCTGTCACTGGTTCCACCCCAGAGCCCAGACACAGCTGGCACCAAGGGCCGTGGGCAGATTCACTGCCCTGAGCACCAGGAACCCCAGGAAGGAGGAAGAACCCACCTGCAGCCTCCTCAGCAGGGATGGCTTTCATCAGCAGGCCCGTGGAGCGCAGGGACAGCGCCAGCTCCTTCTGACGGTCACTGAGCACGACCTGTGGGCAAGGGGAGAGCCCTGGCAGTGCCCTGGAAATGTCCTGACAATGCCCTGGCAGTGCTCTGGCTATCAGTGCCCTGGCAGGGCTGGGCACAGCCTGTCACGAGCACAGGGGAGCTCACAGGTCCAGCACAGCCCCCTGTCCTTGCCTGGACAGCAGTTCCAGAGGAAGGAGGGAGGGTCAGTGCCCTTTTAGGAGATGTGTGCCCTGCTGGAGCAGAGATTGTGGGTGCAGGAGCCCCACTCACCCTCCTGTAGGTCACTGTCAGGTCCATGCCAGGCCCATCCAGGGTGCTTTTCCTCTTGGTCGTGCTCAGCTCTGCCAGGAGGGAACCAGGTGGGGTTGGATCTCCCTCCTCTCACCTGTCTGTGCTCAGCAGAGGGATCCCCCATGGGCTGAGCCCCTCAGTGTCCCACCATGGCCTCCTGTCACACTCTGTCCCTTCTGTCCCTGTCTTGGGAGCTGGGGCTCTGTGGCAGGGGGACAGACTCAGTGCAGGCTCTGTGCCAGCCTCAGTGACAAACATCCCCTGGACTGGGCACCAGACAGCACTGACAGAGGGGCTGGATGGCACTGCTGGAACTCCGTGTGGCACTGCTGGCACAGCCTCCAAGCACTCCTGCACCATCCCTGGCAGCTGGAGCAGCTGGGTTTCTAACAGGAAAACATCTGCCTGTGAATCCCAGCTTGTTTCCTCAACTAAATCAGGGCTCAGGTCCAGCTCCTGAGCGCCCTGGAGCCGAGCAGAGGCTCAGACTGCAAACCCTGGCTGGGCCAGGAGCCAGCGGCCACCCGGGCTCACATCAGCCTGATCTCCTGGTGCAGTGGTCAGGGAGATCTGGCCAGGAACAAGGAGTGCTGCCCATGGCCTGGAGCTCTGCAGGCTGAGGGGGGCCCTGGGCATGGCAGGAGCCCTGTCCGGGCTGGTGGGACCACACACCTCTGTGGGAGGGGCCGTCCTGCACCTGGGTCAGCAGCTCTGTCAGGAACACGTCCTCAGCTGGCTCCTGGGCTGGGTCCTGGAACAGCACCTGGAAGAGAGGGACAGGCCTGAGAGGAACAGCCCTGCGAGGAACAGCCCTGAGAGGGACAGCCCTGAGAGGAACAGCTCTGGGAGACACACTCCTAGGAGGAACATCCCTGGGAGGAACAGCCCTGGGAGCAACAGACCTGAGAGGAACAGCCTTGCAAGGAGCAGCCCTGAGAGGGACAGCCCTGAGAGGATGCTCACGAACATCTCAGGGATGTTCCTCCACATCCCTGACAGGAACATCCCTGAGAGACACAGCCCTGACAGGAACACCCCTGGTGACATCTCCTGAGGTGTCACACGAAGTTTTACCCTCGACAGCCTCTGCAGAGCAGCCCCGGGGGGCTGTGAACTGACCCTGACACTCAGGGTCCCTGTGGGGTGCGGAGCTGCCCTGGCTCCGTTTCCTGAGCTCAGCAGGGTGGGGAGCCTTGCCAGAACGCGGGGACCTGGCCAGCCCAGCCACGGGCAGTGTCCCCGGCCACTGGATGTCACTGTGCCCTCGGAGATGAGTCACTCCCATTCCCCAGGCCCGGCTGAGCCGCTGCTGAGCTTCAGGGGATGCAGTTCCTGTCTGACCCAACCTCAATGGCCAGCTCACCCCAGCCCTGGGGATTATTTCTTTTTCACGGGCCTGAACCGGGCAGGATGTGCAGAGCAGGTGCTGGAGATCCCGTCCCAGCCACTCTGCAATAGGTGCTACAGTGAGCAGATAAAAGGAGCTCTGTGCCTGAGCTTTGGAGGGGCTGCCAGAGGAGCAGGGAGGGAAGGGTTAATGTTGTATGCTCAAATTTAGCACTTTGCTCTCCTATCAAATGCCAGCCCTTGCTCTGATAGCACCTCAGAGCAAAGCTGGCAGGAAATCCATCAAAGGGTGCTGCAGGAAGCCCTGCAAAGCCCCTGCAGGTACAGGGGGTGCTGGCACAGCAGAGCCCTGCTCGCTGCCAGCACTCAGAGCAGCAGCAACGGGGCTCCTGAGCACCCCGAGCCCTGTGGGGGATTTCAAGGCTCCCTTTGCTGGGCTGAGATCCCCAAATGGCCCTGCCAGGGGCACTGGCTCAGCTGAGCTGAGCTCCAGGGTCACGGGCTGGGGAACGGGGATCAGGCTGGGATCAGCTGAGCTGAGCTCCAGGATCACGGGTTGGGGGAACAGGGATCAATCTGGGATCAGCTGAGCTGAGCTCCAGGGTCACAGGCTGGGGAACGGGGATCAGGCTGGGATCAGCTGAGCAGAGCTCCAGGGTCACAGGCTGGTGAATGGGGATCAGGCTGGGATCTGCTGGGAGCCCCCTCTGGCTCTGCCCAGCTCTGCCAGCCCCTGCAGGGCTGCGGGAGCCCGGGCTGCGCCAGCTGTGCCACCCACCTTGACAGAGTGCACCTGGAAGCCGACGGGCTGCGTGCCCATGCGGGCGTAGTAGGCGATGACGTCGGTGAGGAACGGGTCGGTCACCAGGGCCCTGCTGGGCTGGGGGACAAACCACAGGCTGGCTCAGCCCTGCCACTTCTCAGAAACCCTGCCACGAGCCCTCACAGCCTCCTGGGCACCGAGGGAGGGATGAGCTGTCCTCTGGCCCTGCCACTCACAGGGAGTGGGAGCTGAGCCCCCCTCGCAGCCCTTTCTGTGTGGGCTGGCAGAGGTGGCTCAAACTGCCGGGAAATGACAGCTGGGGGGATTTCAGCACAAGTTTTCTTTCTTGAAATCTGCCATTTCCTGTCCCCTGATCAAAAAACCCCACCACAGCAAATGGCTTTTGTGGGCTGGGGCAGTGTCAGACACAGGCACCTCCTGGGGAGGGTTTGGAGGGGAAATCTCTGCCTGGGGTGGAGAGCCCTGCAGGGCACAGAGCCCTCCTCAGGGTTTGCAGGGTTAATCTCTCTGGGGTGAAGAGCCCTGCAGGGCCTGGGGAGGGTCTGGAAGGGAAATGTCTGGGGATGGAGAGCCCTGCAGGGCACAGAGCCCTCCTAAGGGGCTGCAGGGGAAATATCTCTGGGGATGGAGAGCCCTGCAGGGCCTGGGGAGGGTTTGGAGAGGAAATCTCTCTGGGGATGGAGAGCCCTGCAGGGCACAGAGCACCCCCCAGGGGTGCAGGTGTTTTCAGGATGTGGAAGGTTTTCCTCCTACCATGGTGGCCAGCTTGGGGATCATGTGGCCCAGGGTGTTGATGTTGCTCTCGTACCAGGGGTCAGCCCTGCCCAGGTACCCGGCCACCTCACACAGCTCCTCAGGGCCAGCGTGCTCCTGCAGGAAAATGCAGCTCACAGCCACAGCCTGGGACCCCGGACAGACAGGAATTCCCGATCCCAGCCCCGGACAGACAGGAATTCCCGATCCCAGCCCCGGACAGACAGGAATTCCCGATCCCATCCCCGGGCAGACAGGAATTCCCGATCCCAGCCCCGGACAGACAGGAATTCCCAATCCCAGCCCCAGACAGACAGGAATTCCCGATCCCATCCCCGGACAGACAGGAATTCCCGATCCCTGCTCTCCCCATCCCCGGACAGACAGGAATTCCCAATCCCAGCCCCGGACAGACAGGAATTCCCAATCCCTGCTCCCCCATCTCCCACCCCCGGCACTCACAGCGGCCGCCGAGGGCTGGGGCTGCCCCGGCACCACGGGGATGTGGTAGAACTGCAGGTCCAGCCGCGGCGTCAGGAACACTCGGCGGGCTTCCCGCTTCCTGAAACGCGAACGGAGATGTCCCGAGGGCAGGGGCAGAAGGTGGCACCTGGGCACGGCCGGGCAGTGCCAGGACACGGCGGCTGCTCTGCCACCTGCGCCCCTCGCTGCCTCCTGTGCCCTGGGCTCCCAGATCAAACAAGGGGAGGGGATGGGGAGCCTCGGAGAGGTTTTTATCAGGGCCTGGTGTCCCTGTGCACCCAGCTCTGCTCCCAGGCTGCCCACACTGTCACCCACCCCACCCGGGGAACCAGCTGGGAAACAGCTTCTCTGTGGGATTTTTCCGTTTGGCACAGGAAAACACCTTCTCTCGTTTGTTTCTCGTTTAACCGAGCCCCCGGACAGAGGGGAGGACTGGCTGTGTGCACCACCTGGGCCCCGAGAGCCGCCGGGGACACCCGGGCGCATTTGGGAGCCGAGCAGGGATCCGAGCCCGGCCCGGGCACCGCCGAGCCCCAGCCCCGGGCCCAGCCCCAGCCCGCCCCCAGCTGCTCCCCCCGTCCCAGCCCCAGCCCCCCGGCTGCTCCCACAGCCCATAGCCCCAGTCCCAGCCCCAGTCCCAGCCTCAGCCCACCCTCAGCCCCCCCGGCTGCTCCCATAGCCCCAGCCCCAGCCCCCCCAGCTGCTCCCACAGCCCCGCTGTGCTGCCGCCTCCCCGAGCCCGCAGTACCTGAGCGAGTGGAAGGCTTGTGCCAGGCGGCCCAGGACGCGATCGTCGCCCAGCAGCACCAGGCGGGCGGTGTGCAGCCTCTGCAGCGGGGCCGCGGGCTCGGGGGGCGCCCCCGCCCTCCCGGGGGGCTTCCCGGGGGCCCTCCCGCCGCCGGCCTGCAGCAGGGCCACGCTGTCCAGCGGGGACGGCTTCTTCTTGATGCCGCCCTTCCTGTGCAGCCGGGAGCGCTCGCACGGCTCCTCCGGCGCGGGCAGGTCCCGCTCGATGCCGCTGTCCGTGGACAGCACCGAGAAGCGGCTCCGGCCGCAGCAGCCGCAGCCCGGGAGCGTGTCCGGCATCTCCAGGGGCTCCAGCTCCTGCCCCAGGCCCTCGGGCTCGCAGCTCTGCGACAGCGGCCGCAGGAACAGCACCAGCTCCTTCCCTGCGGGCACGGGGAGCCTCAGCGGGGACAGGGGCACAGGGGGGCACAGAGGGGCACAGCCCGGCCCTGCCCGAGCTCCTCTCCGCTCAGGGAACTGCAGAGCTGAGAGCAGGAACAGCCCCAGCTCCTTCCCTGAGAGCCTGAGTGGGGACAGGGGCACAGAGGGACTCAGCCCGGTCCTGCCCCAGCTGCCCTCCCCTCAGCGAACCCGCAGAGCTGAGAGCTCCGAGGGCAGCCAGTCCTCAGCTGCATCTCCCATTGGGAGAGCTCGGTGCTGCTCCAGCCCCAGAACCCCAGACTGGTTCGGGTTCGGGGGGACCTTGATGATCATTCTCATTCCCAACCCTGCCATGACAGGGACCCCTTCCACCAGAGCAGGCTGCTCACAGATCCATCCAGCCTGGCCTTGGGCACTGCCAGGGGCACCCACAGGAGCTCTGGGCACTGCCGGGGCACCCACAGGAGCTCTGGGCACTGCCAGGGGCACCCACAGGAGCTCTGGGCACCTCCTGCAGCAGCCCCTGCTCCTTCCCCTCCTCCTCACCCAGAAGCAGGCCTGGGGCAGTCAGACCCATCTCCACGAGCCTGGCCCTGGGACAACGGTGCCCCAGCTCCCTGCCCAAGGGTCAGGGCTCAGTGACGCCTCTGGGACAGGACCCCCAGGCTCAGACCCCCCCAGCAGCCCCAGGGCACTCACAGAGCTGCTCATCCTCTGTCCACAGGTGGAAGCTGATGCTGGGGCTGGGCAGAGGGGTGCCCTGCAGCCCTTCCTGGGGATCATTCCCTGGGAAAACAAGGATGCTTGGGGCATTTCCCCACACAGGAGCACGAGCCCCAGTGCTGAGCTCTGGCTGGGGCAGCCCTGGGGCTCTCCCAGCCCAGAGCTCCTGGGGTGAGGCCAGATGTGAGGCTGGGGGGGTCCTGCTCTCACAGAGCCATCACCGAGTGTCTGCAGCACTGCTGGGAGGGAGAAATGGAAACTGGGCCACGAGCAGGAGTGACACAGGGACACAGGGGACACCAGGGCTCCCTGTCCCCTGGGAGTGTCCGCCTGGGCTCACCTGCAGTAGAGGAGCCCATAAGGCCGTGGTAGATCCTCTCCAGCCGCACCGTGTGCTGGCCCCGCTCCGAGCCCCCCTCGCTGCCCTCCACGGCCGCCACCACCTGCTGGAACCAGTGCTCCAGGTCCCCCGGGGGCAGGGCCTGTGGGGACAGGGGCTGTGAGCGCCTGGAAACGGGAATGGTGCTCGGGCAGGGCAGCGGGATTGACAGGGAGGGCAAACGGGTCCTGCAGAAAGTGATCCCTGCAGGGAGAGCGAATGGGTCCTGCAGAAACTGATCCCTGGGGGATGCCAATGTCCTCCTGTCCCCAGTAAAGGCTGTGCTGACTGCTCACAGCTCCTTTGGGAGCAGCTTGGCAGCTGAAGGGCACCTGAGGCATTCTCAGCAGTGCTGGCACTTGGGGTGACCCTCGGGGTATGGGGACAGCGGGCACACGAAGGTGACCTTGGAGGGGAAATTGCTGAGAGCCCCTGCAGCTTCTGAGGCAGACATTGGTGCCACTGCAGCCCCACTGCAGCTCCTTCCAGGAGGGTTTGCAGAAGATTGACTGAAACCTTTGCCCTGAGAGGTTCCTGCAGTGCCCAGGGGCTCCCAGAGGAGCTGACAGAGGCTCTGACTCAGCCTTGCTGGGCAAAACCAGCACTGAGACTGAAGGCTCCACCTCTGGCTCTGCTGCTTTCCATCCGAAGGGTGTCTGAGCTCAGCTCTGGGGCTGCCACCAGCACTGGGGAGCTGGGGGTTTCTCCACTTGCCAAAACACCTTTTGCATCTCCCGGGTGTGCGGAGCAGGAGCAGGGGAGCAGGGGAGGAGCTGCTGCAGTACCTGGAGGCGGGCCCTGAGGCCGGGGGTGTCGCAGGTGTCCCCCAGGGCCGCCTGCAGGGCGTGGGTGACCACGCAGCTCATGCAGCCCCGCGGGCTCTGCGACACCTGGGCAGCCTCGGTGTCCATGGCCAGAGCCCTGCAGATGGCTTCGGGCAGCAGCTCGGGGTCAGCAAAGATGAAAATCCTGCGGGGGAAAGGGGGGGATGCAGCCTCACATCAGCAACCCCAGGGCTGGCAGGAGGAGCTCCCACCTCACATCTCCCATCTCACATCTCACTTTATCCATTGCTGCTGTTGCTGTTCCCCTTCTCCACCCTGTGCGCCCCCCGAGGGCAGCTCCTGCCTCCCACAACAATCGGGACAGCAGAATGTGTCCCCCTGGTGCAATCCCAGTGTCCCCAAGGCCACGAGGCTCAGCCCCAGGCTGTCTGTTCCAACCAAGAGTGCTGGGAAAGGACGGGGCTCCCTGAGAGACCCCGAAATGACAGCACAGCCCCTTCCAAGGGGCAGCACTCACCTCTCCTGGCAGGGGAAGGCGGCGCTGTGCAGGCTCTGCTCGGAGATGACCATCCTTTGGTACAGGGTCCCTGCGGAGCACAGACACACCCGGTAGGAGCAGCACAGCCCTGGGGCAGCCAGCCCGGGCTGCTCCCGGCTCCGCAGCCTGAGGAGGCTCTGCCAAGGCGGGGAACACCCGCTGAGCTCAGCTTAAACCGCCAGGAGCTGGGCCAGAGCTAAAAACAGCCCGGGACAAAGATAGCCCGGGCTCCCGAGAAAGAAACCCCCGTCTGTTCCGGGTGATTTCCTGTGTTTCCCTTCCTTTGTTTGGGGCACTATGAGCTCGGGAGCGGAGGTGCAGGCAGGAGGGAGAGCTCTGTCCCCAGGGCCGCGTGGGGACGGTGTTTGGGGACATCTGAGGAGCACCAGGGGACTCTGGATCAGGCGAGAGGCCCTGCCCTGCCCTGCCCTGCCCTGCCCTGCCCTGGCTGAGGCTCCATCCCTGGCCTGGCTCAGGGACAATCCCCCCGTGCTGCCCCAGGGGAGCCCTGCTGGAGATCCCCCTGTGCACCCTGGGCCACCCCTGCACCCCAGCTCAGGGGACACAAAGGTGCCCCTTGGAGCCAAAGCAGCGCTGGGGAGGAGAGCTGGGGCTGCTGGGGGTGCTGAGGCTCCCCAGAACGGCACCAAAACTCCCCAGCAGGTTTGTCCTGCTTCCCCTGCCCCTCACAGGGTGTCTGCACCCTGCTCTGCTCTAAAGGATTGTTTGAAAGGCTCCTATAAAAGAAAACCTGAACTGGAGGAACTTTATGAGAACAGATAAAAAGAACACAGAGAAAAAAGAAACCAGGTGTCCTTGGGCTTGCTTCCTGCACAGGGCTGTTTCCTGCAGCCCCTCTGACCCCTCAGTGCCCACGGGGCTGCTTTAGAGCTGATCAGCCCTGCCAGCCCCCCTTACCTGGCGCTGCCCTCTCCAGCTGCAGCCTGCTGGCATAGTCCAGCCCGATGGTGCAGAAGGGCTTGGGCAGGGTCAGCAGCCTCTTGCAGAAGTCATAAACCCTGGCACAGAGCTCGTCAGGGATGCAGGGAGCCTGCAGGGGCACAGGGAGGTGACAGCGAGGTGACAGGGAGGTGACAGGCAGTGACACCTGAATCTGCCCCAGTACAGCCCCCGGGCTGGGAGGGCACCAAACTCACTGCACAGAATTCACCCTGGATTTAAATGTAAAACATGGGGCAGAATCAGGCCCTGCAGGGGTTTGGGAGCCTCCATCAATGCCCACTGGAGCCTGGGCACACATTTGCCTTGCCAGGTTGTGGCTTCCTGCAGGCACTGAAAGGCAGAGCCTGGCACTCTGTGTGCCACAGGGACATGGGAGTGCCCTCCCTGTGCCACAGAGACACGGGAGATGCCCAGCTGAGCCCACCTGGGGCTGTCCCAGGGCTCTGCTGGCTCTGAGTGGCTCCAGGTGGCCTCTCCTGTGCCCTGCTGTCCCCGGGTGCTGCCCCAGGCTGTCCCCTCACCTGGATCAAGGTGTACATCAGCGTGTGCAGCAGGGGGATGATGTAGTGCCGCAGGTCCCCTCGCTCTGCCTGCGGGAGCAGAGACAGCGCAGGCACAGTCAGCTCACTGCACTGGGCACGGCAGCCCCAGAGCCCCCAGCGTGGGCCAGGCTCTCTGGGATGGCACTGTCCCCTCCCTGGGGTGGCTCTGTCCCCTTCCCGGGGTGGCTCTGTCCCCTCTCTAGGGTGACACTGTCCCCTCTCTAGGGTGGCTCTGTCCCCTTCCCGGGGTGGCTCTGTCCCCTCCCTGCGGTGGCACTCACCCTCTCCAGCTCCTTCACCAGGATGCTGACCAGGACACAGCTGGTCCTGGGGTTCTGGTCCATTCTCTTGTGCAGGGTCCAGCGCAGCATTCCTGTGGGGGGACAGACAGGGTGGGACTGCAGGGGTGGCAGTCACACAGGGTGACACGGGGTGACAGACACTGCTGGGGCTGTGCAGGGGTGACAGTCACACCGGGTGACACGGGCTGGGCAGGGGTGACAGTCACATAGTGTGACACGGGGTGACAGACACTGCTGGGGATGTTCAGGGGGTGTCACAAGGGTCACACAGGGTGACAGACGCTGCTGGGGCATGGATGCAGCTGATGAAGGATTGGCCCCTCCCGCAGAGGGCTCGGCAGGGCGGGTGAGCGGAGTCAGTGCCCAGGTCCCCGTGGGCAGCAGGAGGAGCGGGGCCGGGGCAGGAGCGGGGCTGGGGCAGGAGCAGGGGCAGGGCTGGGGCAGGCGGTGCCCGCTGTGCCCGCGGTGCCCGGGCAGGGGCAGTGCTCACCTCGGTCGCTCTGGCAGGACGGGTGGTGCCCGTCCAGCTCCCGCAGCAGCGCCCGCACCCGCCGCAGGATGTCCGACTCCAGCTCTGCAGGGGACAGCGACACCTGAGCCGGGACAGCACCCCCGGGGTGGGGACAGTCCGGACAGAGCCCGGACAGAGCCCGGACAGAGCCCGGACAGAGCCCTCCCCACGGCATCAGAGTCCTACGAGCCCTCAGAGCTGTGATGGAAACAGCAGAGCTGTGCCCAGGGCTGCTGGAGCGGGTCAGGAGGTGCCGCAGAGTGGCACAGAGCGACACAGAGTGCCACAGAGTGACATAGAGTGCCACAGAGTGACACAGAGCGACACAGAGTGACACAGACTGACACAGAGTGACCCAGAGTGGCACAGAGTGACATAGAGTGCCACTGAGCGCCACAGAGTGACACAGAGTGACCCAGAGTGGCACAAAGTGACATAGAGTGACAGAGAACTCCAGGAGCGCCACCCAGCCAGGGAGGTTCTGCCTGCCTGTCTCACTCCAGCCTGTCTCACCCCCTGCCTTCCAGAGCTTCTCCTGGCAGCCCGCTCCTCTTTACAGGTGTGCAGAGGATAAAAAGCTGAACTTTCTCTTCATTATATCACCTTAAAGGTGATATCATTGCCTCGTGGATGTGGTTAATGAAATAACTGATTTCTTCATCCCTTTCTGTGAGCAAGCACAGGCCCAGCCTGCAGCTCCCAGCTAGGCTGGCTGTGCTAAACTTGATACCCCAAATTCCTGCAGGCTCTCTGTTAGATCCCTCAGCCATCTTTCCAAGCAGAGAGAGTTAAACATTTGGCCATAATCTCACTTTTGGCTCACAGATAAGTGTGAACTGTTCAGAAATGCCCCTTTGGACGCAGGCTCAGGGCCTTTCCAGCACAGGTGACTCTGGGAATGACTTTGGGGCTGTGGTGGGGCAGGCTCAGGGCCAGCAGTGCTGCCCTGCTGAGGTCTGTGTGTGCACAGGGAGCCCCATCCCTGCCACGGCACAAAAACATCCCCAGGACTCTGCGTTTGTCTCATTTTGGAGGTGCCATTGGAGAAATGTGTCAGAAACTGCTCTTTCCTCACACTTGGTTTCCCCTCAGGGATTTTGGGAAGCTCCCCCATGTCCCTCTCCTGTTTATTGGTTTGGGAATTCCGCCTCAAAGGGCTGTTTGAAATGTGCTGCTCTTTTCCTTTGTGAGTGCTTGCAACTGCCAGGGGAGGCTTTTCCTGAGCTCTGCACTCAGTCCTGGCCTCTCCTGCTCATCAAAGCAGCCCCAGCGCTGAGGGTCCCTCACGGGGCACAGCAAAGAGTCTGACCCAGCACAAACAAGAGGCACTTTGATCTAAAAACAGCGAAAAATAAACCCAGCAACAAAGAGCAGCGGCTTGGAAATGGAATAAAACCTTTCAACATTGACATCCTGACCCTGGGAGATCAACAGCACCTCTGAAAAAGCGTGAAAATGCAGCATGGGGGGAATGGACTGGAATACACACACACACACACACACACACACACACACACAAAAAAACAGTACTATAAAATAAAAAATAAAATATACTACTATAAAATAAAAAACCTTAAAATATACTACTATAAAATTAAATAATAATAATAATTTTAAAATCTACTACTATAGAATAAAAAATAAATAATAATAAAATATATTACTATAAAATAAAAAAGAATAATAATAGTAAAATATAATACTATAAAATAAAATAATAAAATCCACTGCTATAAAATAAAAATATATACAATAAAATATACTGCTATAAAATATAAAATAAAAATCATAATAAAATATACTACTATAAAATAAAAAATGACTACTATAAAATAAAAAAAAATATATATACTACTATAAAATAAACTGTTTTAAAACTCAAATGTTTTGTCAGCTGTGAGTGCCCCAGACTCAGCAAAGCTTTTGGCTGCCTTTGCACCGCTCTGTGCTCATTTCCCACCTTCCAGCAGCACCCCGGTGTTTGAACAGAGGACAGGGGTGCAAGGGTGGCTGAGGGGGTTCCCCGGCTCCCCCTCCCCGGCCCGGGGCTCAGCATCACCCACCTGAGCTGTCCATGGCCGGGCCGGGCTGCGGCTCCTGGGGCACCAGCGCGGGGCTGCTCACGGCGCTGGGGCATGGCCCTGCAGGGAACGGCAACAGTGGGCTCAGGGTGAACCGGGGGGGCACGAAGGGGCCGGGACCCCCTGGGACCCCCTGGGTGCCCTGGGACCAGGACAGAGCCCGAGGGGAGCACGGGCGGTGTTTGGGGCACAATCCCCAGCTCGGGGCTGCTGGCACTGCCAGTCCTGGGGCTGGAGCCACTGGCACTGCCAGTCAGGGGGCTGGTGCTGCTGGGTGAGCACGGCGCTGCCCGGAGCTCGGAGCCCCCGGAGCTCGGAGCCCCCCGGAGCTATGAGACCCCCGGAGCTGTGAGACCCCCGGAGCTCGGAGCCCCCCGGAGCTCGGACACCCCCGGAGCTCGGGAGCCCCCCGGAGCTGGGAGACCGCCGGAGCTGTGACACCCCCGGAGCTCAGAGACCCCCGGAGCTCGCAGACCCCCGGAGCTCGGACACCCCCGGAGCTCGGACACCCCTCGCTGCCCCGGCTCCTCGGGGCGCTGCCGGAGGAAGCAGCCGCTCGCTGAGTGCGGCCCAAGGTGTCGGTGGCTCCCCACATCCGCATCCTCCTGGCTCTGCGGGGGCGGGCGCTGCCGGCCCACCACAGCTTCCAAATTTAGCCGAGAGCAACTTGAGCCCAAGAAACTCCGCTTCCCGCTTCACCTGCCCGCCCCAAAGGGCTCCTTCTGCTCCTTCTGCTCCCCGGCAGCGGCTGAGGCTGAGCCCTCAGCGCACGGCTCGCTCCCAGGGCTTGGGTGTCCCGGGAAAGTCCAACACAAGGAGATCAAACAGGTCCCCAGCAGGCTCAGAACCAGTCACGCTGCCCGGGGGACAGGCAGGAGTTGTGGGAGAGGAGGAGGAGAGCACAGGCACAGAAATAGGCTCTGAGGAACTCTGGGGTCAGGCAGGGTCCGGCCAGCTCCAGCCACTGCTTCTCCCTGGCCAGGAGCAGCACAGGAACCCAAGCAAGCAGAAATTCCCCCGTTTCATGGGGATGTTCCTGACCAACACAGGAACCCAAAGGAGCAGAAATTCCCTCTTTTCCCTGAGAATGTTCCTGATCAGCACAGGAACACGAATGAGCAGAAATTGCCCCTTTTCATGGGAATGTTCCTGAGCAGCACAGGAATCCAAACGACCAGAAATTTCTCCTTTTCCCTGTGAATGTTTCTGATCAGCACAGGAACCCAAACAAGCAGGAATTCCCCTTTTCCCTGGGAATATTTCTGACCAGCAGAAGAACCCAAATGAGCAGAAATTCCCCCTTTTCCCTGGATGTTCTCTGCCTGCTGCGCTGCCCAGGGTGGGGGCACAGCCGCTCAGCCCTGCTGTGCCCATCCCAGACCCAGCAGGGCAGCAGGGGTGATGCCAGCCCACAGGAAGGGCTCTGGGCACCTGAGCCCCCTCCAGGCAGCCCCTCTGTGTGCCTCAGCCCTCCTGGGAGGATCCGTGCCCCCAGGAACAGGAGCTGTCCCCATTTCTGGGCACGGACCCTGCGCTGCTCCCAGCCCCTGCTGGGCTCAGCCCCTTTCCCTGGAGCCCGTCCCTGCCCCAGGAAGGCTGGGAAGGTTCCCTGGCCCACACCAGGAGGGCTCTGTGCCCTCTGTGCCCTCTGTGCGCTCATTCCCCTCGTCCCCTGCAGCAGGCATGAGGCACAGCTCATCCATCCCCCGTGTTCTGCTGTCTGCCGGCTCAGCAGGACCAGAGCCTTCTCTGCATTCATCCCCCTTCTTTGCAGAGCTGCAAAGCTCCGCTTCCTCCCTGCAATTCCTAAAATACCCATGGCATCAGCTGGATTTTATTCCTTTTGCAGGGAAAAAAAAATGAAAAAGGAAGGGCAAGAAGAAGAGTTGCAATTCTGCCTTCAGGCTTCAATAATCCTGAGATTCATGGGACAAAAACCCCAAATTACCCCAAAGCCACCTCCCCCAAGAGTTTGGGGCAGTTTTGGCTGGTTCTATTCTTAAAAATGCAGGACATGGCAGTGAAAGTGCAGCTCTCCTTGGATCCTGGCAGATAAATTCATGAGTTAAAGGGAATTGCAGGGTTAAAGGGAACTCTCCTGTTGCAAACTGCAGGTGTTGGAGACAGCGAGAGCAGGACCTGGCTGAGCACAGGGTGCTGAGCACCCCACAAAGCCTCCTCAGCCCCTCCTCTGCAGGGCAGCAGCCCAGGGTCAGAGCAATTTGTACCAGAGCTCCAGCTCAGCCCAGCTAATCCCAGGTGAAGCTCAGTCCCATTTTGGGATCCTCCAGCCTCCGCCTCCTCTCACCTCTCCATCCTCCCCCTGCTCATCCCACTGAGGCTCCTTCCTCCCAAATGGGATCCCATTTACCGGCCCCAGGAGTGCACAAGGAAATTGTCACCTCCTCCAGGGCTGTCCCTTCCCTAATCCTTACAGGCAGGGGGGACACTGAGGACACCACCCTGGATGCTGGGGACCATACCCCAGGCCTGGGGACACCCCCCAGCTCCCTCTCCCTTCCCTTAGGCTGATCACGAGCACCAAAGGCGCTGTCACCAGGTGGGTTCCACAGCTCAGATATCGCCCTGGTGGCCTTTGGGCGTTTCTTGGGGGTCCTGGGCAGCAGCAGGGACAGCCAGCAGGTCACTGTCCCCACGGGGCCATGCTCTGTGTCCTGCAGGGAGGAGGATCCCCGTCCACCCAACCCTGGGCTCATCCCTGAAGGAGAGCACAGCCCCGACCCCACAAAGGGACATCTCCAGCCACGGCAGGGGCTGGAGCTCAGCCTTGGGGAGCCCTCGGGGTGGGACTGAAACCCCCCTGAGGGATGGGGACCTGTCCATGCAGGGGAGCCACTCCAGCCCCACCCTGGTGGCTCAGGCTGCCCCCGGGAAATGTGGGGTGGCTCCCCAAAACCTCCTGCTCTGTGTCACAATCAGCACTCGGAAATCACTAAACCCCAACCACCCCCGGCCAGGTGAAACACAGAAATAGAGAGGCACAGAGATAGCTGAAGGGAGGCAGGAATAGCTGAAGCCACGGAAGAAAACCCAAACCCTTGGGTGGTGAGAGCTGGGCTGGCAGCAAACGGGGCTGGCAGTAACGAGGCTCCCCTGGGAAGCTCCAGCACGTCCGGGATCCTCTCCCTGCCCCCGGCACACCCCAAATGCCATACCTGGAGCCGGGCTTCTCCCTGTCCCCGTCCCCGCCTGCCCGGAGCCAGCGGAGCCCCGGCGGGACGCGGAGCACACCCCGAGCTCTGTCCCGCTCTATTTATCCGCTCCAAAGGCGCCTCCCCACGCCTCCTGCAGCCCGTGTTTAGTTACAAACTCACCGCCCGGGCACGCTGGGCTTTATCTCGGGGCTGTTTGGCAGCTCCGGGACAGGGACTGAGAAAGCCGCGCCTCGCACGGGCACAGAGCGGCTCTGCCACCCCAGCTCAGCCCTCCCAGCCCTC
>JAHXMQ010012007.1:6071601-6083338 GCA_020466415.1 Ammodramus savannarum pratensis
AGCACAGGGTGGGCACTGCCCCTGCTCACCCGGAGCAGCTGGCCCAGCCCACCCGGATCAGCTGGTCCTGCCCCTGCCCACCTTGAGCAGCCGGCCCAGCCCGTCCAGGTCGCAGCGGGTGCCGAAGGTGGCCTGGTAGAGGTGCTGGAGCAGCAGCAGCAGCGTGGAGTGCTGGGCGGGCTCGCTGGAGCTCAGCCTGCGGGCGATGGACACGAACTCGCTCTGCACCTCCGAGCGGTTCAGCAGCAGCACCGTCCTGGGGACAGGGACACGGCTCAGGCCGGGCTATGGCACACAGCCAGCCCTGGAGCCCAGCCCGGCCCAGCACAGCCCACTCCAGCCCCACAGGACACAAGGGAGCCCAGAACATCTCCCTCCTGAAGCTGCAGCTCTGAGAAGCTCTAAGGGCAGCCCAGGTCCTTTCCCAGCCTCATTTCTCTGCTTTCAAATGAGGGTGGCAGGGAAAGGCTCAGCCCCGAATAAGGATCAGAGTCTGCCTGCTCAGAGCTGCAGGAGCTCCCCCCACCCCTCCCACGGCTCAGCCCAGCCCCTGGAGATGCTGCAGCAGTGCCAGCCCCAGGGGATGCCCCAGGGAGCCCCAGCAGTGCCCATGGCCACACTTACACCGTGGAGCTCTGGTAGTTCTTCACAGGCAGCCCCTGCTCCGTCCTCACCAGCCTCTGGAAGGTGATCCCTGGGGAGGGAGCAGAGCAGTGAGGCACAGAACCCCTGCAGGCTGCCCTGCCTCTGCCCCAGGGCACTCCTGAGCTGGCACAGCCCCTGCCTGGAGCAGGAGCAGGAACAGCAGCACCGAGAGTCCCCGTGGGGACAAGGCACAGCCGCTGTGTGAGGGACCAGTGCAGGGGCAAGGGAACCCAGGGTGTGAAGGGTAAAACCCAGAGAGCAGCTGAGCAGCACAGGACACACCCTGAATAAAAACCAACCCCAGCCCTGCCCCAGGGTTTGTCCCCTGCTGCTCCTGTCCCACTCCCCCCTTGCCTCCTGAGCCTGGGAGCGCACTGTCCATCCCAAAGCTCAGCTTCTCCAGGGCTCAGGACCCTGCTCCCCCCCTCAGGATGGTGCTCCCGGGTGGTCCAGCACAAGGTGGGCCTGGTTCCTCTGCAGGAGCAGAGCAGGCTGCTGGTTCTGGTGTGTGCAAGGAGCATGCCCAGCTGTCATCAGTGTAATTAGCCACATGGCTAACCATTTCCTGGCTGGGTTTCTGGAGGGTCCTTCCCCCCAGAGCCTGTGCTGCTCCCCCAGGCTGCCCTTTGTGTGAGGGACAGGGGGGGACAGCAGCAGGGCCATTCAGGGTGGCTGGAGCCTCCGAGGCTGCTCTTCCACGGGGATTTGCACAGGGCTGAGGCACTCCCTGCATTGTTCTGTCCTGCCCAGACACCCCTTGTGACCCAGCTCTGGGCACGGCACGGGCAGCACCAGTGCTCCTCTTAATTAAGGGCTCCTTGTGGATGTCCTGTGGTTCCCAGTGGAGCAGCTCTTCCAATTATTTCTCAAAGCCTTCTTGCCTGATCTCCCTGCCTTTTGAAGGGCTGTTATCACACAGAGCACATTGCAGCCCTGTTTAATCCTGGCAGGCTTTGGGAGGCCTGGCAGGGGATGTGTGCCTGTGGCTGGGGGCATTCCCACCCCTCAAACTGGGAAGGTGCTCTGGGGGGCCCTGGGGGTGGGAAATGCAGGGTCTCTGTCAGAGCAGCAGCTCCTGTGAGACGGGAGCTTGGGGAGGGGATTAAAGGTGCTTCCAAAGGAACAAAAAAGATAAAAAAATCCCAACCTGAGCTCTGGACTGGCTGCTTGATCCCCAGCACGGCTGGCCATGGCCACCAGGCAGGGTCTGGCTGTGTCAAGCCTTGTCTCAGAGCTGCAGGGCCACAGGGACATGGAGACACCTGTGGGGCTGTGCCCAGGCCAGGGCTGAGCTTTGCCCATCTCTGGAGGGCTCCGGTGCCAGGTGGGGGTTTCTGTCCCCGTTCCTGTGCCACCCCCAGTGCCCCAGTGCCCTGAGTGGGGACCTTGGCCCCAAGGCTTTCCCCTCCCAGCACAGTGTGTTTGCTCCCTGCCGGGCTGCCTTGGGAGCCCTCAGTGAGGTGTGTGCCCCCTGCTCAGCTGCCAGGACCTTCCAGGCTGTTCCAGCCTTGCCTCACATCCCCCTGACCCGCTTGGGGACCAAGGGCAAAGCTCTTTATTGTGATGAGGGCAAAGATTAACAGAGGATGAGCCACTGTCAATATTTGCCAGGAGCACAGAGGCTTTGATCTGCACCCTGGGCTGGTGGCCCTGCAGGAGGGTCAGTGCTGTGTGGGGGTCAGGGTGGCTCCTCCCGTGGGTGCTGGGCTGGGGGATGTGGCTCCCTGCAGGGATAAGGGCTGGATCCTGCTGCTGCCATAAGGTTTCCTGTCCTGCTGAGGGGGTGACAGGGCTCTGCCGATGTCACCCGGTGTCCTGGGGGGCCCCACGCTATGGCTGCCCACAGCAGCCTGTCCTGCATCAGTGTGGGCTCTGTCCCTGCAGGAGGGGAGGTGGCAGTGACCTGCTGGCCCTGTGTGCCAGCCTGGGGGCTGGTACAGATGGGAGCAGGTGGCAAATGCCATCCTGGAGTCCCCATCCCACATGGGCAGTGGGGCAGCAGGGGCTGGGGCTGGAGCAGCTCTCCTGCCCCATCCTGTGGGACAGGGCTGGGTTTGATGCTGGGGCAGGGTTGGGTTTGGTGCTGGATTTGGTGCTGGGGCAGGGGTAGGTTCGGTGCCAGTTTTGGAGCTGCCAGGGCTGGGGCGGGTGCTGGCAGAGCCTGGGCAGGGCTGGGTTTGGTGCCGGGTTTGATGCCGTGTTTGGAGCTGGCAGAGCCCAGGGCGGGGCAGGACAGGCCGCGGCGCTCACCTGGCGCCTTGAGCTCGTTGCTGATGAAGGTGAGCAGCTCCCGGGAGGTGTCGCAGTAGGGCACGGGCCAGGTCAGGAAGCCGTGGTAGACACTGGCGGCTTTCAGCAGCAGCTCAGAGCCGGGGGGGAGGTGAGGAGCCTGCGGGACAGGGACGGGACAGGGGTGAGGGCGGAGAGACCCCGAGTGCTGCTCCAGGGTTTGGGCTGGCAGAGGCAGGAGGAGGAGCAGAGCAGAGGGTGCCCTGTGCCTCCGCACCTCCTGCCAAGGAAGGGCACAGGATCCCTCGGGCACAGCTCCAAGGAGCTCCTTCCCCACCTCCCCAAGCCGGGCTCACGTGCCCAAGCCTAAATATAAATTCCTTTTTAAGCCCCACAAGCTGCATGGATGAATTCCACACAGGCTGTGCTTGTGCAGGACCCGGCAGCAATGACTTCCTTGGGATAATGATGCATTGTGCTGGGAATAATAATCATAAAAAACAGTATTTCCTGGGAAGGCTCTGCTCCTTTTCATTCACGTTGCCCATGTGTTTTGCCCAGCTATAAAGGGTAAAGAAAAGAATTCCCCTTTATTGTCCATCTCCCTTTCTGATTAGCCCAGCCTTAAAAAAACAGCTTCCAAACCCCTGAAGCTCATTGTCTCTCAGCTTGTGCAATGGTTGCTCGATCCTGATCCCTCTGGATTCACACAGAACCTTTCTTTTGGGAGGAACTGATGAGAGCAGGCTGGGAAGGTCCAGCCAAAGCCCCCCTGATTTTGGAGCCTGCCCCGGGCTGGGACGGGTGCAGCAGCCTCAGCACTTACATAGAGCACGGCCGAGTAGAAGAGCAGGGCCAGGGGCGTCACCAGGTCGTAGTCACACCTGTCCTGCACCTGTGGGAACAGCCCGAGGGCACAGGGATGAGCTGTGGCCGCCAGCACCGCCCAAAATGTCACTGGAAGTGCCGAGAGACTCCAGCCCTCCCATCCCATCACCACACCCAGGAGATTCCCTCATCCCTGTGGGAAAACCGCCCCCCAAAGCCCCAGAAACCAGAGTGGGACAGGCAGAGCCTCCTGCTCTGTCTTCTCCTGGCAAGGCACCCAACCCTCTGGGGCTCCTGATGCCTGAAATTCCATGGAAGTGGCTCTGAGCAGGCAGTCCAGGCACTGCAGGCAGACTGGGGAGCTGGGCAGGATGGAGGAATCCAGGGGTGGAATCCAGGGGTGGAATCGATCCAGGGGTGGAATCGATCCATGGGTTGCAATCCATCCAGCGGTGATGCCCAACAACATGTAACGACCCCAGTCCCCAGGCAGCTTTGCCCAAGCCCATCCTGAGCAAGCCATGGAGCTGCTGGTGCCTCAGAGCCCAGGGCTCCCCCACCAGCCCCCGCTCACCTCCTTGGTCTTGGCCAGGATCTTCTCCACCAGGATGAGGTAGTTACTGGCGTCCCGGCTCACCAGCTCCTGCAGGCTCCAGCAGTTCAGGCACAGCCCGGCTGTGGGGACAGAGGCACGGTCACCCATGGTCCCACGGTCACTCATGGCCCCCTGCTCACTCACACAGGCATGGTCACTCCCAGAGCCACGGTCACTCACAGACCCACGGTCACTCATGGCCCCGTGGTCACTCAGAGAGCCATGGTCACTCATGGCCCCGTGGTCACTCAGAGAGCCATGGTCACTCATGGCCCTGTGGTCACTCCACAGAGCCCACGGTCACTCCCGGAGCCATGGTCACTCCCAGCCCAGATGTGGGGATAGAGCCACAGTCACTCCCAGCCCCATGGTCACTCCCGGAGTCATGGTCACTCCCAGCCCCGCAGTCACTCCCGGCCCCAGCCAGCAGCACAGGCAGCCCAGGGCACACCGTGTCCCCACCCGGGGCTGGGGCAAAGGCAGGACTAAGCTGGGCTTAGCCCAGGGCACACGGCAATGCCCAGAGCAGGCACAGCACATGGCAGCACCGAGAGTGGGCACTGCACATGGCAGTGCCAAGTGGCACACAGCAGTGCCAAGAGGCACACGGCAGCACCCAGAGGCACAGGGCAATGCCAAAAGGCACACAGCAGCACCAAGAGAGGGCATGGCACACAGCAATGCCGAGACACACAGGGCAATGCCGAGAGTGGGCATGGCACCCGGCAGTGCCAAGAATGGGCACAGCACACAGCAGCGCCGTGGGCGGCCTCGGAAGGATGAGTCTTTGCCATTTCTGTTCTGAGAAGTGCCCCGAGTGCCCTCTTCCTCCCCCGCCTCCCGGAGCAGCTCCTTCCTGGCCCAGGGGGTGGCATTTCCCCTCAGAGCGAGCACTGGGCAGGTTGGAAATCCAGAAGCACCAAAGCAGAAATGGCACCCCCCTGAGCTGCCCTCACCCACGGTGCTGGGCACAGGCCCTGGTGCCCTCAGAAGTGACACCCATAGCGTGGGGGGAAAGCAGAAGGCTCAGTTTCCTCCTCCCCCAGAGCCACTGGCACCATCTCCTCACCAGAGGGAGGTGGTTTCTCCTGGGGACTGCCCCAAGGAAGGGCCAGCTTGGGGCAGCTGGGTCAGGGAGCTGCCCAAGGACTGGCACAGCCCCAGCACCCCTTGGGGAGGGCAGCAAGGCAGCCTGCAGCTGCTGAGACACGAGAGGTGGACATGAACGTCCAGCACAGGGCACCCCCTGGCACTGCCACCCAGCCTGGGCAGAGATTTCCACAGGAAAACCCTGCACAAACCAGGAGAAATCATCAAAGGGTAAAATCTGCCAGGTCCCCAGCACCACCAGAGCCAAGCCCATGGCTCTGCTTCACCAAAAACTCTTTTTTTTTTTTTTTTTTTTTTTTTTTTTTTTTTTTTTTTTCCTGCTCACCAGCAAGCAATCAATCATTTTTCTTGCTCTTCACACTCTAATTTGACCATGGTGTCTCCTGCAGCACAAAGCAAGGCCAGCCCTGAAGAGATTCCTCCACAAGGAAAAGGTTTTGCTTCCAAGGACTTTTCTAATGGGGATTTTCATGAGTCACACACAATTCATTTTGATTTGGTTTCTGCAATAAGTTCTGCAGAAAGATCTTCTGTTCACACCATCCACGGGCTCGTCCAGGCTGTAAATCTGGGATGGCCAAAGCCACACAACTCTCCTTGCTGACTTCACAGCCCTCAGCTCCTCATCCCTTACTCAGGGGGAACAACGTGTTGGAAACGATTACTCACCCTCTCTGGAGCAACCTTGTGCGAAAGTTAGCACAGAAAAATAAAGCTTTAAGTGATTTACAAAATTCAGCAAGATCTCAACCAGAAAGCTGTGACATCATGTGTGTTATTTTGGTGCATGGAAAGGGTAAAAAAAGAGGGGAAAGCAAAGGAAGTGGGAAATAGAAGTGAGAAATGAGGAAGGTGAAGGTTCCAGTCCAGCCAAGAGCAAGATGAAAGGATTCACTGACTTGTGAGGATCAACCCTGCCACAAACAACAGCCTGGACAGGACAGCAATAACGAAACTGTCATTTGTAGCTTGGGGAAGGATGTGACAGCATCTCTGCCCTGGCTCTGGAAGGCAACAGGGGACAGCTCTGGGCTGAGGGCTCTGCTCTCTGCTTCCCCTGAACCCTTCCTGCCGGCAGGGACCAAACCCTCCCCAGCCCCGCACACTGGGATGGGACAGCAGCTCCTCGGGGCAGCAGGGACAGGGAGGGGCAGCCCCAGGAGGGCTCAGGGGGATCCTGGGGGACCCCAGCAGCAGCACCAGGGCTGGGGCACAGCAGAACCACCAATGCCCACCCAGGGCATGCTGCAGGTTCCTGGCAGAGCAGGAGTGATGAGAGGGAAGTTTCTGAGGTGTAAAATGTCCAAAATTCTCCCAGGAACGTCAGCTCCTTCTGCAAAGGGCAGGAGAGGCACAGGAAGGGCCTGGGAGCCAGGGGACATCACTGGGGTGGGATTCATGGGGGGTCAGCACAGCTGCCCCAGCACAGCTCCCAGCCCCAGCCCCTGCCCTGCACACTCTAATCTTTGCTGACGAGCTGCAGAAATGATGGAGATGTGGTTTAAAGGTCTCCCCAAGCCAAGGAGCAGCACTGAGGGGCTGAGGTTGGAGCTGTGAGTGACACAGGAACTGATTGATGGTAATTACAGCAGAGGTGGGCTCTGGGCACTGCCCTGCTCTCTGGGCACACACTGCCCTGCTCTCTGGGCACACAGGGCTGCTCTGGCCACGCTCTGTCACCGTGCCAAGCACGAGGCTGTGCTTCCAGGAACCAGCAATGTGGGTCACACTGCAGGGCCTGCCTCCCAGAGCAAGGGAAAGACAAGGACACAGGAATCTTGGGCAGAACTGCCCCAACCCAGCCCCCAGGCGATGCTGCAGCATGGAAATGGCAAGGCTCCAGTGGCTGTGAGGGGTGGCAAAGCGATTCCTCTGGGAGCAGGCAGCAGGTAGGATCCTGTCTGCACCTCTTTGTTGGTCTTGTAGGGGAAAAGAAAAGCAGAAAGGGTTGAAAGAACTTCACAGACAAGAAGGAATCAGAATCTGACAGCCCCCAGATTTCATCCACGAGAGGGTTTGGCAGTGATTTAATCACAGCTCACGGACAGCTACGAGGCAGAAAGGTCAGAATGACTTTCAGGAATTATTTCTGCTCGTTGCTGCTCTGCCCTCACCACAGCAGCCCAAATCCCTTCACAGCCCCCTGAGCAAGGCTCAGCTCTTTATGGTCACCACCACCACGGTATCAGAGCCAGGGCTGAGCTGATAACAACATCCCTATGTTGATAACGACATCCCCGTGCTGTGTGTGACAATGCAGCACAATCACAGCCCTGCCTTGGGGGCAGTGAGCACCGGGGCAGGGCTGGCTGATTGCACAGAGGAGCATTCCTGGGCTGAACAAAGCCCTGTCTTCTGCCCAGCTCACCCAGGGAGAGCTGGCACCCCAGAACACTGCCCTGCTCATCCTTACATGGCCAGACCTGTTCAGGGCCCTGGAACACCCTCCTGTACCAGCAAAATGCCCAGGAGCACTGACCAGGCTGGATGCCACCTCTGACTGACCACTGGGAGGGGAAAGGCCTCCAGCAGCTCCCTGTGACCCAGAGAGAGCCCTGGGTGAGACCCCAGCAGGGACAGCACCAGCAGCTCCCTGTGACCCAGAGCCCTGGCTCAGATACCCCAGCAGGAGCCCAGGGCACCCCAGAGAAGGCAGGCCATGGTTAAGGTCACCTACCAGCCCATCTGCTGGCCACAGCATCCCTGCCCAGCCCGTGCAGGCACCGCTCCAGCGCGTGGTGGATCCTGTCCTCCGTGCACGTGGTGTGCTGCATTTTAACTCATCTCCTGCATTGAGGGGGAAAGAAGGAGGAGAGTTAATGAAGGGTGGCTCCAGTGGTCACTGGCCATGGTCACAAATCCACCCCAAGTGGCAGGGAAGGCCCCAGAGCTGTCCCCTTGCTGTCACACAGCCACCATGAAGGAAATTCCACGTGCCCTTGAGGCAATGGTGGAAAACACCGAGGGGATGTGAGCACAGAGGACATTGTGAAATTGTGCCTGTAGCCCTGCCACATCCCACTCTGCTCCAGGGCCCAGGCTGCCACCTGAGCCTTGGCCGGCAGAGCCTGTGCTGCCCAGGAAGGTTTTAGGTTTTATCCCACATCATATCTGGGACACCAGGAGCAGTAACGGGAACGTTCCTGACCTGATCTGAGCAATCAGAGGTGCCCAGGTGGCCATTCCCTCCATTCTCTCCTGCCCTGCAGCCCAGAGGGACTCTGGGGCAGCTGTCCCCCTCTCCCAAGGCACTGAGATGGGTCCAGCCCACACATTCTCTGCCTCTTGTTTAGAAGCAACACAATTGCACAAAAATAATTGAGTAAGAAGAAATAAAAGCTGTGAGTGCTAAAAAACCACCTGCAAGGCAGCCCTTGCTTTGAGCCTAGACAGCACCCATGCCACACAGCCACATCATTCCCAGAGAAGCTAAAACACTCAATTCTCTGCCCATTTGGCCAGGATTTGGGGCCAGCAGCCAGCAGTGGCTGTGCCCATCACAGTGTCAGCCACCCCTGCCCCAGAGCCACTGTGACCTGGCAGAGGCTCCGGAGCCCTCCCTGCCCCATGTCCCCAGCACGGCCATCTCCACCCAGCCTCCATTGCCAGCAGCTCCCTGGAAGGGCTCAGGAAGGCTGAGCCTGGCTGCTGGAGCCCCCTGGGAGTGCAGGGAGACACCTCCAGCCCTGCCCCTGAGAGGAGCCACCAGCAGCTCCCTAGAGGTGACAGCAAACACCCTGAGCACCACTGACCAGCCCAGGACCCACACTCCCCTCACCCAGAGGGGCTGCTGGGCTCCTCCTTGCTGCCAAAGGCTGAGCTGGGCCCTGCAGCAGATCCTTTACCTGTGCCCAGGGCCAGGAGCACCAAGGAGCGCCGCGACGCCGCGAGGCAGCACGGAGATCGAGCCCAGCCCTCGGCCAGGCTGGAGGCAGGAGAAAGGCAGTGAGTAAGAGCCCAGGGTGACTCACAGACACCCCTGCACCAGCCAGCTCAAAACCCAGCTCAGTCCTTGGGGGGAGCGGGCTCCTCACCCCGCACCAACCCCAGCATCCCTTCCTGCCTGCCTTGGCACACAGCGGGAGGGAATGAGAGATAAAACCCACCCTGATATTGCTGTCACTGTCAAACCACAGAATGCACTCTTCCTGCTGTGCCATGGACCACACAGGAGCCTGAGCCTCCTCCCAGGGCAGTGCTTATGGAAGCACTTCCCGTGGGAAAGGCCTGGCTTCGGCCACCACAACGGAGCAGAAACTTCGCTGCTGTCCCCTCCTTGCCACCCACGCTGAGCACGGTGACAGGGGACAGCTCTGGAGAACTCAATCTGACTTTCAGGAGCCCTGTTAAGCATCTTGAGAACACCAAGAAAAACAAGTGCTGAGGTCAAGGCTTTGGAAAATGCTTTGCTTTTTGTGAGAGTGTTGAGCAGCTCCACGTGGCACCACCCCAGTGATGGCCCAGCCCTCTCCACACAGCAGGGACAGCACATGGGTTTAAGAGCCCAAAGTCCTCAGAGAAACCCACGTGCCCCAAGGTTTTGCCCCATTGTCAGCAGATGCCCAACAATTCCCAGCATCAGGGCTCAGGGCTAGGTTGAACCCATTCCCTCTGAAGGTGTGAGCATCCTAAAGGGCAATCTATAATAATTAATTATTATAAAATATTTATTTTAAAATTATTAATTATTATAATGAATTTCTAAGAAATTACTTTCTTAAAAACCATTTTTAAAGTGAGTGAGAGAAGGCCCAGCACACCAAAGCTCAGCTTGGGAAGTATCCCAAGATTATCAGTGAAGCTGTCCTTGCATGGGTGCCAGACCCTTGGGAAATTTTCAGCCAGGATTGCTTAGTTAAGAGGCTTCATTCATCTCTGTGGGACACAAAGGTGAGCAGACAAATTAAATATTTCTGTTAATTAACACCAACCGAGTAAACATTTACCCTGTGGTGGGAAGTGGGAACCTGCTGACCTACTGGTTTTAGATTTTCCCTTGTCCTGCTTGAGGGAACCAATTTGTAAAAATGAAAAAAAAAATAGTTTTGAAACAGTATGAAAAAGAATTATCAACAAAACCCATCTTTTGCTGCTGAGCTGTGAAGCCACCAGAGGTCACGGGAAAGCCTTGGGGCATCACAGCTCCCTGACATGGATTTTCCACTCAGCTGGGACCCGCTGGGGTTCCCCACTTCCCTCCACACCCTGGGACCTTTCCAGGGCTTTCCTGGTGCTCAGGATCTGCTCAGGATCTGCTCCATGCCCAGGAGCAGAAGGTCCTTCGGGAGCCAAGGTGACACCAGCAGCTCTGCAGGGCTGGGGCAGGGTACAGAGCTGCCTTTCCAGCAAGGACAATCCCTTCTCTTGGGTTGGGGTCCACCTGAGCCCCATCTCCAACACCCAGGGGACTCTTCTGAGCTCCATCTGCAGTGGTGCAGCCCAGGACCAGAGGGAAGAGCTCAAAGAGCCAAAATGAAGCAGTGGAGAGGATCAGACCCCCTTGCAGGACCCCTCTCACCCCCCAGCAGAGCAATCCCCGGAGCCTGGGGGCTCCACCACCCCAGGAAATGCTCCAAGGGCAGGAGAACGGGGCCAGGTACACAAGGAGTGAGCTGAGATCCTGAGATCCCAGAAACATCTCCTCGGACTGAAAGGATTTGCCAAGGAGCTGCCAAGGACCTTCCAGAGGGGATCCCGCAGCTCCACCGGCACCTGGAAACCCGCGGGTACCCTCGGGCCAGGACAACGCCTTTCCTGCCGCGATTGTTCTGGGGCTGAGCATCCTGGGCAGGAGATGGGAGAGAAAAAACAAAGCCCTTGGGCCGAGGGAGCAGCTCTGAGCGCACTGCCCAAGTTTGGGGACAGTGGCAGCGGGTGCAGGGACACAGATCCCTCGCCTGGGTTGGTGCCAGGATGTGGCTCAGCACCCAGAGGGGTTTGGGCACCAGGAGACCCAGAACAAGGAGCTCGATGAGGCTGAAGGAAGCAGGAGCTTGGGCTGATGCTGCAGAAGGAAAATAATTTGGTCTAAGGCAAAGGGATCCTACCCAGAGCTGTTTTCAAGGTGAGATCCTCAGAAAAGAGGATCATCGACTCCTCTGAGCTCCACCTCAGCTCTCTGCCTCCTCCAGCTCACCCTGGGGGGAAAGGACAGGAGCTCTGGGAGATCCTCACTGCAGAGCAATGGCTGGACATGGAGATGTGCCCTGGACACCGAGCTGGGCCCTGGACACTGAGTCATGCTGTGGACCCCAAGCTGGGCCCTGGACCCCGAGCTGGGTCCTGGACACAAAGCCGGGCCCTGGACACCGAGCTGGTACCCCTGGACAC
>JAHXMQ010012007.1:6083471-6099219 GCA_020466415.1 Ammodramus savannarum pratensis
ACACCGAGCCGGGCCCAGCAGTGCAGCAGCACGTGTCTGGTACCTGCTCCTCCAGTGAAACTGTTTTTCTTAGATTACAGAAGAAAACCTTGGGTTTCAGCTGTTTGCTTGCAAGGTTTTGCTGCCTCCCCTGCACCTCGCAGAGCAGCCACAGATAGAAAGCCGAAGCGAGGGAGGCAGGGAGCAGCCGGAGGAAGCCTTTGTGGGGCACGGGCAGTGCGGGGAGAAAGCTGCGATTTTCAAGAAAAGCTTCACCTCGGTGTTTGTCAGCGAGCGAGAGCACTGCACACAGCAGGAGATGAGGCTGATAAGATGCTCGCTCAAACCACAGCAAGGCAGGGTACCAGGGGATCCGGGAGGCAGCTGGGGTGACAAACATCCTCCCAGGGTGCCTGCAGAGGAGGCTGTGCCAGCCAAAGCCTGGCTCAAACAGGGCTGGGGCACAGGCTGCTGTGACACTGAGGGTGAGCACACACAGCAGGGACCTGAGGGACATTCAGTGTTGGGCTGTGAACCCTCACTCCAGTGAGTCCCCACTCCCTGAGCCAACAGTGGCAGAGGCAGCAGAGGAGGAACACGGAAAATTGCTCCCCAAGAGCGCCTGAGGCAGTGATTTCATCTCAAAGCAGAGGATAAAACTCCTGGCATAAGAAGAAAATCTACTGGAATAACAAAAGTGCCTGTGCCTGCAGGATAATGGTACTGAGGGGCAGGAATGACATAGGACATCCCACTGCTCACAGGAGGAAACAAATCCTGAGTTATGAGTGGGACAGAAATGGTGTTTTGGGAAGAGGAGAGGTACCAGCCTTGGGAGAAAGAACAGGAGCAAGCCTTGCCCACGCCGCCTTTCTGAACTGCAACGCCTCATTTACGGCAGAAATGTGAGAACTGGGGAGCTCTCAGAGAGCCCCAACTGCAGAGCTGCCCCAGAGCCAGAGATCAGCGCCTGCTCTCACTGCCTCTGAGAGCTGGGCTGCAGGAGAGGCTCCCACCGCAGGCCAGGGAAAGCACCTAACGAGCAAAGCGGTTTCAGAGTGTTCTGAGTGTCAAACAGCACTCACAGAACGAGTGTCAAACAGCACTCACAGAACGTGACACAACAGGGACACAGCAGCACGGGTGTCACACCCAGGGCTGCCTCTGTGCTCCCCTGTGCCAGCAGCATCACCCAGCATCCCGTAACCCCAAGCAACGGCACCCAGCAAACCCAAATCCCCGGCAGGGCAGGGCTGGCCCTGCTGTGGGACCCGCAGAGGGCAGAGGAGGGGCTCAGGCTCAGGCCCAGCCCGCAGAGGCAGCGCTGTGCCCGCTCAGCACCCGCGGTTCCATCGCCGGCCCCTCCCGGCCCCGGGATCAGAGCAGGAAACCCACAGGGGGCTCAGAACAGCCTAAAACGAGTCAGCCCCACTCAGAGCCCTCCATCCCAGCCCTGGGTGTCGCTGCCAAGGGGTTATTCAATGGGATTTCCCAAATCCCAGCACCAGGATCACCTGTGTTACAGCACAGCTTAAGGCTGGGCTCGGGAGGTGAAGGATCTGTGAACGCCAAAAAATAAACCCGAGAGTGAAAACAAGCAACAACGGCTCCAAAGTGCAACCGCCTTTGTTGGGGAGATTTGGAGATAAAGGCTCCACTGAAAGGAAGGAAAAAATCCAAAATATCGGGAGCAGGGTCCCAGCACTGCCACCCCAGCTGCCCTTGGCTCTGGGATGTGCTGTCCCCCAGCTAATAAAGGCACAGAGAGGCTGATGCAGCATCAGGAGCAGGACCTGGCACTCCCAGGGTGAAACAAGCCCGTGGGGGCTCCCAGCATCACGAACCAGCTGCCAAGGGGGCACCTCTGCCCCATCCCTCCACAGGAACAGCCCTGGTGATAACGGAGATGTGTGACCTCAAATTGAGGATTGAGCTGTCCCAAGGGTGTGCAACCAAAGCTGCAAACTGAACCACAGAAGGAGCAAAACCAGGGCTGCAAGAGACTCAGCAAAAACAACAAAATAGTCTGAGAAACTGTTCTGAGGTGAGGGAATTCCTCAGTGAATGGAGAGGATGCCAAAGAAATCAATCTGCCCAGAGGGTGCACAAGGAGAGACACGGAGTCTCTCTGAGTCTCAAGGAGTCAGAACAAAACCTTGCAAACCATCATTTCAAAACAATGTTTGCCCTCATCTGCCTGTGATTCAAAAAGCAAAAATTGAGCCAGAAAAAAATGAAACTTCTCACTCCTGACCGACAGAGACGTTTTGCTCCACACACCAGTTTAGATTCACACAGCAAAGAGCAGCAGGCCAGCCCTCCCTGGGAGCAGTGGGACCCACCCAGGTGTTTTACCTGCCCCCAAGGAGGGTTCCTGTCCTCCTGCAGCATCCCGGAGACATCCCAAACCTGGAGCTCCGGCTGCTCCTGTGTCTCCAGAGCTCCCAGTCACTCAGTTCCACTCCCTGTGGAAACACTGGTGGCTCCCTGGGACCAGGTACAGCTTTAACCCCGTGTGAGGGCAGGGGAAACACCCGGCTCAGAGTGGGGAACCCCAGCAATCCCTGCACAGCAGGCAGAGCTCCTGCCCTGGGCAGAGACCACACAGGGGCTGGGGTCTCCTCCCTGGGGTGTTCCAGAGGTGCCTGGACACAGCCCTGGGCCCTGAGCTCTGGCCCTGCTGGAGATGAGCCCCTGGGATCCCTTCCAGCCTGGCCCACCCTGGGATTCTGGGATCCAGGGCACCTTAAACCCCGAGCTGCTATAAAATCCATCACCAGAACAATCCCGTGCTTGTCTCAGCTTTTCCACCTTCTCTATTTTAACCGCAGCACTCACAGCTCAGGTCTCACCTAGGCACTGGGGACTGGTTCTGTGAGGTGCCTGGATGAGCTGTTTTAAACATTGCATTATTTTTGAATCAAAACAGCCCAGGCCGAGCGGAGGGAGGTCCCTGCCAGCCCAGGGGGGCTCAGGGCACATCCCGCCCTCCCACCTCAGCACCGCCGGGCTGGCAGCAGCTCATCCCCCTTGTCACTCACCGCCGGGGAGACTTCGCGTTGTTTCTGCGCTTTTTAACCTCAGAACGCCGACTCAAAGTAGCTACAAGGTTATTTTAGCGGAGCTCAGGCTGGTGGCTGCAGCCGCAGCTCTCGGCAGGGATCAAAGGACACCGGACTGAGGGGGATCCCGGCTCCCTCGGCAATGTCCCGCACTCTCCAAACTAACACGGGAGCTGTAAAGACACCGCTAATTAGCCGGCCTGGCCCCTGAGCGATTAGGGGCAGCCAATTAGCGGCAATTCGCTGTCCCGGCGCTGGATGAACACTCGCTGCTGCTCTGGAGGGCAGCTCCCACGGGGAGAAGAGCACAGTGCTCTCCTCCCCAGCTCTGACACCTCTGCAGCGTTTGTGCTCCACTCCGCAGCTCTGGACGCCTTGTGGTGTTTCTGCTTTCCTCTCCAGCTCTCAGACCCCCTCACCAGTATTTATGCTCTTCTCCCCAGCTCTGGGACACCTCCCGCTATTTGTGCTCTCCTCGGTCCGTGCTCTGGGACACCTCGCTGGTATTTGTGTACTCCTCCCCAGCTCTGGGACACTTCTCCGGTGTTTCTGCTCTCCTCCCCAGAGGAGAACTGAAAATATTTCTCTCTGTGCCCCCAGAGCTCCTTCCCGGGCCCGCGGCAGCTCTGTCAGCACACCCGGGGCAGCGCTGCAGCTCCTCCTGTGCCGGGCACTTCGCTCCTTGGCACAAACATCCAAAACTGAAATCAGGGACCTGCCCGCGGTGTTTTGGGGGTGAGGAGCTTGAGGGCCACCCTAAAGCTCCGTGTTTAAAGCGTTGTCGGGTTTGTCCCTGCCCCAGCTCCACCTGTGGCTCAGCAACACCGGGAGCGTCCCCCCGGCTCCCCGGGTGTCCCAGTGCCCAGCGAGGGGGGACAAGGACCCAGCACCCGTCACCTCCCAGGCTGCTCATCCCTAAAGGAACACAACACAGGCTGCTGCTGTCCAGAGCTCCCAGAGGGACCCACAGGTCCATGATCAAAGCCCAGAGTAATGTGAGACCGCTCTGTGCCTCAGTTTCCCTTCCAGCAGAAGCAGCCAAGGCTCCTGCTCAGCACAGTCCCTCAACTGCACAGGTGAACCAGAACTTTCTTACATCCTCTCACTTTTATCCCCTACTGCAACCTTCTCAATCCCATTTATAAACCTGGCAGAGCAAGACATGCCAAAAAAGCATTTTTATAATAAAACATCCTAATTCTCCACCGAGGTTATTTCTAACCCACAAGAACCACTTGCCTTAACCAAGACATCCTGCCACGGGCACCCAGCCTCCCATCCTCAAAGTCTGAGCAGCAAAACAATGACACAGAGCCAGAAGTGCCCATGCAGCAGCAAATTGCAGAAATAAAGCTGCACACGAGAACACCACGTGTTCCCAGCAGCACTGCAAGCAGGGGAGCTGTGCATTTGACCACTGGGACCAGAACTGCCCTGGAACTGCTTTGTTTTGTTGTTTTGTTTTTTTTTTTCTAAATCCCAAATTTCTCAGAAACAAAATACAGAACTGCCTTGTCCAGAGCCCTGCTGCTGCAGCAAGCGCTCAGCTCAGTAAATCTAATTAATGAGCCGGGAAAAGTGTCACTCGTTTGCTAACTACTGCACCCGGGGCTGCCAAACAGACAGATAAAGGATTTAGCTGGGGCCCATTCCAGCCAGAGGAGCTGGGAACCTGGCAGGGAGAGCAGGAGATTAGAGGGGGCTGAAAAGAAAAGGAGAGGAGGGGGAAAGGAAAAACATCCCGCTAGATTAGCACTTTGCAAATGCAGGCATGTAAATCAGCTTAGGTTGGCCATAATGCCACCCTTGTGAGCATCTGGGCACAGCAGCGGGCAGGGCCTGCCCTGAGTGGGGCTCAGGGCCCCAGAGAGCAGCTCCATCACAAACAGCAGCTCCCCCAGAAAGCAGCAGCTCCATCACAGAACCAGCAGCTCCCTCAAACACCAGCAGCCCCCTCTCAGAACTCAGCCCTGCTCTCACCAGCTCTCAAGTTTGCACAGGAAGCCAATTAGAGGAGACCCGGGAACAGAGGAAGATTCATAATTGCAATTAAAGCTTCAAAGGGCTGGTCGTAAGCACGGCCGTTGCAGATGGAGCTGGGGGAGGGAAAATCCCAACAAACTCTTAGAAACACAGAGCTTTAGGATGCCCCCAAGCTGGAAGAGCTGCTCACCCCCAGAACAAGGCATCACCTGGCAGAGAAGGACTCAGCCCTGAGGGGCCCAGGCAGGACCAAGAGATTTGGGGTTAAATCTGCATCAAAGGGGTCCAGCAATTATCCCTTACTGCTGCTCCTTCACCCCATCCCATCCCATCCCATCCCATCCCAGATGTCCTCGTGGCTCTGGCCCCAACCCTGGATCTGCTGCTCCCCTGTGCCCCTGGCAGGAGAAAGGGTTGAGAAGAGCTGAGAGGAAAGGAAACTCACCCGAGGTGCCAGGGCCACCCCTGGGGATGTGAGCAGAGCACACAGGGGCTGCAGCAGCAGCTCTTGTGCCACTGAGGACGGCTCCACTGTGCCCATGCCCACTGCCAGCCCTCACTGGCACTTCCCTGTGCTGGCACCTCCTCTGTCACACACTGCCAGCTTCCCTGCAGCCCCTCCCAGCGCCTCCGAGCAGCTGGAGAACACCTGGCTGGGGCAGGAACACCTGGCTGGGGCAGAGCTGGGGCAGAGCTGGGGCAGGAACACCTGGCTGGGGCAGGGGCAGAGCTGGGGATGCTCCTTCTCCTTTCTCCCTTCCCGCAGGCCCCGAAGCCCCAGCAGCTGCAGCAGGAGCCCCAGCCCAGCCCAGGCTCAGGGAAGTGCTGCTGTGGGACCCCGGAGCCCACAGGGACAAGGTGAGCCCCCTGTCACCCACAGCATGTCCCAAAGTGCTGCTGCTCTCCCCCACAGGTCCAACTCCTCCTCCTCACCCCCCTCGGAGTTGTTCCCAGGCTCAGAATCTGCGGTGTGACCTTGGGAAATCCTTTGTGGCTCTGGAAATGCTCTGGCTCTGGGTGGTTTTGCATAAGCTCCTTTCCCTGGGATGTTTTGCCCTAGTGCTGAGCACATAGGGCTGGGTAACCAAATGAGGTCAAAGAAAATTCCAGCCAAAAGCCCGGCAGCCTCAGGGAGCGGCCAAGAGCATCCCCAGGAGCACAGGCTGAGGGCTCTGCCTCCCCAGCAGCACCAGAGAATCATCCCAGGGTGGGAATATCCCTGAGGAAACCAGCAGCACTGCACGAGATCCAGAACAATGCACGGGGGAGCAGGGACATGGGATGGTGCTTCCCAGGGGTGGAAAACAGGAGAAGGGAACTCCCCAGAGCCCTCAAAGCCTGCAGCCCCCCATGCTGGGGTCTCCTGCCATTCCAACACTTCCCAGCTGAGGAGGAAGCCGCGGGCCAGGAGCTGAATCCCAAATCCATCCCCACAGAGATCCCAAATCCATCCCACAGAGATCCCAAATCCATCCCCACCCAGATCCCAAATCCATCCCCAAAGAGATCCCAAATCCATCCCCACTCAGATCCCCCTCCCCAGCCATGGCTGGACACGGTTTCCAAGGACAACCCACACTTCTGCAATTTCAGAGATCTTACCCCACCTTCCGTGTGCTGCCCCAAAAGGAGAAGTGCTCAGGGCCAGGGGGAAGTTGTGGCGCCCTTTCCTGTCCTGGAGAGGATTTCAGGCTCCTGCCACATCCGAGGGGCAGCTCTGGCCACGCTGCAGGGCTGGCACTGCACAGGGCCCCGCTCTGGGGTGAGCAGTTCCAGGAACATCAACAGTCCAGAGCAAGAAAACCCAGAAATAAAGCCCAGACACAAATGGTGGGGCAGAAATGACCAGGCTGCCCCTGAAATGAAGCCCCCACACAAATGATGGGGCAGAAACGACCAGGCTGCCCCTGGCACCCACCAGTTACCTCAGCAGGGCACGTGGGCATGGAGGGCTGGGCACGGAGGGGCAGGAAAGCAGCTCCAGGGCCAAGCCAGGATTTGGGCTCCCCTAAGAGATGGCACAGGTGGGCAAACTGGGCAGTCCTGAGCCTTCTCCCCTGGTTTGAGGGGTCAGCTCCCCCCAGGCAGCAGCAGCAGAGCCAAGAGAGCCCCTTTTGCCTCCCTCCCTGTGTGTGCCCACCTGGGCTGAAAGAACGGCTCCATCCTCAGCAGCTGCTGCCAGATCCAAGGAAAGGCTCTTCCCACCATCACCACCAGAGCCTGCTCCCTTTGTTCAGCACAGGGCTCTGCTCTCCACTCTGAGCAGTTTCAGCCATCACTCCTGCCCTGCTCTCCACTCTGGAGCAGTTTCAGCCATCACTCCTGTCCCTGCAGCCACCAAACCTGGATTTCTGCCACCACGATGGAAATTCCATCCCCATGTGGAGGGAAAGGTCTCCTGCATCCCTTCCCCAGGGGGTCAAGCCACGTTTGCAGAAGTTTTCTCCAGCACACACAGAAGTGGCTCAGGCCCCATTCACTCTTTACAAGTTCCTTCTGGAACTATTCACAAGTTCCTTCCATAGCTCATCCCCAGAGAGGCACCCGAGGTGATTTCAGAGGGACTGAAATTACAGAGCATTAATTAGCAGGGAGAGCATCCCAGCAGCCACAGGGTCAGAACACAACACCCAGAATTCACACCTCGTTGGGAGTTACTGGGGGAGCAGCACACAAGATCTGCCACTGCAAGGGCTCCCATCCCCCTGAACAAGGGGGAAAATCGACTTTCTCAGAGGGACCAGGTCCTCAGGGCTTGCAGAGGAGTGCATTCAGCAGGAAAACCCAGTTCCCCTCAAAAACTCCCCAGAGCACAGCTGCTCAGAGGGAGAAACCGCTGGGGGATTAAAGGCCTCACTCAGCACCAGCTAAAGAAGGAAACTGCCACTGCTGCCCCACAGAATATTGATCTCCACAGGGATGCAGCTGAATAAGGCTGGCCAGAGCTGGCTGTGGCTGGCCAGGTGCTCCCTGAGTTTATTCATGGCATGGTTGGGGTTGGCAGGGACCCTGGCCGGCTGAAATCCTTGTGAATTTCTGCCTAGCCAACACTCCTGGTGTCCTGTTCCTCACACCACCAGAAGCTCCAGGGTTATCATCCTGAGCCCCCAAAAATGATGGAGTCCAACAAAGAGGGAAACCAATAAACCATGCAGTGACTTTGGAGCGCCCCATTATCTCTGTGCTCTGCTGTGGAGCCCTGTGAGGACTCTGGGTCTGTCCAGGAACAGGAGCCATTGCCTCCAGCAGCCAGCCTGGATGGGGACAGAGGGGCCACCCAGGACATCAACAACAGCCAGCCTGGATGGGGATGGAGAGGCCCCCAGGACATCACCAGCTCATCCCCACCCTGCCCCCAAACTGGGCTCTGGGAGTTTGGCAGAACTCAGCCAGCTCTGTTCTCCTCCTCAAAAACCCCAAGGAAAACAGAAATGACACAGATCTGGTGTGAGTAAGAGCTGCCCAGTTTTATAGCTCGGTTTTCAGAGAGGAAATGCTCTTGTTCCTGGCAGCAATTCTGAAAACCCCTGGCCACATGATGCAAGAGTTAATTTTAGCCTCTACCAGTCACTGTCAGCGCAGGGGAGGCTGAAGCTCCACCCAGCATCACCGGCAGTTCTGCTCCAGGTGAGATCCCAGGAGTGAGCCTGGGGACAGCCTGGAGTGGGCACAGCCTGACAGGAGCTGGGGGTCCCCAGCAGGGTGGGATGGGAGCCCCAGGGCTCCTGTCCAGGGCAGGTGGGAGCTCAGCACAGGAGTTCCTGTGTGTCACAGGGGGAAAGATAAAAAATCCAGCAAGTGCATCATTCAGAGAGGGAAAAAGGTGTTTCCCAAAGTGCAACAGCAGCACCAGCCTGAGCTGTTTGTGCTGAGGAGCAGCTGAAGGACTCAGCAGTGGCCAGTGACCCCTCCCAGCACTCCAGGGACAGGCACAAGGGCAGTCCCTGCTGGGAGGGGATCTGTGGCCACTCATGGAGCAGAGATGGTGAAACCCTGGGTGTGTCCAGGCTCAGCAGGAGACCCCCCCAAAATCCTGTGGGACACCTGGGGTCCATGGCCACACAGAGCAGGCACTGAGCTCCTCCCATGAGCCCCTGCAAGTGCCCCAAGGAAGGGTCTGGATCAGGAAGGTCCCAGCACAGCCCCATGTCCCACATCCCCACAGCAGCTGCCCCACACAGGGCCCTTCTGTGGCCATCCCTGGGAAAATCCCTTCTCACTGTGCAAGGTCATGTGTGGGTGGCACTGTCACCTCCAGAGCACAGGGAAACACCAGAGCTGCTCCTCACCATCCTGTGCTCCCCTGAGCCTGCCCTGCCTCTCCAAACCCTTCCCAGGTTCCTGTCCCCACAAATGTCCTGTGGCTCCTTACTCTGCTCACAGGACAGGGCAGGGTTGGGTCTGGTGGGTTTTTCTATAGAATAAACATCTCCCAGCCTGCACGGGGCCAGGGACCCTCCCAGGTGGCACAGGGGTCCCTCCCAGAGGGGACCCCAATCCCTGCCCCGCTGCCTTCCCCTGGCAGCTCCCTCCTGTGCAGGAGCTGATCCCAATTCCTCCTGGCTGTTTGGAAAAACAAGTTTACACGTGAGGTTTCAATTGGCGCTGGCTCTGCTGAACTCCTCCAGCTGTGACACAAAGTAAGTGAGAGACAAACCTACAAACACGCAGCGTGACCATTTCTGAGGGCTTTCTGTGAGCTCTAATGCCAAACCCACTAAACAGATTAACTTCCAGCATAAACAAGCAAGTAAATCTTTCCCCCAAGGCCCTGTGTATCCAAAGGAAGCTTTAGAAGCTGCTTCCTGCCATTGTGGAGGCCCTGCTGGGAACCCAGGAGCCTTTTCAGTCCCTGGCTTGGTTGCCCAAACCCTGCGGATTGCTCCCAGCACCGCTGGCTGCAGCACCACGAGGACAGATGGTGACAGGGATGTTTCTGTGCCCACTGCCCTCGTGCCAGGGGTAAGAGGGGCTGGATGTCACAGATGGTGGCAGGGACATTTCTGTCCCCATTGCCCTCAGGCAGGGGCAGGCAGGGCTGGAAGTTACAGATGATGGCAGGGACGTTGTCCCCATCACCCTTGGGCCAGGGGGGCTGGATGTCACAGATCTTGGCAGGGAGTTTTTGTGCCCATCACTCTCAGGACAGAGACAGGCAGGGCTGAAGTCACAGACCTGCCAGGCAGGTGTGAGCCCCACCTGGGGGGGTGCAGCCACAGCTCCCCTGTCCCAGCAAGGGCAAGGAAGGAAGGAAGGAGATCTCCAAAGGGGGGACAGCCCAAGGACATGAGCACCCATCCAGCAGTGGCCAAGGCCAGCAGGCTTCACCCCCTGAGCGCCCTCACACAGCCAGGGCAGCATCCACCCCTCCTTGGGAGGGAGGACAACAAACCCAGAGCCTGAGACATTTCCAAAGCCATCTTCACCCTGGGAGGCTGCAGGCTCAGCCCTGGAGGCCATTCCCGTGTCCCAGAGGTGCAGGGGACAGCACACACAGGGAAGGTGCTGGCACTGGGGACATTGGGGCAGCCCCACCACAGTGACCCAGCTCCAAGCCAAAAATCCATGGAGAGCACGAGGCAAGAGGTGCCCCCTTCTCCACACAAAGAGCCCGTCCATAACTCTCTGTCCCCTCTCCCCAGCTCAGGGACTGATCTGGAGGCGACACCACAGCCACAGGCGACACCAAGAGCAGCCCAGCCCTGAAGAGCCTCCAAGCAGGCTGGCACAGCCCTGACCTCAGAGCAAGCTCCCAAATCCCCCAGGCACCCACCACAGGAGCAGGGAGCTCAGCACAGGAACTTCCAGCCCCAGATCCTGTCAGGACCGGCTGGAGCTTCCTGGAACAGGGGCTTTTCTCCAAAGGGGCAGGAAAGGGACACCTTCATCCCAGCCCTGCTGCTGAGGGATGAGCAGTCCCTCATCCCAGCCCTGCTCCTGGAGCTGAGCTGACAGTGACTGTGGACACCCCATCTCCAAAGGCAGTTCCTTCATCCTAAAGCACGATCCTCATGGTAATCCCTGCTTGGAGCCCACCTGCAGCAGGTGGGATGAGTTTAACTCTCACCTGGAGCAGGTGGGATGAGGTTTAACCCTCACCTGGAGCAGGTGGGATGGGACTTAACCCTCACCTGAAGCAGGTGGGATGGGGCTTAACCCTCACCTGGAGCTGGTGGGATGAGGTTTAACTCTCACCTGGGACAGCTGGGATGGGATTTAACCCTCACCTGGAGCAGGTGGGACCGTGTTTAACTCTCACCTGGGGCAGGTGGGATGAGGTTTAACTCTCAATATCATCCATCACTTCTAAACCAGCACCGGGGTCTGGCAGCTCAGGACCAGGCAGTTCCCAGGCTTTGGGCCATAAAAGTGGAGTTTGGGTTTGCAGCCATTGCTCCACACCCAGGAGTTCCCTAGGGGAGCAGCCCCCAGCATGGAGACCAGACCAGCCTGGGGACAATTCCCAGTTAATGAGCAGCCCTCGGGGAACACTGACCTTGTTGGCTTTGATTGCAACCCAGCTAATTGACCCAGGGAGGCCTCAGGCAGGAAGGATCCCCACAGCTGGATGAGGAGCAGCAGGGATCTCCCACAGCTGGATGAGGAGCAGCAGGGATCTCCCACAGCTGGAGGAGGAGCAGCAGGGATCTCTCCCAGCCTGGAATTCCCTCATCCCCACCGCGAAGCCCCCACACCTGAGAGATGCTGTGAGTCCCTCCGGGCAGCTGCATGCCGTGTGTACCCATTTAGGAGCTCTATCAACACAAAGACACCGAGAATGAAGAAACATTGGCGGGGTTTCACATGCACAGACTGCCAGAAACAATGAGAAAAGGGAAATGCCACCTGAAAGGATGGGAGCTTGTTTGCCGAGAAGCCTCTGGGCTGAGGGTTTAAATAGACACAGAGCACGGGGGAAGCAGCTGAAAGGGGAAGCGTTTCATCCTAATTTGAGACAACAAAGAATAGGCCTTTGTGGAAGGGATGAAAACACTTCTGCAGGCCCGGAGCAAGGCGCCTTTCCCAAAGTGTGCAGCAGCAGCAGCCGTGCCCCACCTGCACAGCCCCGCCTGGAACGGGCAAACACGGCAGGGAAAGCACCCGGAGCAGCCACACAAACCCTGCGGAGAGCTCACAGCCGCGATAAATCCCTCCCTGGGCAGCGCTGGGGCAGTCACAGGATCGGGCTGAGCCGAGCCCTTCCTGCTCAGACACAGCAGCTGCCAGCGGCGTGACCGGGACCGTGCCCTCTGTCCCCTGGCACCCCTCACATGGGCTGCTCCTGCCAGCTCTGCTCATTCTGCTTCAGCCACCCCAAAAACAGCACCTGCAGCATTTTGAGGGCACCCGAGCTGCTCCCAGCCCAAGCACTGCGGGGATTTTGAGCAATGAAACAGGGCATTCGAGGGGGAGCCAAGGCCCAGCCCTACCTCTGGTACAAATACAGAGAGAGCCCCTGCGGCACCCAGTCCTTGGCAATTGTCACCGAGAATTGTCATCGAGAATTGTCACCGATCACTGTCCCAGCGCCACGGAGTGCCCCACGCAGCCAGGGAGCGCTCTCCTATCCCCTCCTCGCCCTGCCAGCGGCTCCCATCTGCCGGGCAGAGCCACCTGCGGCCCTTTCCCAGCTGGCACAGGTGGGGCGGCAGCCCCGGGCACCCCGAGGGCTCCAGCCCCGTTCCGGGAAGGCGCAGCCCAGGTGGGAGCGCTCAGCCACAGCTGCCGGGGCAGGTCCGGCCTCCAGGCTCGGCTTTACCAAAGCAGAGACTGAGTCTGGGTGAGCTCTCGGGCCCTGCAGGTTCAACGCAGCTGAAGTGAAACCAGCCCAGCTCCGGGCTCCAAACCCCGCCAGGCTCCCGGAGCATCGCTGTGCTGCGGCATCCCGGCCCCAGCCCCCATCCAGCCGCACATCCCTGCTGGCCCTTCCCGCTGTGCCAGCCGCCGGGAGCCCAGCAGCCACAAGCTGAAGCTGCTTTTTTTTTTTTTTTTTTTTTTTTTTTTTTTTTTTTTTTTTTTTTTTCCCCAGTGGCAGAGCTTGAAATCAGAGATGAACAAGTCTGAAGGAGCTCCCCCCCCGGCCTCTCATGTATTCCAGATGCACATGCTCCAATCGCCGCCTGCCAAACAGGATACGAGGCGCAAGGAAATAAAGCATTTTATCTTCAAGCTTTTCCAAGAGGGTATTAGAAACAATGGGGAGGAAATACAAAATTAACACTGGAGAAGAGCAATTGGCAGTGCCCTCGCGAGGCTGTTCTTTATCACAAGGCTGCCTATTCAGCGGCTTTCATTAGGAAAATCACATCGCAGAGCTATTCCCAACAGTGTCCCTATTTCCTAATTAGGCTTCGCCAAAGAGCTGCATCTCTCAGTTCCCGCCCGGCGCACAATCACAACAATTACCATTTCATTGCACCCGGCCGCCGAAAACACCGCAATTAAAGCATCTGAGGAGTCACACGGGCGCGTCAGCAGCGAGACAAGTTCTCACGTCGTGCTAATTGGCGGCCAGAGAGGGATCAGAAGGACGGGAACGGCGGGGTTCGGTCTCCGTGCTGGGAAAGGCGCTCGGGAGCCGCGGACGGGGCTCGGTGCCAGCGGGGAGCGCTGGGGACGGGTCCGGTCCCCCTCCGGGCTGCGGCACCGGGAGAGGCTGTCCGGACCCCCGGGAATGTCCTTGGGTCACAGCCCGTCACCAAAGAGCCCTGCCTCAGCCCCGGGTGATGCAGCCCCGGGTGGGTGCAGATGTCACCCGGAGCCCCCGGTGATGGCTTTGGGTGGGTGGGACCTGTCCTCACACCGGACAGGAGGGACGGGACAGGGACGGGGAGTCCTGAGCCTCGGAGGGAAGGGGTGCGAAGCAGAGAGCAGGGAAAGAGCTGCAGGGCCTGGATTGCACCCACAGCTCCCATTTCCTCCAGGCAGCGACATTTCCAGCCCGTAGCAGCAAAGCACAGAGCTGCAATGTGGGCAGCACGGCGATGCCCAGGGAGCTGGGGGGAAGTTTCCGTATAAACCTCATCCTCCCTCCCCATCCTCTCACCTGGAAGCTCAAACCGCTGCTGGGAGCAGAGCTCGGACACAAAAGGAGCCTCTCGCTGCTCACAAGAACCTGGGGCACTCACCTGAGTGACACCCTCAGGCACAGTTTTCCCCTTGCAGAATAAAAATGCAAAACTGGGCAGCCCCACTGCTCAGCGGGCACCCAAGAAAGTGAAGTGGAAAGTGCTCCAGGGTGAGCAGCAGCATGGCAGGGTTCCCACGCCGAGCCGGGCTGTCCCTGGTGCCCAGCAGAGGCAGAGCAGTGACGCTGGCAGCCCTCAGCGCCGCGGCTGCTGCAGCACGGGCAGCTCGCCCCGCCAGAGCAGCTCATCCCGCTGGAGCAGCCGCTGCTCCTCTCTGCCAGCACTTCCCACTGCTCTCAGTTCTTCTTTCTCAGTGCTAAACCCACATCTTCATTTCCACGTTCAGCAAGAAGGCACTCGGGGCCACTCCTGGTTGGTTTCTGCCGCAGCTGGATGCCCTGATCTCCATGGAGGAGGGAGAAGGCAGCGGCACCATCCCACGGCCCGAGGTGTGGGGCTGCCCTTCACCCAGCCGAGGCACAGCAGAACCCCACCTGCTCCCTCTGAAGGGGCACCTCGAACACATCTCCTGCCCCTTCTTCTGCCCTGAGCGGCTGCAGAGCTGCGGGAGCAGGACAGGGGTGCCCACACAGGGCCGGGGAAGGCAGAGCACTGAGCTCACATCCCAGCCCCTGCCACAGCACACCTGGAAACCTGCAGAGCACGCCCAGCATCACCTGAGCCCTCCAGCCTCACACAGTCACCGTGAGTGAGGGACAGAACCACTGCCACCACCACAGCCGGGCTCTGCCTCTTTATCTTCTCACCTTTCTCTGTTTGAGCTCTAATCTGAGCAGCGCCCAGAGCTCCAAACCGCTTTGCAACCAGGTTTCGGAAACACTTCACAGCTCCATCCGAGCGTGTGCTTTGAACAAGAGAAAAACCCAAACACCAAACCAAGAGACCTTTCTGAGAGCAGGAAATCAAAGCCTTGACATCCTGCATAATCCCTGGAGTTTGCAGCGGACCGAGATTTAGAAAACTGACCTGAATGGGAGAACAAAGCAAATTGCAGCTGTGCAGCAGCAGGAGCAGCTCCAGCCCGCAGCTGCCTGAGCAGTTTCGCTGCCCCGGGAGCAGCACGGCCCGAAACCAGCCCTGAGCACAGCACACGGTGCTGGGGACAGCAGCCAGCTTGTCACAAACATCAAAACAAAGCGCTGAAAGCTCTTTTCTCCCGCTTTCGTTAGTGATTTGAATCAGCGGAGCCTTTTTCTCCCTCAGGGCTCGCACCTCCCAAGCAGCTCTGGGGGAGCTGGGCCGGGCACTGCGCGGGTGGCACTGGTGGCACTGGGAGGCCACAGGAGCAGCACCTGATGGGAGGGAGATGCTCTGGGCAGGCACAGCCAGCTGCACGGGCTGCTTGAGAGGCAGCGCGGGCACGGCCCGGGGCTGGCGCGTCTCCAGCCCCCGGTGCTGGAGGGTGCCGCTGCTGAGCTGCTCACATCCCAAACCACATCCTGTTGCCAAAGCAGCGCCTTCCCGGGGCCGCTCCTCAGCCCCCCGGGCCGCCCGGACCCGGCCGAGGGAGCGGCCGGTGACCTTTGGGTCCCTTCGGGGAGGGCTCCTGTGCGGTGCCCGGGTGAGTCACCGCCT
>JAHXMQ010012007.1:6101971-6128995 GCA_020466415.1 Ammodramus savannarum pratensis
GTACCCACAGGAGCTCAGCCTGGGCACTGCCAGCCCAGCTGTGCCCACGGGAGCTCAGCCTGGGCACTGCCAGCTCGGCTGTACCCACAGGAGCTCAGTCTGGGCACTGCCAGCTCGGCTGTGCCCACACCAGGACTCGCTGCAGCTCCTGATGGCACGGAATAAATCTGGGCAATGCCTGGAGCCGGCTGTACACCGGGCCTGTGCTGGGCTCCCCCAGGCCCGGGGACAGCTGACAATCCCCAGACAGCCCCACACACCCAGAGCTGGAGCTGGCAGCGCTCAGGGCCGAGGCCAGGGCAGTTTGTTGTCCTTCCCTTGTCGCAGCCCTGTCACCCAGCACAGCCCCAGGGCACCGAGGCAGCGCCGCCCGGCCCTGTCCCACCCCTCACTGCCACCGCCCCTCCGCCTCTGGGTGCGCGTTTTGTGATGGCCAGGGTGTAAATCAGGTGTAAATCTGAGTGTAAACCAGAGTCCTGCACCCTCAGGAGCTGGGCTCTGCCTTCCCAAATGCAGGGGCTGACATACTTCAGCAAGGGACATCCCAAAGTGTCACTGGGACATTTTATGAGAATTCTTCCACTAGCATTTTCTCCTGAGAAGCTGAGAAGCCTCAGAAAGGAAATATAAACAACAGCTGTCTGATATGGCTGTGTGGAATGTGGTCTGGAGATGGTTTACCAGCAGGTGCACGTTTGATTGATCTCATGTGAATTGAATGTACTTGATGACCAATCACGGTCCAGCTGTGTCGAGGCTCTGAGCAGTCACGAGTTTTGATTATTCATTCTTTTCTAGCCTCCTGATGTCTCCTTTCTTTAGTATAGTTTTAGTATATCATTTTCATATGATATTATATGAACTTTGATATGATATAATGTAATGTAATATAATATAATATAATATAATATAATATAATATAATATAATATAATATAATATAATATAATATAATATAATATAATATAATATAATATATATCAGCCTTCTGAAACATGGAGTCAAGATTCTCATCTCTTCCCTGGTCCTGGGGACCTTCAAACGCCACCACAGCAGAGGAGCAAGGGACAGCCAGGATCCTCAGCTGAACGCTTGGGGCTCTTTGGGGTTTTGCTCCCACACGAGGCCGCAGCGGGAGAGGGCCGGGACCACCAGAACAAGGCCGGGGATGCCGTGCCCTTCCCCTTGCAGCCCCCTGGAGGGTCCCTGCCCCGGACAGGAGCCGTCCCGTCCCATCCCAGCCCGGCGCTGGGACCCCAGCAGGTGGCAGCAGGGCCTCAGGCTCTGTAGATCTCCTCTTCCCGCGAATTTCCTTTTTCCCGGCTCGCTTTAAGTGAGAGCAATAACCCCGTGCAAATCCACTGCAGATGCTCCTTGGGATAAGCTGGATAGAAGAGGGACATTTTACCTTACCCTGGTGACAAACTCGGTGTCCTCTGCGGGCACCCGGATGCTGTGCCCACATCAGCCGTGAGGGGAACACGGGGTTTGTGACAGAGTTTATCTCACCCTCGGGTAAATGGGAAGAATGGGACAAAGTCTCGCCCAAGCCCAGCAAACGAGGCTGGAATCAGGACAGAGCCGGGCTGGAGCAGCCGTCCTCAATCCTCCTTTGGGGGCAGCAGGGCGGGCAGGACACGGGGAGGTGCCCAGGTGGGCACGGGTGAGACCCGCAGCCACCCCAGCTGAAGTTCGGAGCTGCCTTTCCTGCCTCCTGAGCTTTCCCAAGGCTGCGAGCAGCTCTCTCTGCTCGATGTCCAGGGAAACTGAGGCTGACCCGGAGCGCTCCATTCGCCTTCTCCCACCGCCCGTTGGTGCTTCCCGTGCGCTCTGCTCAGGCATCGCGGGGCTCGGGCACGCCGGGATCGGCTTCAGGCAGGGAACGGTGCCGCAGAGCAGCGGGGGACAGCGAGGGATCCTGCCGGGGAACGGGCGCTGCCTTGCCCGGGGCTCCAGCCAGCCGGGAGCAGCCGCGGGGCCGGAGCGGGCCGGGGGTCTCGGCTGGGCTGGGGGCGGTGCGGACCCCCCGGTACACAGGGGATGGGCCGGGCCGGGGTTCTGGGCTCTGCTCGCTCAGGTCCAGCCGTGCCCCCTGGCCTGGCACGGGCACCACGCCGGTTAATGAATGGCATTGGTGACGGCTGGAAGGACGGACAGCGCCGGGACAGAACCTCGGAGCTCAGCCCAGCAGCGGCAGGGATGGTTCTGAGTGAGCACAGGGATGGTTCTGAGTGAGCACAGGGATGGTTCTGAGTGAGCACAGGGATGGCTCTGAGGGAGCCCAGGGATGGCTCTGAGTGAGCCCAGCACTGGCACGGGCGGAATGAGGGCTCCGTGTCCTCCCGGGAGGGGGCACGGGAAGGTTCCTCCATGGAGCTGCGGCCCCATCCCCAAAGCTCGGCCGGAGCCGCTCCCGCCGCCTCTCCCCGAGCTCCTTTAGAGGGTTAGAGCCACTCGAGGGCCACTTCATCCCCGCTTAATGCATCCTTCATTGTAATTAGGTTAGGATGGCTGCCAAAAGGAGCCCGAACGCAGCGCAGCGCCCTGCGGAAGGATGGTAGGGCTCTGCCTAGGGCTGGGCCGGGGCTCGCTCCCAGCACCCTGATTTTGGGGTGCCAGGAAGACCCCAGCACTCGCCGTGCCCCGTCTGATTCCAGAGGACGCTTCCCTTAAGGAAGATGCAAACCCAAAACGTGGAGGGGGCCGTGCATGACCCTGCCCCAGCTCTGCTGGCTCAAGCCCTGCAAATCCTCACTCCTTCCCTCAGGGAACAGGATGCGTTCTGGAATATATTTCTTTTTATTACTTCTAAGCAAAGAAAGCAAGAAAACGGCTCCTTCATCTGCAATGCTGAGGCAGAGCCTGCCCGGGACTGCCCCAGCTGCAGTCTGAGCCCGCTTGTCACCGCGGAGGGGATGCTGGAGAAGAGTTAATTGTCTGGCAAAGGGAGTTCCCGAGAGCTGGCCATACAGAGGCTCTGGGGATCCGCGTGTCTGTAATCCTGCTCCTTTGGTAGCTGAAATCCACCCAGCCCTGCCCGCCCCGGCCCAGCCTCTGCCGCGCTCCCTCCCTCTCCCCTGGAAGCCCAGCCCAGGTTCCGCCTTTACCTCACACCAACTTAAGGAGATCGAATTCCTTTTCACAGGGGAGGAACATTCCCGCTGAGATCAGGGTCTGAGCTCCACGACCTTCCACAGGTGCCGTATAAATCTGTGATCGAGACAGAAAATCTCTGCATGGGCCAGTTTCTTATGCCAGAGCAAAAATCTCCCACATGGAGTGACACCAGTGGACACAGTGGACACAACTGGGCAGCAGAGACAGGCAGGTGCTTTGATAATCTAAAAATAAAATCTGCAGAGGGGCACCAAAACCTCAGTGAGGTTTCTCTGAATTAAATGTTTTACTGAATAAACTGGATGTCCCCATCCCTCCTCTCCACACAGATCCTCAGCAATATTTATACAGAAATCTGCTTCCTCCAACCCCAAACCCGTTTCCTTCACCCCACATCTCCCACACCTCAGCCTGGCAGCAGAGTCCTGCAGATCTCTGAAACTGGGGCTGCAGAAACACGCGGGATGTTCCCTCCAGCAGTGCAGGGGGTCCCCCAGGCCTCCATCAATTCAGAGCAGGGAGGTTTCTCCAGCTGTCCCGGGGCATTCCCCGTGCCCGAGTTCCCTGTTCGTTCGGGGATTTCTTTCCCCTGGAGCTCAGGACATTGCTGTGAGGTCACCGAGTCCCTCTTGTCCCATCCCTGTCATGTATTGCTCAGAACAGTGATTTGGACTTGGAAACAGCTTCCAAATGTAGGAGCCTGTTTTAAAAGCCAAATGGCTTCGGGTGCTTTTATTTGGGGTGCAGGAGGAGCTGGGCAGGAGGGTCTGCTCTGGTCCTGGACCCGTTTTTCCCTGGATTTGGTGCTTCCCGGCAGCATTTCCAAGCCCAAGCTGCCTGGTTTGTGTTGTGCTCCATCTGCACCCACCCAAACGAAGCCGTTGTTTCTGTAGGGAAGCACACAAATAAATCAAAGGGTTTGACGTCGTAGCCACCCAGGAGCACCCCTGTTTTCCTGGAATGTATGAGAGCTGCAGCGGCTGGATCCACCTGCGAGCTCCCGGCAGTGCTGGAGCCGCTCCGGACAGTCCTGGCTCCTCTCGGGGCCAGCCGGGATCCGGGTGTCCCTCAGCTCCACTGAAAATAAATCAAATATTACTCACTGAGCTTCCCAGCCTGCCCGCCCTAAAGAAAACATTTTGCAAGAGGAAATATAGTATTCCGGAGGCTTATCTCACTTGGTGGCAATTGTGGGTGTATAATTGAAAACCGAGTTGATCATTAGAGGTTCACAGAGATGCTGAATAGCCCAGTATTCAGTGGTCTCCGCCAGCCACGGCCAATTTACATTAAAGGCTTGATTCCTTCTCCAGCCCACTTCCCAGCCCCTGGGAAATCTCCTCCGTGCTTATTCCTCGTTTGCAGGGACTGTCTAGTGCGAGGAAAAGCCTTGCCTGGCTGTGCTGCCCAGGCTGAGCCGGGATGTCCCTCGCTGACCGTGGGCGATTGCAGGGATTCAGCATCAGCCCCATGTCCAAAACCAAACCAGCATCAGGCCCATGTCCAAAACCGGAGTCAGGCTTGACCCGCCGTTTCCTAAACCGTTACTTTTTAATGAAAAATTCCTTCCATTCTTTTTTTTCTTTCCTCCCCATGAATGAGAGGAGCCAGAGGTGTGGTCTCCCGGGAACTGAAGGGAAAACTGGATTAGGGGCCAAGGAGCTACAAAGCGATCGGGGAAATTACACTTGTTTGGGAGCAAAGCGTAAATATTAGAGCGACAATAATAACAATAACTGCCTGCCGGGAGCCACAGAGCTTTAGGGTAGAGGATTAAATGTCATGTGCAAATGTTGTCATCTGCGCTGGCGGAGAGACATCAGCCCGGGAAGAGCCAGCGGTGCCTTTTTCCCTAATTCCCTTGCAACCGATCCTTCTCCCCTTTCTCCGCGGTGTTTCTGTGACCCTCCAAGCCAAGCAACGCGCACCGAGTTACGGATGAGCATCCCTGCGCAATCCCTCGCCCTCCCCTTCCCTCTCTCATGGCAAAGACGCGACCGGCTGATCATTTTCCCATCCCCGAGCCGGCCCTTCGGAGCTGCGGGAATTCGGGAATGCCCCGGGCTGACTCCGCGGCGGCCCAGCTGCGGATAAACCTCTGCGAGCGGCTCCGGGACAGCGGGGCTGCTGCTCCCTGCGCTGCGGGACCGGCGCGGGGGTGACGGAGCGTCCCCGGGATGGGGAGCGGGGAGAGCCGGGCAGTACCGGAGCGGCCGCCGGCGCCGTGAGCGGGACAAGCGGCCTCGGCCCCGGTTCGGCTCCCGTTTGGCTCCGGTTCGGCCCCGGTTCAGCCCCGGTTCAGCCACGGTTCGGCCCCGGTTCAGCCACGGTTCAGCACCGATTCTGCCCCGCCGGAGGTGACGGATGCGGCAGCGGCGGGGCTGTGCCGAAGCCGGGCCAGGAGAACCGGAGCGGGACCCGCGGCCTCTCCTCGTTGTCTCCGCCCGGCTCCGGCCGCCGCTGCCTCCGAGCGAAGTTTGGGGGGTTCGAAGCGAGCAGCCCCGGCCGCCCGCCGTGCCCGTGTTTAAAAGATCGCGGAGATATTTTCACACCTCAAACCGCCGCCCCCTCTCGCCTCCAGCCCCCATCGCCTTGATTTAGCCCTTGGTAATTAATTTGGCATTTCAGAATAGCTACTGGGCTGGATAATGGCCTCATTCATCTCCCCAGCCTAATCTGAACAGAATCTGGAAGAAAAGCTTTCAGAAAGACAGAAACTGCCATTCGGCAACTGCTCAAAAGATCTGTCACTCCAGGGGAATAAATCGCTCCTGATTATTTCAACCCGGGTCTTCTCTGCCTTTCCAGCCGCTCCCGGTCCCGCCGGGGAACGGCCCCCCGAGAGCCGGGGAGCAGAAGAGCCGCTCCGCTCTCCCCCTCCCTTCCCCGAGCCCGGGCGGTGCAGGGGGAGGTGGGCGAGCAGCAGCGCATTGTTCCCGGCGAGGAGGACGAGCTCCGGCGCCCGAAGCCATTTGACTTTTAAAACGGGCTCCGAGCGCCGGGGCCGCCTTTCCCGCTGTTCCCGGTGCGGCTGGAATCAAATCCTTCCCGGTTCTGCGGCCCCGGGGCTTCTCCCGCGCCAAACGGGGACGCTCCGCTCTGCCCCGGCCCTGACCCTCAGCCCCCGGGCCCGCACCTGGGGCCGGCCGCGCTCCCGGGAAGGGACGGGGGACAGGGGATGATGCCCCGGTACGGTCCCAGCGCTGTTTCGTTCCCGGTGTAGGCGCCGCATATGTTCCGGTGCCGGTCCCAGCAGTGTTCCGGCCCCGGTGTGGTACCGGAGATGTTTCGGCGTCTCACCGGGGCTGACTTGGGCGAGGATCCGTCCCCTCCCGAGGCAGGACAGGGCCGGGGCTGGCTGGCGCTTTGTGACAGGAAAATCAAATTCGAGCTGGGGGGCGATGCCCGGAGGGCACAGCCTGGTTCCCCGAGCATCCCCCGTTCCACCCTCCCGGGACAGCCCCGGGCCCCGGCCCCGAAGGGCCCGGCAGAGTCGGGCCCGGGCCCGCTGAGCTGCTTACATGCATTTAATAGCTCGAGGGCGAGGTAATTAGAGGAGAAAGCCTCAGTAAATCACGTTAATGACCGCAAGAGCCATTACAAACCCCGGGGGTTGTGAAACGCCGAATAAACTCAGCGAGAAGGGCAGGAGGGAGGCGAGAGCCGCAGCCCCGGGAGCGCCGGCGGGCAGCGCGGAGCCCCGCGCTCGGCAGCGCCGGGAGGTTGTTAAATTAACACCCTGCTAATGGGATTAGGCAGCACCTCGGCTTTGCGGGGCAGTTCCGCGGGGGCAGCTTTCCTTACATTCACCCCAAGTTTTGCTGTGAGGCGGGGAAGGACCGTGCGGGCTTTGAGAGGCGGCTGGGCGGCCTCTAGAAACCCTCCCGGATTTTAAAGAAAGCTGAGAGTTCAGCCCTGCCCTGCGCCCTGGGGGCATTCCCGGCCCGCGGCCGGGCCGGCGAGAGGGTCCGGGAGAGTCCGGAGCAACCGGGGCCAAACCCGCACCTTTCCCCGGGAGTCCCGGCAGCGGCACCTGCTGCGTGCCCAGGCGGCGCCGCCAGTCCCTCCGGGCACAGGAGCCGTGTCCCTGACCCTGTCCCTGTCCCTGTCCCTGTCCCTGTCCCTCCCCGGCACGGCCCGGACACGGCCGGACAGGGAACACGCGGCGGCCGCTGCTCCCGGGCACGCGGGGTCTAAGGAAAAACGCCGGGCGAGTAAAGCGGGGGATCGCAAACGCCGAGAGAGATGCTGGTGGCGGGCACCTGCAGGGTCTGTGGCCCGAGCTTGGGGCTCCGGGCAGGGGATTCCCATCCCCGGTGTCTCCCAGCTGCCCGCACGGCCGGAGATGTCCCGGGGCTTCCCCGGGCCCCTGTCCCGGCCTGGCCTCCAAGGCCCGGGACAGCTCAGTCCAAATTATCTCCTCCCTCCTTTGAGGTGCCCTCGCAGAGCTGGACGGGAGCACACACCTCCCATCGCAATTCTGTGAACAGACCCCCATTCAGGAGTGGGATTAAATCTTTCTCCGGGGCTGGCAGATCCCGGGACTGTCCGTGACTGTCCCGGGTGTGCCGGACTGCGGCCGAGTCACTGCATGGCTCGGGGGGACCAGAGGGACCGGAGCTCTCCCAGCCCCGGCCCAGCCGCATCCCCATCCCAATCCCCATCCCCATCCCCATCCCCATCCCCATCCCGTCCCTATCCCCATCCCCGCACTCGTCTCCTCTTCCCTCGGCGATGGAGGCGCCGGGAGCGGGACGGAGGGGCCGTTTCCCGGGGAAGAGTTAACAAATCCCGGGGGCGGCGGGGCTGGGAGGGCGGCTGGGGGGGTCCGGGGGGAGCGGTGGGGGCAGGGAGGCTGCGGAGCCCCGCTGCCCTGCAGGGAAGGCGGTTGCATTGCCAAAGACGCCCCGCTGGGCTAGCAGGCCCGGGAGCAGATTAATCAGGCACTAATTCAATTTACAACAACCACTTTTATTCAGCTCGGTGGCAAGGAATTCAAAGCGGGAGAGGGGCGGGCGGAGGGGAGGGGGCGGAGGCCGGCCGGGGCTCGCCGCTGCCCGGGCAGCCCCCGGCCCCTCGGGCCGCCCCGCCGCCGCTCTCCGGGGAGGGAACCGCGCCGCCGTGCCAGGCCCGGCCGCTTGAGTGACACGGCGTGGGCAGCGCTCCGAGAGAGGGCACCTCCGTTGGAAAAATAAAAGTGCCCTTTTAATCAAAGAGGAGGGAAGGGGGGCGAGCAGGGCGGCCGGGAGCCGGGAGCCGAGGCGGGGAAGCTCCGCTCCCTCCCGGGGCTCTCTCCGGGGTGTCGGTGCCGTCCCCCCGGGCTGTGCCCCCGGCCGGGATCGCAGCGGAGCCCCAGCGGGGCAGGGGGCAGCGGCCGTCGGGGGCGGCCCCTCAGCACCGGGGGTCCGGCTGGGTGCGAAGGGCAGAGCGGGGCTGGGCACGGTCCGGTGCGGGACAAGTGCCGCCCTTTAACCCGTTCCTTGCCTTAACGGGAGAGCCGACAAGCTGCAGAGCGAGGTGGGGGGCGGCAGCCCCTCGTGCCCGGTCTGTCCCAGGGCTGTGACAGAGAGACTGCTCCTCTTCCCCGAGACCAGCCCCCTAAAACACCTGCCGGGGGTCGCCAGGCCCTGCAGTTCTCGTGTTCTGCTTCCCCCCGTTACAATTCCTGGCACCGGCTTTCCTGTCCCAGGGCTGCGGGAGCCCACTCGGGCCGGTTCCCTTCCGTTCCAGCTCAGGGGCCAGAACCCGTCTGGCCCGGTGGGCAGGGGAGGCCAGCAGGGACCGGCTGGGACACGTCCCCGTCCCGATCCCCCCGGCGTCCCCACAGGTGGGCGTGGGGCTCCTCCGGGCCGCTTCCCCCTTCCCGCTCCACGCCCCCGGAGCATCCCCAGCTGCAGGGCGCGGGCGGCCCCGGCTCCCCCAGCCCCGTCGGGGGCACAGCGGGGCGGGGGCAGCGCAGGGACCCTCGCCCGGCTCCTCGGGGCGGCTCGGGAGCCCCGCGCCCATCGCCGCGGTGTCGAGGCGGGCTCCGTCCCACTCCCATCCCCCCCCGCCCTCCCCGAGGCCTGTGCGCGTCTCTGGCTGAGCCGCCAGTGGATGTCGTTGTTCTGTTCCTTGAGCGCGATGTCACTCCTTTAGCATGACCTCAAACGCGGCGGGGGCTGGGACCGCCAGTCATTCTCCGTGCGAGGGCCGGGGCGGGAGGCAGGCGGGACCCAGCCCCGCCGCCAGCCCCACTTTTGTGGTGCCGCCGCCGTCGCGGTCTCCCCTTTCTCCGCGGGGCTGGCCGCGGGGCGGGCGATGCTCCGGGCTCCCTGAGCCGCCGCACCGCGTCCCCGGCCGAGGTGCCCCGCGGAGCGGCGCGGTCCAGCGGCGGCTCCCGGCGCGCCCCGTGTCCCCCGGCCCCGCCGTCCCCGCGCCGCGCGGAGGTCGCGCAGGATGCCGCGGAGGGGAGCGGAGGCGCCGCTGGCCCTGCTGCTGGCGGCGGCGTGGCTGGCGCAGCCCCTGCGCGGCGGCTTCCACGGCGTGAGCATGTTCGCCGTGCAGAGCGCCCAGCCCGATCCCTGCTACGACGAGCACGGGCTGCCCCGCCGCTGCATCCCCGACTTCGTCAACTCGGCCTTCGGCAAGGAGGTGAAGGTGTCCAGCACCTGCGGGAAGCCGCCGTCGCGGTACTGCGTGGTGACGGAGAAGGGCGAGGAGCAGGTCCGCACCTGCCACCTCTGCAACGCCTCCGACCCCAAGCGCGCCCACCCGCCCTCCTTCCTCACCGACCTCAACAACCCGCACAACCTGACCTGCTGGCAGTCCGACAGCTACGTCCAGTATCCCCACAACGTCACCCTCACCCTGTCCCTCGGCAAGAAATTCGAGGTGACCTACGTCAGCCTGCAGTTCTGCTCGCCGCGCCCCGAGTCCATGGCCATCCACAAGTCCATGGACTACGGCAAGACCTGGGTGCCTTTCCAGTTCTACTCCACGCAGTGCCGCAAGATGTACAACAAGCCGAGCCGCGCCGCCATCACGAAGCAGAACGAGCAGGAGGCGGTGTGCACCGACTCGCACACCGACGTGCGGCCCCTCTCCGGCGGCCTCATCGCCTTCAGCACCCTGGACGGCCGCCCCACCGCCCACGACTTCGACAACTCGCCCGTGCTGCAGGACTGGGTGACGGCCACCGACATCAGGGTGACCTTCAGCCGCCTGCACACCTTCGGCGACGAGAGCGAGGACGACTCCGAGCTGGCCCGCGACTCCTACTTCTACGCCGTGTCCGACCTGCAGGTCGGCGGGCGCTGCAAGTGCAACGGGCACGCGTCGCGCTGCGTCCGGGACCGCGACGACAGCTTGGTGTGCGACTGCAAGCACAACACGGCCGGCCCCGAGTGCGACCGCTGCAAGCCCTTCCACTACGACCGGCCCTGGCAGCGAGCGACGGCCCGGGAGGCCAACGAGTGCGTGGGTGAGTCCCGGCCGCGGGCGCGGACACGGCGGGAGGAGGACGGGGCCGGGGCGCGGAGGTCCCCGAGGGGAGGCGGAGGGAGGGCAGAGCGAAGGAGCCGCGAGGGACGGCAGAGAAAGGCACGGGGACATCCAGGGACACGCCGAGCAGCGCGGGGACAAGTAGGGACGCTGAGAACGAGAGAGGAGGAGGACGCTGAGGTACCGGAGAGCGTAGGGGTGAGGACGGGACACCGAGGGACCTCGGAGCGCGGAGCGGGGATGTGAAGGCATTCGGGAGCGCAGGGGATGGGGCGCTGAGGCGCCCGGCAGCTCAAGGCAGGGAACACTGAGGTACTCGGGAGCCTGCTGGTGACAACAGCGAGGGACCTCCAGGTGCGAAACGGCGGCCACGGGGAGCCTGGGACCCCCGGGCAGGGCACAGCAGTTTGGGGCAGGGGACACCGAGAGCCGCGGGGCCGTGGGACGGGGACGCCGGAGGCAGCCGGCAGCGCAGGACGGGGTTAGCGGGGGACTCCGATGAGCAGAGCAAGGGGAAGCTCGGAAACGCGAGGCAGGAAAAAGCAAGGAGCTCAGGAGAGGGGATAAGGGGCGTTCAGGATTCCGGGCAAACGCCGTTCGTGTCCAGAGGAGCGGGAAGGGGCCCTGGCTGGCCGGGCAGGGGCTCCCGTCCCGCACAGGTCCCGGCCGGGGGCCCGCAGAGCGCGGCTCGGCTCCGGTCCGGGGTCCCGGAGCTCGCAGCAGCCCCGTTCTCCTTCCCGGGACAGGGCTCGGAGCCGCTCCAAGCCCGAGGGGCTCCGCGCCCGGGCGGGACCGGGACCGGCACCGGGACGGGCTCTGGCCCCTTCCGGAGAGCGAAGGCGGCCGGGAGCAGGGCAGGGAAGCCGGGCAAAGCCCGCAGCTCCGGTCCCGGCATCCTCGGGAGGTGCGGACGGCCCTGGAAGGCGGCGGCGGGGACTTGAAGGAGCCCCAGGGCCAAATGAGAAGCGGGCAGCAGCCGGTTCGTTCCATCTGGAGCGAGAAACGTGCTCCGTGCTGGCTGTCCTGGGCGGAACGGAGCGTCCCTCTCCTCTGCCGAGGTGCACAAGGGTTAAGGGCTTGGGCAGTTCTCCCCCGTGAGTCCCGCACATCCCCCCGAACGTTCCCTCCGATCTTCCGCCCCCGCTTCCCGGCGGGATCCCAGCGCTCCGCCGCTCCTCTCCTCGCGGTTCCGGGGCCGGGGCTCAGCCGTGTGCCCGTGGGGACCCGGCCCCGGGTCATGGCCGGGACTGGGCTCCGCTGCCCGCACCGGGACTCCCCGGCCCCGCGGAGCGCAGCCCCGGCCCCGCCGCCGCCGCCGCCGCCTTGTTTACACGGAAAACACGGCCCCGGCTTCCAAAATATTTGCAGCTCCGAATATTGGAAAAATCCCTCACCGAGCGGCCGGGGTTGGCCGCCTTTTTTTCTTTTTAATTTTTTTTCCTTTTATTTTGTTTTCTTTCCCTTCTTTTCATTTTTAATTTTTTTCCCCAAATCACAATCAGATGTGTGCCTTGCAGAGAGCGCAATTTCTTCTCCGGCGTCTTCAGCAGGAAGGCACGGCCAAGCCGGGTTATTCGGCAGGGAGAGGGGCCCGGTGGCACCGGGCACACGCGGTGGCGGCTCCGGGGTCCCGGCAGCCTCGGGGCGATGCTCGGATCCCCTCGGGACGGGGGAAGCGGCCGGGAAATGCCGAGTCCCGAGGCTGCCGAGGTCAGCTCCGGGTTCGCTTTTCCGCCGTCCCGCGGGTCCCGCTGCCCGGCAGCGCTCGGGGTCGGAGCTCCGCGTCTCGCTCCCATCCCAGCGCTGTGTCCTGCCCAGCGGCGAGGCCGGGGGGCAGGAGGGGTCCGGCTCTCCCAGCTTCAGCCCCGCTCCCTCCCTGCAGAGTCACCGCTATCAGCGATGCCGTAAATTTCAGTGCGGTCTCGAGGTGCTATCGGACCCCCGGTCTGCTCTGCAGGATTCCCAAACTCTCCTGAAAACGCTTCTGTTCAATAATTGTGCTGGCGCCGTGCTCCTACCATCCTTCTCCCTTCCAATGTATTTCCAATAAAAGGGAAGCGAGTTCCCAGTTTCCAGTAAAATATGTCACTTTTATGCCAGGCTTTGCATTTCAGACCATGTGCGCTCCTGGCCGCGTCAGACTTCTGCGAACGCAAATCGCTCTGTTTTTTCCTTTTCCATCGGCTTTGCTGGGAAGTGAATGTTTTGCAAGGATGAAGCTACCGTAAAACAATTTTCCGCAGCCCAGTCTCGCCGCTCCTTCCCTGAGGCCGCACCTATCGGTCTGTAAAACCAGGCACGGCCAAAACCCCGCGCTGCCCTGCCAAGCCCACACCGCCTGGAATAATCCCCCCAGATAAAGATCACAATAACCCCATTCAACTCCCACCCACTCGCTCATGACCGTCGGCCCACCCTGGTTTCTGTCCCAAATCCCGAGAGAAAGTCAGGCCCGGGTCAGGGCCGGTAACGCGCGGGAGCCGCTGCCGGAGCCGCCGCTCTCTGAGGCTCCTTCCAGGCTGCTCCGGGCACCAGAGCGGCCGTGCTGAGCGAAAGGGGCATCGGCCAGATCAGCTGAGTTTGCGTCGAGGAGCGCTGGGAGAACTGGTTGCGTTTTTTGTTTTGGGTTTTGTTTTGGTTTTTTTCACTGAATTTGCTTTTTTCCTTTCTGGAAAATCGTTGGGAGTTTTCTTTTTCTTTTAGTCCAAAGAGAAAAATGATAGAAAGTGTCTGCTTTGCTTAAAAATTTGGGAGTTTTCTTTAGTAAGCCGGTTCCCCCTGCCAAAACTGAATCTTTGTTCCTATGCATTCTTATTTGGGGCTGAGAAAGAAATGCTCTGGAGTTTCTGACAGAAAGTCAAAATTTCCCATGGGAACACTTTTTGCCAGCCAGATCGAATTTTTCCTTAGAGCTCCTTGCGAGACCCCAGCACTGCACGTGGAGAGGACAAGGCTTGTCCCGAGGGGATGTTCTCCACGGATCTGCTCCTGCAGAACTTTCACAGCCTCAGGTTCCCATCAGCTTTACCTGGCAAGTAACTGCTCCACGTAGAGCTTGGCCTTGCAGTCCGGCTCTGGCCGGGCGCCTGCGAGGGCTCCAGGGAGGGCTCGGCTTGGAGAAGAGCTCGGAGGTCTGTTCTCTATCCTGCCTCTCTCCAGCGCCGCTGGGCTGCCTCTTTGCTCAGCACTGGTCCGGCCCAAGGCCCCTTCTCCAGCCCAGCCCATCCTGATGCAGCTTCCAGCTCCCCCAGGAGAGGAATCGCAGCTGGGAAAGGTCTGAAGTCAAACGCTGTCAGAGCTCAGCTGCTGGTGAGCTCGTGTGGACGCAGGAAAGCGCAGGCAGGGTCTTTGATCAGATTTAACATCACTAAAATACAACGCGCACCATTCCAGAAATAAACACCACTAAAACACAACTGCACAATTCCTCCAGAACCGCGGTGTGGGTCAGAGTGCTGGGAATGAGCGGGACCAGCGCCCTCCCTTCGCTTTGCAGCTTTGCCTCTGCCTGGGTAAGGCCCTGCCGGCCCAGCCCGGGCTGTGTCCCGCTGAGAGGCTCTTGGAGAGCTCCAGACCCCGTTCCAGGGCAGGCTCTGCGGCCCCAGCGCCGTTCCCCACGGAGCCAGGGATGCTCCCGGCGCCTGCAGGTGTTCCTGGCCTCAGCCTGGCCGCAAGTGCCGGGCCCCGCTCGGCTTTGGCCCTCGAGAGCGTTTAACAAAGCCGGGAGCGAGCGCAGGGGGAGAGAGGAAACACATTGTGCTCGCAGATAGGGGATTTGGCACGGGCAGCGCCGGAGCCTGGCGCTGGGCAGGCTCTGCCCCAGGGTTCCCAGGCTGGGATGTGTCCCATGTCACAGCGATTTCCCAGCGCGTTCTCGTTCGGCGGAAAGGAAACTTCACCTCCGACAGGGAGCTGACCAGGAGCTCTGAGAGGAGCGCCCACCGAACGCTCCCAGAGCAAAACTTCCTTCGGCCAAACCTGGGCCCTTGGCACCTCCGTGCTGCTCCAGGGAGGCATTTGCAGGGCCGTGCTTGCTGAAATAGCAAACGGGACCCTCCACCCTCACCACAGCCAGGAAATCAGATCCTCCCACACAGCCCTGCTCCCTCACAGGGACGGGAGGGGTTTCATGCAGGGAGTTCCTGGTGTCCCTTTTTAAATTCAGGTTATCCCTTTCCTTTACCGTGTGTTAATCACCTCCACCTCCAAAGCTCTCCCGGTTCCCATCCTGTCTGTGACCATTTTCTCCAGGCTGGCATAGTGGGGTGCTGAGGAGCCTCATGAGAGGGCTCCTTCCCATTCTCCTTTGCCTCCAAGTGGAAGAAGGAGTCAAGCTGGTGGTGGCTTTGGCTCTGTCCCTGCAGGAATCACTTGTGAGCCAGGGCCTGTCTGCAGGGTCCAGGCATCCCCGAGTGGGCAGAGCAGGGAGCCAGGGCCAGGGCCTGGGCCACCAGGGGCTCCCAGGGGCTCCCAGGGCCAGGAAGGGCTCACATCCAGCCAGGAAGGGCTGGGCTGGTGGGAGATGTCCTTTCTGCCTGCTCCTCTCCCCCGTGGTTCAGGGCTTTGCCCATGGTTTATCCTGAGGGGCACAGAGGGACAGAGGGACAGAGACTGGCTGCAGCACTGGGAAGGGGAGTGTGGATGGGATTGGCAGGGCTGGCAGGGACCTGGTGACACAGGGGCACATCCACTGATCCCTCAGTGCCCTGGTGGGATGGGTCAGGCAGAGGAACAAAGTGGCTTTGCAATCCTTCTGTGAGGAGAAAAGGAGTCTGGGTGTCCCCATGCCACCCTGCTCATGGCCACGGCTGTTCCAGAGGGATGGGGAAGGTTGCAAACGTCCATCCCTTCTCTTGGAGAGACAGCCACACTCCCAGCCTGGGCAGAGAGGCTCTGAGCAGGACCTCCAGTCTGCCCCTGAAGGATCCCCATAGGGTTCCTTCCTTCCTTCCTAAGGGTGCCATAGAGGGTCCCCAGAGTCCCATAGAGGATCCCCAGGGTCCTGCAGAGGGTCCCCAGGGTCCCACAGAGGATCCCCAGGATCCCATAGAGGGTCCCCAGGGTCCCACAGAGGGTCCCCCACAGTGTAACCTCCTTGTCCACCCGAGGCAGGCTCTGGTGCCTGGATCTGGCAGCAAACTCAGCTCTGCCTGTGGCTGGGTCCAGCCAAGGTTCTCAGCTGGTTCTCAGGGTTCCCTGGTGCATTTTGGAGTTGCTCTGTGCTGGTGCTGCCCATTACCTGCTGATGATAACAGCAATGCCCATCATGTCTGATGTCAGGTTTGCCTTGGCCCTCAATGTCCCCACGTCCAGGGAGCAAAGGGAGGCTCTGTAAAACCCTTTGGATCTGGGTTCAGGAGGACACGAAGCATTGCTGCAGCATCCTTGTACTCAGGAAGCTGCAGCTGGGACAGACCCTGTGGGGGCTGCACTCCATCCAAGGAGCCCCAGGCCCTTTGCAGCCCCTCTTGGTGCAGCTCCCGTGCATTGTGCTGCATGGGGAAGCGCAGAGCAGGGGTGGCTCTGTTGCTGAGCAGATGGGTGCTGTAGCCATAGAAATTCGGGCCCAGGAGCTGCTGAGGCTCCCATTGTAGCCTCCCAAGGGAGCCTCGCATGGGCAGAGCTTTCTCACAGGCTTTTATTCTCAGGAAGCTTAAAGTTAAACTGATTTCCAACAGAAAGGTTTTTACACCAACAAACAAACAAACAAAAAAGCGCAGTTAAGGCTAAAACAAAACCAGGCTTGGCACTCCGGGTTGGACACTTGCCTTCCCTTGAGCTTGTCCACGGCTAATCTCTGCCCTCCTCTTTCTGGGCCAAATCTTGTCATCCTTATTCAGCCTCCGCTGTCCTCGCCTCGCAAACCCCCTGTGCCTGCCCGGGGGGACGTGCTGCTCTCCAGGGATGGAGCAAAAAGCACCCGAGGGCTCTGGAATCCCCCCTGCCTGTAAAGGCACTCCCAGGATTCTGGGATTTCTATCTGAGAGCAGTTGGGAACACGAATTTGTCGCTATATTCCTAATTTATCCCCCCTTCACGCTCAGGGATGGGAGATGGATTTTTGTGGCCACGGAGGGGTGATGCCTTTTCGGCCCTTGGTCTCTCCTGCCTCCCTTTTGGGGCACCCAGCTTTTTGGCAGTGGTTTTGGAGGCTCTTGTGCTTTTTATGGGACTGCAGGATTTCATTCCAGGGAGTTCCTGGTGTCTCTTATTAAATTTAGGTGATTCCATTTCTCTACCCTGATTGATTACCCACTTCAAGCGCCTTCACAGCTCCCATCCTGTCTGTGACCCTGCTGTGGTAGGGCTGTGCAAGCAGAGTTTTATTGAGGGCTTCCTGGAGGGTTTCAGGGCTCTGTGTTGAGTTTTCCCCCACCGGTTTTATGCAGGGCAGAGGAGATCGTGGGTGAGGATGGCTGGAGCAGCCTGGGTGCCTGCCTGGCATCGCAGGGGCTGTGGGGCATTGGGCCTCTTGTTGCTGTCAAACAGCAAAAAAAAAAAACCCAGAACAGCCCCAGGACCCATCAAATCCAAATTCCACCTTTCCTGGAGAGCTGTGGCACAGGAGCCCAGGCAGGGCTGCATCCCCAGCACAGGGGAGTCACAGGATGCTTTATCTGCAGCACCGAACGGATCCCCCCGTGTTTGAGGAGAGCAGGGAGAGGATTCGCTGCAGGACCGGCCGGTGCAGAGGGCTCAGGGCCGGGGCTGGGCGGGGGCACGGCCACATCTGCTCCGGCCCCAGGGCGCCTCGGGAGCCGCGGCTGCCGTTTGGCCTCTGCCGCTGCGAGCAGCAGGGAGCGATTGCTTGGCATGGGCCGAGCTCCCGGCCGAGCGTCCCTGCCAGATCCCCGCTGCTCCGCACAGAGCGGGCACGGCCCGGGCTGGCACAGAGCGGGCACGGCTCGGGCTGGCACGGAGCGGGCACGGCCCGGGCTGGCACGGAGCGGGCACGGCCCGGCTGGCACGGAGCGGGCACGGCTCGGGCTGGCTCGGCTCGGGCTGGCACGGCTTGGGGTGGCACGGAGCGGGCTGGCTCTGCTTCCCGGCGGGACGGGGAGACGGGGACAGGCGCCTTGTCTGAGCAGGGATCAGGGACAGAGACAGGACAGGGACAGGGGACACGGACACTGAAGGGACAGGGACACGGACACGGACACGGACGCGGACGCGGACACAGAGGGGACAGGGACACGGACAGGGACAGGCCGGCCCCACAGCCGGGACAATCCCGGCTCTGCCCGCGCAGACCCTTCCCCGCTGACCACGCTCCAAAGAGCCCGGAGAGCCGGGACGGGGCTGGCTGGAGAGACAGGCGGGCTTTTAAAAAGATATCAGTGTAATGGATTCCGTTTATGAGGGGATTAGGATGCCCTGGGGACTGATAAGGAGGCGAGGAGGCTTTTCCTGCTCTCAGCCAGGGCAGCGCGGAGCTCTGGGAGGGAACGGAACGGGGACTCCGCTCCCGATCCAGCGCAGGCAGCAGCACAGGGACCGGTGGCACGGAGGGGCTCAGCCCCACAGGGTGAGAGTTGGATTTAGGATCAGCAGAAACCGGGGAATCAGTGGTGGGGAGAGGAAAATCCTGTAGTCTTTTGGGAGGTACCAAATAAACATTCTGACCGGGGAGAGCACGGGAATGGAGGAGACACAGCTCTGCTGGGAGGTGACTTTATGGGAGTGTTTTGTGCACCGCTGGTTTCAGTGCAGACTGGAGTTTAAAAACTGATGGAGGGATGTGGGCACAGAGATTATTTTGTTCTGAGGCTCAGCTGGCACAGGGGGCACTGACAGCACAAACTGGGCACAGAGCTGCTGCCCACAGCGGGCACAGAGCTGCTGCCCACAGCGGGCACGGAGCTGCTGCCCGCAATGGGCACCTCCTGCACCGCTGGGATGGCAGAGGGCAGAGGAAGGAACAGGCAGGGAAAGAGCCTGAGTTCATGTCCCACACACAGCTCTAAGACCGTGGAAGAAATCCTCCTGGGCAGACGTTTCCACAGGCAGAAATTTTCCTTTCCAGCCCTTTCAAAGCGTCTCGTGAGTGACGGGAGGGCTGAAAATCGTGTCTGCATCCCTCACCTGGACACAGGGCTGGAGAGCAGGGAAGGAGCAAACCTTGATTTCACTCCCTCTGGAAGTACAGGAGTTTTCTGAAGTGTTCCACAGAAGGGCTGGAAGCGGCCTATGGCTTTGCCCAAGGCCTGTTGACACCCAGGCTGTGGTTCCTGGTGGAGAAGGGTCCCCAGGCTGAAACAGGACTTGGGGGGGCTGCACTGGCAATCCCAGCCCCCAGGCCGAATCCTATTCCCCTGGGGATAGAGGGGCTACTAATGGATGAGCCCAGCAGCCCTTGGCCTCTTCTGCCAAAAATAACCAGCACAAAGGATTGTGTGGGCAGGTGAGTGGGAATTCCAGCGCAGGCAGGGGGGAGCAGCCTTGGGAAACTCTGCTTGAGGACCGAAGCTGCTGCATCTCCTGTTTGGGGAGAGGATGGAGAGCCCAGGCCCAGACCGAGTACCCCAAATTTCCCCTGGGAAAGGGCAAAAATGCCATGAGGAGCAGGAACAGGCAGTGCAGTGACACAGGCTGGGAGCAGCCCGGCTCTGTGGGGTTGTTTCACAGCAGATTTATCTTTTTAGATGTGCTGGGGTGGGAAACTCTCTGTGACAGTGAGAAATAGGCCTGGGTTTGTTGATGGCACCTCATGGAGAGGGGACAGCGCTCCCAGGTTGTCACGGCACGGGGGAAGGAGGGAAGGGATGGGATGGGAGGTTTCCTCCCCGTGTGCCAGGTGGGAATTGGAGGCGGAGCGCGGCAGGAACGCGGCTGGCTCGGCCGGCCCCGCTCCGGGCTCGCTGCCACGTCCGTGCGGGTCCGTGCGGGGTCGGTACCGGGTCCGTGCGGGTCCGTGCCAGGTCCGTGCCGGGTCAGTGCCGGGTCCGTGCGGGTCCGTGCCGGGTCCGTGCCAGGTCCGTGCCGGGTCCGTGCCGGGTCCGTGCGCTCCCAGCCCAGCTGCTCCCCCCGAGCCGAGCCCATCCTCGCAGCCGCTGCGCTCCGAGCTCGGGCCCGGCACGGAAAGATGGATGAGGTGTCCACGTCACCCTCCCTGCGGTATTTGGGGGCCATCCATCACCCCGATCCCTGCCAGGCTGCGCGGGGTGGGTCACTGCGATCCGTGCTTAGCTTTGACCGAGGCAGCAATCTTTTTGGAATTATCATTAATTATCCTCCGGGAACAATTAACGCCCCTTAATGGCAGCTCTATGGGGATTTAGGGTGCAGGCTCAGGCAGTCGGAGCGCAGTGGGTGAGGAGAGAATGGACGTCTGATAGGAAAACGGAGTTTAACACTCACTGGGGACTGTCTCAGCACTCGCTTTGCTCTCACAGCCCAAAAGGACTTTCCTTCAGGGTCTAGAGTGTAATTGCTGCCTGGTCAGGAGATGCTCTGGGGAGAGCTGAGCCCTGCGTGCAGGGAGGGGAGCAGAGGGAGGGAGGGGCAGTGCAGGCAGGTGAGACCTAAATCCCCTGTCCGCAGCCTCCTCTTCACGAAAACCTTCCCCGGAGGGCTGGCTCTGCTCTCCTGCCCCAGCAGGGAGCGATGCCCGAGCAGAAGGAGCAGTTCCAGCAGAAGCGAGCCCTGGCATTCCAGGACACTGGAAATGGAGCGGGGAGGAGGGGAGGTAAAGGACGGGAAGGGCCGCGGACAGGAGGAAAATGTTTGGGTGTAAAAATCGGGGTCTGTTCTGCACGAGAGCCCCGAAAAGCGTCCTCGGGGTGGGCAAAGCCGCTCCCTCCTGGCGCTGCCTGTTGTTTTCCAGCCCCATCTGATAAGCAGCACAGAACCAGCCCCGTGTTTTGCCTTCCTCCATCAGCGCGGCCCGTCCCGAGCCGCGGCCGTTCGCTGCCTCATCCTCCCCCCTGTGCGAGAGGGAGTCAGTCCTGGTTAATGTTGGAGATCGGAACGTGATTACCGAGAGCCTCATGAAATGAAATCCCTTCTCTTCAAAGCGGCCGGGGAAGGAGGGAGGGAGGGGAGCGTCCCTCCGGCAGCGGCGGTGGCCGGGCGGACACTGAGAGCAGCGCGGTGGCCACGATGGGGCTGTGACAGAGGCACGGCACACACAAACAGCAGCTCGTGTTTGCACACAAAGGCTCCGAGCCCCGCCATCCCCGGCCCGGGCTCTGCACCCTCGGCTCTTGGGCAGAAAGTCCCGGGAGGGTTGGAGGGAGGGAAGGGCGGCTGAATATTCAGGGATGAATTGAAGTGTGCAGAGAGCCTTTGGGAAGCTCGCGGAGCAGCGCCTTGGATCAGCTGCCCGCCGGGGCTGGAACGCAACCGCTGCGCTTGAAAGGGCGACTTTCACGCTGAAGCAAAACGGGACAAAGGAAGATAAATGAAACGGGCTCCCGGCAGGGTTTAGTTTGTTTGTTTTTGTAACTCGGCTAATATTCCCGCGTTGTTCAGCCCAGCGGCCCAGTGTCTGTCCTTCACACGCTGCTCGTAAATCGGGGCTGGGCGGGCGGCGCAGGCAGCGGGCGGTGCGGGAGGGACCAGAGGGACAGGGACGGGACCAGGGGGACAGGGACAGGACCAGCGGGACAGGGATGTGACCAGCGGGACAGAAACAGGGCCAGGATGCACGGACAGGGACCGGACGAGCGGGACAGGAACAGAGCTGTGTCAGGGGGGTCTGTGCACCAGCAGAGCTCTGCTGTCAGTTCATTCCTCAGCTGAGCGGGGCATGTTCTGGTGATTTTTCACGGAGCTGGCAGGATTGTCCAAGTGGGGACACCCCGGGCAAACAGTGGGTACCAGCGCTGATGTGTTAGCCCTCTCCATCCCATCCCATCCCATCCCATCCCACCCCATCCCATCCCATCCCATCCCATCCCACCCCATCCCATCCCTCACTGCCGTGCCGGGATGGATCCCTGCAGAGCTCAGAGCCTGCCCAGGGCTGATCCCGGGGGATGGATCCCGACGTGAATTCGGGATTAGGGATCACAGGGTGGATACAGAGAGGTTGATTCAGGCGCTCGTTTGATTGCAAGGATTAGAAGATCCCCGGTGTAAGCCTCTTGAAATTTCCCTTTCCCTCCGGATTTTAGACAAAGCAGGTTTAACACCGCAACATTTCTCTAGCGTGAGCTGAGTAAGCAAAATTTAATATTCAGCTGCATGATAGTTTAGCTCAAATCAAAGAGCAAGAGCAACGTCGCCTTTAAAACATTTGAATAACATTTAATATCCTCTGTAGCATTTACTTTTCACAAGCCTCTGCAAAACCACCAAATGCTCACAGAAATTTGGCAAACTGACTTCTGCACAAATCCAGCCCCCCAGATGAGCTGTTTCTCAGTCTCCACAAAGTTTCATCCAATCAACAACAACAAAAAAATCCCAACAAAACCCCAGACAGCGCCTCACGTGCTGGGGGCACCAAAGAAATCCCCTGGTTTGGGTGACCAATGAATGTCCCCAGCAATGAAAAGCGAACAATTTGTCGGCAGCCCCTGCACTTGAAAACGAATGATCCAAATTATTCAGCGAGTCTCCCTGGATAGTGAATCCATTGAAAGGGGATCGAGACGGAGTCATAAATTATTCATTACCCCGAAGAGAATGAAATGCATATAATCATAACAATAATAATAACAACAACCATCGTTACACTAATAATAGCAACCAGAGCCCGGGCAGCTCTGCCCGGAGAGCCAGGGAGCCATGAAACCTCCCAGACTTTATTTTCCATTTATCCCAGCCCCTGTTTAGAGCGGCTGCATTAAATAAAGGAATGTAAAGTGGGTGGACATTTGGAATAAATGTATTTGGAATAAATGTATTTATCGCCGATAATTGGACTCGCTTGCCTTGGCTGGGGGTGATGGACTTTGTGCTCGGGTCCTTGGCAGGGAGCAGCTCCATGAACTCCCACTCATCCCTGTAATCCAATCCGTGGAATGGATTTCTCCGTGTCCCGGCTGCTTTTAAGGAGCCTTTGGCAGTGGCTGCAGCGAGGCACGTCCTGTCCCCGTGTCCCGGAAAATTTATCGGTGTCCGCGGGCTGAAAGGGAAAGGGAAGTGCTGGCCTGAGACACATCCCTGGGCTCTGGCTGCTCCTGGCTTCCATGGGAGCTGGACTGCGGAGCCATTGAGCGGAGAGGCCGCAGCCCTTGTCACCCAGCCCGGCTTCCCCGCTGTCGCTGTCCTGCCTCACTCCGGAGCCTTTCAGCGATTCCCTGCCCTCGGGAGCCGGGGTTCCCTTGGGGCATTCTTGACTTGGGAGCTCCTTCAGCAGCCCGCGGGGGGTTTTCTGCCCGGGGAGCGCTCTGCCGGGCCATCCTGAGCGTTCGAACGCATTTCCATGCCTGCACGGCGGTGGAAGCAGCCCGGCTACCCCTCCGGCATGCCAATGAGCCCGGGCCGTCCGCAGCGCGGGGGCTCGGCCGTGGCACCGGGCCATCCCCGAGTTTCCCACAGGTCACAGGGAGGGCTCGGAGGGGCCCGAGGGTCCTTCCTGAGGCTGCCTCGGAGCTTCCTCCACCTGCTGCTCTCCAGGAGGAGCGGGAAGGGCTCCTGCTGTTCCCTGCACGCCGGGGAAAGGGGCATTTTTAAAGCCGGGGAGCAGCAGGCTGGGACAGGAAGGGTTAAAGCGCTGCTGGGTCCGGCTCCAGCAGCGTTGAGGCTGCAGAGAGGGCTCAGAACCCACGGGACTGGGTTTGGGGAGGTCAGTGCTGCAGAGGGGGCTCAGCACCCACAGGGTTGGGCTGGGGAGCTCAGTGCTGCAGAACAGCACCCACAGGGCTGGGGGGCTCAGTGCTGCACAGGGGGCTCAGCACCCTCAGGGCTGGGTTTGGGGGGTCAGTGCTGCAGAGGGGGCTCAGCACCCCCAGGGCTGGGCTGGGGGGTTCAGCACAGCAGCCCCTGGGGGCAGTTTGGACCCCAGTGCTGCAATAGCCTCACAGAGCTGGGTTTTGTTTGGTTTTTGTTTGATTGCCGAGTTAATCTGCAGCGCAGGCTGAGCCTGCCTCCGTGGGGAAGGGGTGCGAGGATGGGGGAGATGAGGCAGGGCAGGGTCCGGGGCTGGGGCTGAGCCTGGTGCCACCAGGCGGGCTCGGGGACACGCGGGACATGCGGGGCCCTCCCCGCGGCACGGCAGGAGGGCTGAGCTCGCACATCCTCTGCTGCCGGGCAGCTGCGAGGCAGGAGCAGAAGAAAGAGTTCCTGCTGGCATTTTTGTTGGAAGTCGCCTGAGTATTAAGTGGAACACGGTTTTCATTACCAGCTCCGCTTTGGTGCAATAAATCACGAACTAGAAACACACTTCTGGCCTGGATTCTGCCCTCAGCTCTGAGTGGCAGTAACCAGAGGCAAAATCCAGCCTGGGCTTCAGCCTTGCAGCCCATATGGTCACCTTTTGGAATTCATTTTTTTCTGGTAATTTCTGTGTAATTAGACAGCACTGAAGGCTGCTTCCTCTCCCGGGCAATGAATGGCGCCGACCTCGTGCCAAAGGTGCACTTTGAGCCGCACAAACCCGTGAGGAGAGACCAGCCCAGCCTCCAGGGGACAGTCGGGACCCTCGGCAAGGGGACCCCAAACACCCCCGGGGTGCTGGGAGGGGATGGGGGCACGGAGCAGCAATGCAGCACAGAGCCAGCCCTTGCTCCGGGCTGTTCAGCGAGCTCGGAGTGTTTGTGCGGGCTCCAGCTGCTGCTGGAACATCTGGGAGGTCATCCCGCCGAGCAGGAACCTGCAATTGCAGCAGATGCTCTCCGACCCGCGGGGGAGCAGCGCCGCTCATCCCCCGGGCAGCAATCTAATTTATATCTCATAAGACAGTTTTATTTTCGGGATTACCGACGGGTTCCGTGCCAGAGAGCCCCGCGGGCTCCGGCCGCTGCCGCAGCAGGGGGAGTGCGGCGTTGGGAAGGAGCCTCCTCGTGCTGGGTTATGGGGCCGTAAAATTATCCCTGCGAGGAGCCGGCCGCCCTTCCCGAGGAGCCATTAAAGGGAAAACAAAGGCAGCCCCTGGCCCCCCTCGCGGCTTCTGTTCCAACGCCGAGCGTGGACGGGAGGAGAGCAGTGCAGGGTTTGCTGGAGCCGGGCTCTGTTGGAGCCAGATTCACATGGGGTTTGTTGGAACTGGGCTCTGTGTGCTCGGATGCTGCTGCTGCTGTTTGATCCTTTCCGAACAAGCGGCTCCAGCTCCGAGAGACAGGGGGAGAGCCGGGGAGGGTTTGCTGGAGCCGGGCTCTGCGCTGGAGCCAGGCTCAGATGGGTTTTGCTGTAGCCGGGCTCTGTGCGCTCCGATGGGGTGTGTTGGAGCCCAGCTCTGTGTGCTCGGGTGCTGCTGCTGCTGTTGGATCCTTTCTGAGCAATCGGCTCCAGCTCCGAGGGACGGTGAGAGCGAGAGGAAGAGGAGGAGAAGGCATTTCTCTGCTCCGCGGGCGGGGATGGAGCCCTGCTCTCCTCTGGGTGTTTGGATGGAGGAGCAGCCCACCCCGGGCTGGGTGCTGGGGAGGCACCACAGCCTCTGCACAGCTCCCCAGGCTCCCAGCCTCCTGAGAGTTTCATTTTTGGGAAGCTTTAACATCCCCAGCTTAGCAAGCTCTGAAAGAAAGGTCAGCTAATCCCTCAGAGCGTCTGAATGAATTCAGGCCCAGAGTGAGATTACTGAGCAGGGGAGGGGAGGCCGGGGAGCTGCATGGATACAGGGACCCTTCCCAGGGGGAGGCCTGGCTTGCTGAAGAAATGAGAAATGCATCTTTTATTGCAGTTCTCACCCCCCGGCGGGAGGGAGGGGTGGGCAAAGCCCCCAGCTCCTCCCCAGCAGCACAGGGTGGTGGAGGGGGCCTGAGAGAGACCTGAGGGTCACTCCTGCTGCTGGGGAGGGATCTGTGTGAGGAGAGGTTTTGGTTCAGCCATGGGCACAGCATCCAGATGTGTTCTAGAGACACCTGTACTGCTGTGAAACCCAAATTTCAGTTCCACGGGAACCTGGATTCTGAGTAAATGCCCAAATTTCCGTGAGGAAAGCCTGAAGCCAGTCCCCAAGGTGGCTTTCACTGGCACGATCAGGGCGGGGCAGGAAGGGGCCCTGCGGGCTCTGGGATGTGCTGGAGCCGCCAGCCAGGAGCAGCCTTCCCTCGTGTGACACCTGTGACAGCAGCAGGGACAGCCTGGTGCCACCAGAGGCAGCTTGGGAGTGAGAGGAAAAGGATCGGCTCACACAGACAGAGAGGTGCAGGACATCCATGAGCTGCAGGGCTGGATACAGCCCCGTGTGCTTTTTGGAGAGATGCTTTTCACTCAATTTGTGTGGGGGTTTCCAGCTGCAACCCTGGTTAGAAACCAAACTGATGTTGGAGCGTCTGAGCACCACATCTGGTGTGACATGAGTCCCTGTCCTGGGAAAACTGAGGCAATGAGCAAGGCAGTGGCCACCAGAGAGGCTCCCTGGTCCCAATTCCCTCCCTCTGCCCTGCCCTGCACTGGTTTTACTCCAATTGTTCTTCTGGAGGAAAGAGAGGAGGCATATCCTTGCTGTGCTGGGGAGCATTCACCTGTGGCCTTTGGGGGATTCTCACTTGGCTCGGCCTGATTGAGGCTGGGCTGGTTTCAGGAGTCCCTGAACATCTCCTCTGGTTCGGCTGGCCTGAACAGGGACAAACATCAACCGGGGGTGGGCTGGGACAGCCCCAGTGGTGCCCTGGCCCGGCAGGACCCTGAGGAGCAGGGCACAGCGCTGTCCTTGCCAGGGTGACAGGGTCCATCCCGTGTCCCAGCCCTGGCTGAGCCCCCCTGAGCCTCCCCAGCCGCCCCCTCCTCAGCCCTGCCCCTCCAGACGCTGCCCTCGGCCATTCAGCCTCTCTCCGGATCATTAAACATATTGAGCAACACCAGTCCTGTGACTGGTTAATTAGTAAAGACCTGACTAATTAGTTAATCGTGTTTACCGAGCGCTTTGAGGGCGCTCAGTGTCATTATTCGGCGTTCTGAGCGGCCGCGGGTGCCCCTCCCGTGCAGGGCTCCCCGCCTTTGTCTGTGCTCCCCCGGCCCGGGGCTGCGATGGGAGCTCGGCCCTTCTGCCCGGTCACGGGGGTCCCAAACAGCCTCTGGGGGGGAGAAAAGCCCCTCACAGATTTCCCTGCACCCGGGCACACTGAGCTGCTCCCTGGAGGAGGCAGGGCTGGCTCTGTGCGCTCCCCTCATCCCCCTAAGGGAAGATCGGCCACATCCAGCCCTGTTCTCCCTCCTCAATCCCAAATCCCAAATCCAGCCCCCAGTGCCGTGGGCACCTCGGAGCCTCCTGTTCTTTATGAGAGAAATCAGATTGCCATCAGAAAGCAAGGCAGGTTATTCCAGAGGAATATTCCAGAGGAGAGGAGAGGAGAGGAGAGGAGAGGAGAGGAGAGGA
>JAHXMQ010012007.1:6136810-6180012 GCA_020466415.1 Ammodramus savannarum pratensis
TGTCCCTGTCCCTGTCCCAGTCCCAGTCCCAGTCCCTGTCCCAGTCCCAGTTCCAGTCACTCCCAGCTTGGGAGCTCTCTCAGCAGTGTCAGGGCAGCCTCTGGGCACCAACCCCATCCCTCTGGGCATGGCAGGGGTCAGGGAGCAGAGCAGCACATCCACAAGCTGCACCAGCCAAGGATTATCCAGAGTTTCCTGTCCTCAGTCTTTGTGGCAGACCTGAAGCTGACCTGAAGGAACGAGACAGAAATGTGATGCTTGGCACAGAGAAGGTTTTGCAGTCCCTGCTGAGTGAACTCTTTCAAGAGGTTCATCATTGACCTTGGGATTGCAGAGATGTCTCAGGGGTCAGCTGAGCCCACGGGCTGATGTCTTTCAGCTGAACCTGTCTCCCATTTATAGCCACGATGCCCTAAAAGGAGCTTTTCTGGTCAAATGGGGAGCCTCATAAGGCTGCAGAAAAAATCAGATTGAGCTTTGCCAACAATGCAGTGAAGGCACAAGCTGTGGCAGGAGATGGGCCAGGAGAATTTTTTCCTCGATGTAGTCAAAACAGGGTGGCAGGAGCAGCATCAGCTCTGCCAAGTACCCAGGGCAGGGCCTGGTGAACCTTTCCTACCCCTTCCTGAGAGTGCTGGCACAGGGAGCTGGGGCTCTTCGCCTGCTTTACCATCTCAGTGTTGGATCAGGACATCCTAGTGGTGCAGCTGCTACTAAGGGTCCGTTTGTTCAACGATTAACAGTCCTACGTGATCTGAGTTCAGACCGGAGCAATCCAGGTCGGTTTCTCTCTATGATGAACTCTTCCCAGTACGAAAGGATAGGAAAAGTGAGGCCAGTACCACAAGCAAGCCTTCGCCTTAAGTAATGAAAACAACTAAATTACAAAAGGCTATCACACCACACCGTGTCCAAGGAAAGGACCAGCTAGCGTGGCAGAGCCTGGGTGGCTGCAGCAGCCCGTGCTGAAGGGATGAACAGAGCACAGCAGAGCAGCCCGTGCTAAAGCCGACCCGAGCTGAGCCAAACCAAGCTGAGCCAAGCTTGGTCCCTGAGGGACAGAGCACCCACCACCTCTGGGGGCACATCTGGGGCTCCCCAGGAGCTGCTGCTGTCCTGCAGAGCAGCTGGGCTGCAAATCCAGCCAGGAAAGCTTCTGTGGGAGAGGTTTTGCACATCAGCCCCACTGCAGCCAGGAGCTCACAGCCTGGCCCCTCCCAGAGCTGCAGGTTGGTTTGGGGGCCAGCAAAGGAGCAGCAGGGCTGCTTCAGGCAGCTCTGGGTGGGCAGAGGGGCGGGGGGTGGTTATCTCCAGTCTGGAGGGGTCTCCCATCCCCAGACACAGCTTGGTGGCCCCAGGGGAGCCAGGAGTGGGCGAGTGCTGGCGGCTCTGGCCAAGCTGGGAACTGCAAAAGCTTTTCTGTCCGGAGGTGGGCTGGAGCTCAAGCCTGCTTCCCGTTCCCTGCCAAAGCATCTGCTGCCCTGCACTCTTCCCTTCCCCCTTCCCTGCAGCCTTTCGGGCCATGGAAATGTTTGATGTGATCCCCCCAGCACAGCTCCCTGCGGTTGGATTCTCTGTGGTTTGACATCCCTCTCTGGCTGCCTGGAGGTGACCTTGGCTTTGCCGTGCCCTTTCACACCGGAAAACCAAAATATTGCATTTCAGCATTGCCCAGCCGGGTATTTCCAATGAGCTAACCGGAAAAGGAGTGGTTCTGCACAGCCCCACCACCCCAGCCCTGTCAGCAGCTCCAGCTGCTCCCAAGCTGCTCTAATGATCAATAATTTATTGGGCTGGAAGTGTCCCCAGCCAGGTTTGGATCCTGCAGTCCTGGGGCTGCTGGGTCTGGGTCCTGGAGTGATCCCTGATGTCCAGCTGTGGTCCCTGTGGTCCAGCTGTGGTCCCTGATGTCCAGCTGTGACCCTGTGGTCCAGCTGTGCAGCATCACAAATGTGACAGTGGGGTGTTAGAGCTGTGAATGTGCAGTGTCCAGAGAGGAGCCTCTGAACTGCTCCAGGCACAGCAGATCCCAAGGGCAGGACCTGAGGTGCCACCACAGGAGGTGGCTGTGAGGGAACCATCTGTGCTGGCCACCTGACCACTGCAGGGTGATCCCTGAGGGAGCTGGGGATGGAATTGGAAGATGATGCCCCTTGCCAGGTCAGACTGGGTATAAATACTGCTCTGTGTCTGCACTGTCCCATTGTACCTCCGCCAAGGTGGGTGGCACAGCCTGCAGCAGGGTGAGGGGCTCCCCTTCCCTTTGACACCCCTCAAACTCCTCCTGGATCTGCACAGGGATCAGGAGGTGCCTCCTGCTGCTCCTGCCATGCACAGCTGGCTCTCAGCCCACAGCAGAAATCCTTGTGGCCCTCCAGGACAGGGACCAGCAGGGATGTCCTCCTGGCTGGAGACGTGGGATGAGGAGCACCAGGGGAACCACGGGAGCCACCAGTGCTGGAGTGTGTGTCTGAGCTGCTCAGCAGCCTCACCCAGCAAAGCCAAGGTCCCATGTGCCAGATCAGGCCCTTCCCTGAGCAGGCATTGTGATGGAAAAGCTCCTGAAGGGCCTGTGAAGTCACTGAGCCTCGCTCTGTGGCCACGCTGGAATGCACTAACCAGGAGTTGTTTTGAGGTCAGAAAGGAATAAGTTGTTTGCAGACAATTGATGTTGTTATTAAAAACATCCACAGCGCAGAGGAGGGGGAGGGAGGTCCTCTTTCCTGTTTGGGAAATAGTTTCTCACTGCATCCATCAAACGAAAGAATTTTGTATGAAAAATTAATTTAGAAAAAAAAAGTTTCTGGGGCACACGCGCCTGAAAATGAACCACAGCAGGATCAGAGGTTTGGCTCAGAGCTACATCCCAGACTCAAAAGCCAGATGAAAACCCAGGACTGCTCCCAGGCTGTTGCTGGAACTGGAGGAAATGCAGTTTCCTTCAGAGAAATGCAATCTCCTCTCTGTAATTTTGGGCAAAATTCAGGAACTGCAGCCGGAGCCCCGAGCAGTGTCCCACTGAGACAGACCCCGTGTGGGCCTGGAGCAGCAGCTGGGCTGCAGGAGAGGGGGCATCACCTACAGAGAGCAGGAAAATCCTGTGGGATGGAGGGATTGGGCTGTCACCCTGCCTCACGTGGGGAATGTCCCAGCAGCTTGTCCAGCCCTGTCCTGCAGCAGGGAGATGTCACCTGAGGTGTGACCTGAGCAGCAGCCACGTCTCATGGGAGTGTCCCACGAGAGCCATGCCACCCTTTCAGCATCCTTGGCACCACGCGGGCGCTGGCACAGGGCAGGCCTGGCCCAACTGTCCCTGCTCACAGCCACCCTGCAGGGTCACACAGACCGTGGGAGGGACAGGAGGAGGACACTCTGGACAGGAGTCTGTTCCTGCAGTGTCCCTGGCAGGTCAGGCTGGAGCTTTGGGTGTATTTTGGGATGGGAATCTGTTCATGCTGTCCTGGTTTAGGGGCCCTAGGACACATGGCTGGTGCCAGGATTGGTGGGCACATGGCTCAGGTCCTGCCCGTGCCCTGCAAGCCCCAGCCTGATCCCTCGTGCAGGGTGGCCGGGGACAGCACCACGGCCCCAGGACAGGGCGAAGCCTCCCCTCATGGTGGTGGGACTGCCCAGGGCAGTTCTGGGACACGGTGGCACAGCCCAGGGTCTGAGTGGCACAAGCACATCGCTGAGCGTCCTCCTCACCATGACCAGCACTGTGCTCCCACCCTGATTCCCGGGAACGTCTGCAGCTCTGCAGGCCCCTTTAAACCAGCCAGGTCTGCAGCCTGTGCCGGCAGCCAGCGCTAATTGCCCGTGATCAGCTCATTACAGGGTCCCGATAAAATCTGCCCGGCAGGCACAGGAGCTGCGGTGTCCCCAGGGCGAGGGAGAAGGTGGCGCTGGGACACCGAGGGCTCCATCACAGCTTCCTCCTCCCCTGCCCTCAGGGGCTGTCAGCACCTTTGCTTGGGGCTGGGCTGTCTCTCTGCTCAGGTGGGTGCTGGCAGTGACCCTGGGGACAGCTGGGACCTGGGTTGGTGGCAGTGGCTGCAGGGCCACAGCGCTGTGGAGAACAAGGGGCTTGGAACATGAGGGTGATGGGGTGTTGGGAAAGGGAGCACAGAATCCTCCTCTCCCCCAGGGAACCCACTCCTGGGTTTCCCATTCCCCAGGTTTGGCCAGAATGAAAAGTAAGGACTTGCCACAGCTGAAGCAGCCTTTGCTGCCCTGCTGAATGTGCAGCTTTATGTCTCTGGGTGTTCCTGCCGAGCTCCTCTCCAAAGACCTGCCCAGTTTCCAGGAATGCTGCCCCATCCAGGGATTTCCATCCTGGCCTCCCTGCCTGGGAGGAAAGAGCAGCGAGGGCCAGGCTGGCCAGGGCAGTGTCCCAGGCATGTGCAGGAGGCTGATCCCAGCAGAAAAGCTGGGAAATCCCTGTGTTTGACCAGCTTTGATCTGGATTAACTCCCTCAGAGACAAACAGCCACAGCCTTCCTGGGGCTGTGTGTTTTGACTTGAAGCCATCAAAGTTTGCCCTGAGCGACCCTGAAAAGTGAGCAGGCAGCTGCAGGTCCTGTCTGGGCAGGGAGGAGCTGCTGCAGCTCCAGGTGTGTCAGCCCTGCCCGAGGGATGCTCTAGGTCAGATTTGGGCTCAGGATTGAGTAGGTGTCTGCCTGTTTCATCCTGGGTGAGTGCCCCACAGCACCTCGGGGCTGGAGGCAGGAGCTGTGTCCTTCACTGTGCCCTTGCTGCTGGCAGTGTGTCCATACCCACCCACTCCCCTTGGCCTGCCCCTGCCTGTGGATGGCATTTCTCCATCCAAACACTCCCTTAAGGCAGCCTTGGCTCCAAGTGCCTGCCCTACAACAGTTCCATGACCCCAAAGAGATTTGTGTTTCCAGCCCAGAATTCTTTCTGTAGGAGCCTCACACCTCAGCTATCCACAGCCTTGGGTGCAGGAGCAGGGAGGGATGAGCACACACAGGGAGGGATGAGCACACACATGTAGGGATGGGCACACATGGGGATGGATGAGCACACACAGGGAAAGATGGGCACTCACATGGAGGGATGAGAACACACACAGAGGGATGAGCACACACATGGAGGGATGAACACACACATGGAGGGATGAGCACACACAGAAAAGGATGAGAACACACATGGAGGGATGAGCACACACACAGAGGGATGAGCACACACACATGGAGGGACAAACACACACAGAAAAGGGTGAGCACACACACGGAGGGGTGAGCACACACACACGGAGGGATGAGCACACACACATGAAGGGATGAGCACACACATGGAGGGATGAGCACACACACACAGAGGGATGAGCACACACGGACCATGAGCTCCTGGAGTGATGCATGTGAGGAGCACAGAGCTGCTGAACCAGCCTGTCACCACCAGCAGCCCAGAGCCATCCCAGGGCAGCCTCCAGCCAGCATAGGCCATTGGGGAGCAGCAGAACAGAGAAATGAGGTGGAACAGAGGAATGCCATGGCAGTCCCAGGGAAAGTGAGGAGGGGAAGTGCCCTGTTCCATAGGAGTGTGGGACTCCGGGATGGCAGCTGCTCCCTTCAGGGGAGGATTTGGCCTCCGATGTTCTGGTGTTGGGGTCAGGATGTTGCACACGGGCAGTGCAGGATGGTCCATTCCTGCATGGGCTCGTGGTGCTGCATTCCAGGGAGACCCCACAGGGGATGCTGAGCCCAGCCCAGCCTCCCTGAGCTCCGGAGCCCAGCACAGCCACAATCCACATTGCCGCCCAGAGCCTGTTATAGAAAGCCATTAACAGTAGCACAACTGCCCTGATAAGGCAGAATAAGCCTGTCAGCTTTTGATAAAACCCCAATCTCCAGGAAAACAAAACGCACCTGTGCCTTGTCGGGGTGCCAGGACTGCCCAGCCTGGCGTGGGGGCAGTGGGGCAGCCAGCTCGGCCCGACACCTCCCTGGAACAGCCGATAACAACGGGATGTCAGGCTCATCAGCCCGAGCTCTCCTTCCCTCTCGGATGCCCCGATAGTGTCCCGGAGATAAGATAGTTCTGTTTACCCGGGGCACGCAGCAGAGCTTTGTGCACAGACCCGGAGGTGCGAATATCCATGAGCAAACACAGCTCTTCACACCTGGGGGGCTTTCCCGAATCCAGCCCGGGTCCAGGTGGCTGCGGGATGGGAGCTGGATGCTCACCCTGTCCTCCACCATGGCCCGAGCCTGGACTGGGCTGCAGGATTAGCTCAGGTTTAGGAAAGCTGGAAGCAGAACTAAAATCCATCTCTGCTGAGCTGTCCCAGCTGAAGCTGAGTTTTTATGTCATCCAACATCACTCTGCAGATGCACAGACAATTCTGGCTCCTGTAACCCAGAGCTCCCCACCTTTGCCACAACAAAACCCTCCCAGGGTCCCTCTCCCTGCTTCCAGAAAGGGAAACTGAGGCACAGGGCCTGTCCTGCATCCTTGGAGCTTCTCCTCTCCAAGGACAGAGCAGCAGTGGCTGAGCCCAGGCTGGGGGGCTCCTGGGGCAGCCCAGGGCTGAGATCTCCACCCCAGGGATGTGCTGAGCTGCCAACAGCTCCCCTGGGCCAGCTGGGCTCAGACAGAAACCAAAACCCTTCCCGAGAGCCCTCATCTGTCAAGCCTGGCTTAGTGCTGGCACCTCGAGTGGACAGACTGAGGTTTGTCACTCAGGGGAGCAGCAATGCTCCCAAAGCCACCGGGAGCTCCTCATCCTGGGGAGAGGCATGGGCAGGAGCAGCTCCTGCAGGCACAGGAGGAGCAGATCCTGCAGGCACGGGATGGAGCAGCTCCCAGAAACGTGTCACAAACCGAGGGGACTGTCCCCTTGGAGCCTCCTCTCCGGGGCCTTTGTCCATGCTGGCATTTCTAGGATCTGCCTGAAGGATGAGGTGCTTGCCCAGCTCCAGGGGTTGCTCTCCAAGGAGGTGTCACCCTCTGGATGGGGATTCCTGCTGCCACAGGATGTGGAGCCTGGGGCTGTGGATCCACAGCTGCACTGCCTGCGAGGATGAGGCCGTGGGGTCCTGCACAAAGGGGGGAGGGCAGCACCAAACCAGGGCTGGGGACAGGACAAAAGGAGAGGGATGCAGGCTCCAGAGGGAAATCTGCAGGAGCTGCCCTCAGAGAGGTGGTTTTAAAAGGGGAGGGATGCAGGTTCCAGAGGGAAATCCGCAGGACCTGCCCTCAGAGAGGTGGTTTTGGAGCAGTGGCACCGTGGTGGGGATGCTGCTGGGTTTGGGGAGGGATGATGAGCCCTGGGCTGTTCCCAGCTCCGTGCTGGGCTCTGGCAGCAGCCACAGGGTCCCTTCAGAAGTGGGGCTGGCTGGGGCTGGTTTAACAATTACCCTGGTCCTGCTCCAGAGGAGATTGGGAAATGGTCTGGGGTTAAAACAACACATCACGTTCCTGAAGGCTGCTTGTGAGGAGGAGCCCAGCACAGCCCTACCACACAGAGGCTGAATGGGCAGGGACCGGGCACGGGAGCAGCAGCGCTTGGAGCTGGGTCTGCTCTGGGGGAAGCACAGCCTGAGCTGGTTTAAAACTGCCTGGCTTTGCTCTCAGCCCTGCCTGTGGGGAAGCACGGCCAAGTGTCCTGGCTCCCTGGGGCACCTATGGAGGCAGAGCTGAGGCTGTTTGTGTCCCTGCTCCTTCTGGGCTGAACAGTTTTAATCCAGATTTGAAAAGCCTTTGACTCTTCTCCAGGCTGGTTGCGTTATCAGCCTTGTGCATTTTGGGCAACCTTTGCTCCGAATGAGCAAATTCTTTCAGGATCTGCCTCTGCTGCGGCTTTAACACTGAGATGGCTGATCCCTCCTGGGGCAGAAATGTAGGAGAGCTTACAGGAGAATGTCCTGGAGGATCACCTGCAGCTTTGGGGTGCTCAGCCCCACCACTGCCTTCCTTTTGAGATGCAGGGCTATGGTTTTACTGAAACACAAAGGTACTGACTAGAGCAAGCACTTGGGGACTGGGATGAGGATTTGGGGATTTGAAAAGCATTCCCTCAACCTAGAGCAGCTCAGCTGCCCAGGAGTCTTCAGGCTGGATGCAAACACCAAGGTGTGGGACAGAGAGAGGAGAAATGTCCTGGAAAGCCCCAAGCAGCTGAGGGAAGCTGCTGCTGCTGCTGAGATCGGGACCAGATAAGAGGGAAACCACAAGGGCAGAGTCTAAGTGGGTAAATTGTTCCCAAGTGGATTCCTCTCCACTCCAAATAAACACTGAGGCTTCAGGAGCACCTTGGAGCTGGGCTGGGGGCAGAGCAGGGGCTGGGGGCTCCGTGCTGTCTCTGGTAACCCAGGGACTGCAGGGTGAGCTCTGCCATCAGCTCCTGCCTTTGAATGGCATCTGGATGAGTTACGGGATGCAAACAATTCATTTCAAAGGATTGACAATCTCAGGAGACTGGGCTTGGATGGTGCAATTAAACAAAGCAAGCTGATGACAGGCTGGTATCATCTCCCAGAGTGAAATAAAGAGTTCACTTCTTGACTTTTCCCTTCTTTAAAAAATGAAGGAAAAAAAAGTATTAAACTCTTTCCAATTCAAGCTTTATCTGCAAACTTTCTGCACAACACCTGGTTTGCAGAGAAAGTCTCCTGGTCAAATCTAAATCAAATCCTGGTCAAAGCTTTTGCTGCATGTTTTAAGCTGCACCAGGGGAAGTTTAGGTGAGACATTGGAGAAACTTTGTTGTGAGAAGAGTGGTTGGGCATTGGACTGGGCTGCACATGGAAGTGGTGGAGTCACACCCTGGAGGCTAAAGAAGCCTGGATGTGGCACTCGGTGCTGTGGTGTAGTGACAAGGTGGTGGTGTTGGGTCATAGCTTGGACTCGATGATCTCCAAGGTCTTTTCCAGCCTCGTTGGTTCTGGAAAACCTCTCACTGTCCCAGCAGGACCTGACTGTGGGAGGAGCTGGCAGCCCGTGCAGGACAGACAGAGGACAGGGTCTGTCCACGGCACAGAGCAGCTGCAGGTGAGGTCCCCTGGAACTCCATCCCAGCACTCAGAGCTGGCTCCTGAGGCTGGCTCCTGGTGAGGCTGAAGGCTCCTGTTTAGGCTGGCTCCTGCTGGCTGTTGGTGAGGCAGACTCCTGGTGATGCTGGATCCTGGTCAGGCTGGCTCTTGGTGATGCTGGTTCCTGGTGACACTGACTCCTGGTGATGCTGGCTCCTGGTGACATTCACTCCTGGTGAGGCAGACTGGCTCCTGGTGAGGCTGAAGGCTCCTGGTCAGGCTGGCTCCTTGTCAGGCTCCTGGTGAGGCAGACTCTTGCTCAGGCTGGCTCCTGTTGAGGCTGAAGGCTGATCCTGACATAGCCCCAGAGCAGCTCTGGCCGGGAGAAGGCTCCGCTCCGTTCTCAGGGCAGCGCTGTCCCATCGCAGCGCTGCGGAGGGAGCGAGGGCAATTCATAGCCCTTTTCCAGGCACTTGGAGTCCAACCGTGTGCTCTGCACCAGGGCAAGGCCGGCTTTGTGCTCCCATCCTGTATTGAGTAAGAGCGCTTTTGTCTTGGGAGAAAACGCCTTGGGTGAGAGGCTGCCGCAAATCCCAGCATTGCAATGCAGCACAACGGGCCCGTGGGTTCCTCCTCCACCCCACGGGCTGCTGATGGACCCTCGGTGCATGGTGGCTTTGGAGGAGCCCCTGCAGGTCACTCCCCCAGGGCTCCAGCAGGGAACACAGAGCTCAGCTGGACCTCGAGGGCGGCCAGCAGCTGTTTGCCACGTGTGCTGCCTGGCACTGCGGAGAGCCTCCCTGCCCAGAGATTGTTCAAATCTGGCTCAAAACCCGAATATCTGGGAGCTGTAAATCTCCCAGGAACAAGTCTTGCTCTTGCCCCTCTGATGCTTCCTGTGGGGCCAGAAACTCCACGAGTACAGGCAGGAAACAGCTCGGGAGGCACTGGTGCTCCAGTCCAGGCTGGAACCAGCACATGTGGGAACAGTTATGGAGATCTCTCCCTTCATGGAATGAATCCAAACCCAGGTCAGACCTCAGCCCAGCAGGTCAAGCTCCCAGTGGTGTCCGTGGCTGTTGGGATCAGGTCAAGCTCCCAGTGGTGTCCGTGGCTTTGGGATCAGGACAAGCTCCCAGTGGTGTCCATGGCTTTGGGATCAGGACAAGCTCCCAGTGGTGTCCATGGGTGTTGGGATCAGGACAAACTCCCAGTGGTGTCCATGGCTTTGGGATCAGGTCAAGCTCCCAGTGGCGTCCATGGCTTTGGGATCAGGTCAAGCTCCCAGTGGTGTCTGTGGCTTTGGGATCAGGTCAAGCTCCCAGTGGTGTCCGTGGCTTTGGGATCACTCCCGTGGCTGGTGGGGTGGAGGATGGAGGGGCAGCCTCAGTGCCTGCTGGGCAGAGGCTGCTGGGTGCTCTCCAAAGGCATCTGGTGCTGTTGGAAAGAGTTTTGGTCTCACCACGCTGCAGAAAGTTGGTAATTGTGAGTGTTGATGATTAACCCTCAGCAGCTGAACTGACAGGACTTGTTCTTTCCTCCTTGGGGCCTGCTCTGTGAACAGCTCTGGACTTTCTCCCTGGACCTGCTCTGCAAAGCAGACACCACATTTTGGGATGAGGCTGTGCCAAGCTGTCCATCTGCTGCCTGCTTTGGATGGGCACTGTTTGATCTGGCTCTGGGTGCTGATGGCAGCTGGTTCACAAGGACATGCCTGGTTTGCCCCTATTGTCACTGGGGTGAGGGCAATCCCAAAACATTCACGGGTTCAATCTGCCACGCTCTGCTGTTCAGAGCTTCTCCTCCCCACTCCCAGCTCTGCTGCAGCTCTCCCCTCCTGCTGCTGGGCCTGGCAATGGCCAGGGCAGGGCAGGGCTCCTGGGATGGAGGGAACCTCAGGCAGGAGGCATCAGGGTGGCACTGCCACACTCACCACTTGAGAACCCACCAACAGCACAGCAATCCCTGCCCCATCTCCACAGGCCTGGTGTGGGGCTTGGTTTGGGCACTGACAATCAGATTTTCAGGGAATTCAGCTGCAGAACTCCATCAGTCCCCCCATTTTTCAGTGATTGAGAAGTGCAGCTCATCCTAGAGACAGCAACAGACACATCCCTAGCAGAGAGCAGTGTTTTTCTTTTTAAGCCTTGGCTTCGAACATAAGGGCAATAGATTTTCTTTAAGGAAATAAATCCCCAAATTTGTTAGGGTTGGCGTGGCACAGGATTTTTCACTCGCCTTGTTTCTCATTTCCAGCTGAATCATTTTAGCAGGGACTTTTCTAGAAACGCTCAGCCTGACTCAGACACCCAGTCTCAAACACTTCAACCCAAACACTGAGTCTGGCTTTTTTAATGGAAAAGAGAATGGGGGTCTTATCCTTGGCAATCCCTGGCGGGTGTCAATGCTCTGTTACCAGTGTCAACGTCACAGGGAGCTGTTACACTCTGCAGAAGCAGCACTGACAGCAGGACATGTCCAGGGCCCCTGTCCCTAAGGCATGTGGGATTTGGGAACTGCCAAAGTGGGAAGTGAAGGGCACTTGGGCTGTGCAGCCTCCCCAGGGAGGCTCTGAGTCACTCTGATGACATCTCCTCCAGAGCTTTTCCACAGAAACGCCATTCCTGAGGATTTTCAGGCACGCAGAAGAGTTCTGGTCCCCAGGCCCTTTCTGTGCCGAGGGGGAGATGTCCTCAGAGTGTCCTGTCCAGGCTCCTGCTCCCTTTCTGTGCTGCACTGGCAGTTTGGCTGTCCCTGCTCTCAGGTGGAGCAGGATCAGGGGCATTTGGGCTGATGAGGGGTGATCAGGGTGTGAGGGGCTCCCTCACCCCAATGGGGGTCCCAGCAGGGCTGGGGCTGTGCCTTCCCTGCCCTCCCCCATCCCCATGGCTGTTCTGCAGGCCAGCCCTGTGGCTCTGGCCCTGCGGGTGCTGCTGGCCACAGCTGCATTCCTTGTGGTTTGTGCACACACTTCCCTCCATCCCTGAGCTCTGACTGGCAGGAAAACCTGGGTCTGGCACAGCCCTGGTGTCTGCCCCTGGCAGCCACAACACCCCCTCGGATTTCCCCTGTCCTGAGCCAACCCAACCAACTCCCAGCCTCCTCTTACTCACACCCAGCTGCTCACCCAGATGGGTTTTCCTGAGCAAACCTTTTTGTTTGGTACTGGCCAGCTGGGGCTGTGGTGGGTGAGAGGGCATGGGGACGCCTGTCCTGTGAGCAGAGCTGGATCTGACCTCTCGATCCCTGTGGTTCCAACCTCCTGGGGCCACACGTGGTGACTCTACTCTGCAGGATTTCACCAGTGGTGTTCATGATTGCTTGGCCATTCTGCTGCAGCAGGCATGGACAGAAACCCCCTCCCAGCCTGGGGTCATCCAAACCCCCAGGAGAGATCCCTGTGAGGTGACACCAGGCATGGACAGAAACCCCCTCCCAGCTATGGATCACCCAAACCCCCAGGAGAAATCCCTGTGGGGTGACACCAGGCATGGACAGAAACCCTCTCCCACCCAAGCCCCAGGAGAGATCCCTGCAGGGCCACATCTGGAATCACTCCTGGGCACAGCCCTGGTAGCCTGTGCTGGACTGCTGGGGCCTGGTGACCTGTGGTGCTGGGAGAGCTCATCCATCACTTCCAGGTTCGTGCCCAGCTGCTCCAAAACCCCAAACCAGCTGGCAGTGGCTTGAAGGGACACTGCAGGCACACCCTCCTGCTGAGGACACCTGAAGGGACACTGCAGGGACACCCTCCTGTCTCCACGGATTTCTCTCTACCTCCACTGGCTCTGGCTGCTTCACCTCTGTTGTCCCTGTGGCTGTTCCCTTGACCATTGTGGACCCCTGAAACACCACCCCTGAAGGTATCTCTAGGGATTGTCTGGGAGCAAAGCCCCCCCAAGATGGGCATGGGCAGGGGTCCCTCTCAGGGACCCTGCATGTCAGGATTTCTCCTGCAAAAGAGAAATAGTGGCTCAGGCTGAGCTAGCAATTTTCTGGGAAAAGAAAACTAGTTTGGGAAAAGGATAATTTTAAGGAGACTGGGACTGTTCATAAATTCAAGTCAAATTTAGAGATTACTTTCAGTCTCTGGATTCTTCCATCCTCCCCTTTTCCTTCCCCCCTCCTCCAAATTATTGTTTGCAAAAATTAAAACAAAATGTTTTGGGGTTTTCGTTTGTTTAAAAAGCAATTTGCATTTTAAAAATTGCCAAAATATAAGCTTTGGGAGGGTGGGGCCTTTTGAAAGGGCAGCATTGTCATTGCTGAATGAAAACCACGGAGAGGAATTCGTCCTGGGAGACACAGGGCGCTGGGGACGTGGTGGCAGCACAAAGACCACAACCACAGCTCCCAGAGCACAGCCCCAGCCTATGCCTCCATTCATGGCCCTCCTTTCCTGCTCCCACATGGAAAATCCTGCCCACCTTGACCTCCTGGAGGGACTCATTTGACCACAATGAATTTGGTTTTAACACAGAGAAGATCCCGTGGTGTTTTCTCCGCCTGGCTCCAAAGCACAGCTTTCCTCTTTCCCTCCTCAAGCTTCCCAGGTTTTGGAACATCTGTGTTTAAATGAAATCTGCTTATCCAGAGCCGGGCCTGGCAGCTCAGGTAGAGATGCTCTGATGGAGCTCTGCACATCTGTGCACAATAAAGTCAGGGAACAAAAGGCCTGTGAGGTCCTTGGCAGAGTAAGGGAAGGGAGAGCAGGAGACAGCAGGGCTCAGTGGAGCAACTGGAGCCAAAACCTTTCCTCACAGAGCCCTCAGCACCTGGCCAGGGTTTGCTTATAGATGAGCCTGCAGGGGTGCAGGGGTGTTGTCTCCACCAGGTGCAAAGCAAAGCTTGAGGAACAGACAGGATGCCAGTCCTGGGAGGTGATTTCTATTACAGCCCTCAAAGGCGTTCATAGAAAGAAAAATGGGTTGCTAAAGAGCCACTTGAATTCAGGGAAATTCAAACCGAGAAGCAGTGGCAGAAAATTAAAGCCAGGCCAAGTCATGTAAGGAACAAGGCAAAAGGCTCCAGCACAGCGGGGGATTAACCTCGGGCCGGGCAGAGGGAGGGCGGGAGCCGCTTCCTGAGCCTCTGTCCAGGGAAAACGTGCGGGAGCCACACGGCCCGGGGCATGCACGGAGCTGCAGCGGCATCCAAAACCTCCCCGACCTGCTGCTGGGGCCAGCTCTGTGCCCAGGCAGTGCCCACATCTGCCCCTCCAGGGAGATCCCACAGAGCATGTCCCAGCCCTGTCCCCACCAGGGCTTTGTGACGCCTGCCTGGGACATTTCTGACATTGCCCCAGTTCCTGTGAGCCTGTGTGCCATTGTCAGGAGAAATGGGAGGGGTATTTTCCTTCATTCCCTCCATCCCTGTGTGCCATTGTCAGGAGAAATGGGATGGGGATTTTCCCTCAGTCCCTCCATCCCTGTGTGCCATTATCAGGAGAAATGGGATGTGAGGGAGGCTGTGCTAGCCATGGAGCGGGGCTGGAGCAGACCACACCATCCCCAGCTCATCCACTGCCTCCCTGGAGGGTTCATCCCTCGAGGCATCCACAGTATTTAGGTCGTTGGCTCTGGATGAGGACAGGGTTGGCTGTTTTTAAAAGCTCCTTGCAGCTACTTGTGAGGTTCAGCTTCTTCCCTTCTTCAGGATTTTCTTGTCCCTGGGACACCAATGGAAAAGTGATCCTGGGAGCAGAGCTGGGAGGAGCTCTGCACACTCATTCCTCCACATTCCTGTGCAGCTCTGCTCTGGTGGCACCAGTGGAAATGTTAGCAAAGAACTCGAGAAAATCCCCAGAGTTCTGTTTGCCTGGCTTTGCAAAAACATTTCTGCTTATCAAGCAACCCAAAGAAATGCGAAGATTTTCATTCACTCTTCGTGTGGGCTCTGCTTTGAATTTTAAAAAGGGATTTGCCAATGCAATCTTGCAAAATACTCCAGTGCCAAGTCCAGCTCTCCTAAAATACAAGTTTTAGGAGGAGGTGAGCTTTCATTCTCCTGGGAAAACATGCATTTCTGACAGATTTGAGGGAGAACTGAGGCTTCTGTGAGGCCATGCCACTCCCTGGAGAAATGCCCTTTCATGTTGATCAGCAGGGACCAAATCCTGTGGTTTGTGGCACCAAAGGCAGAGCTGCTTGTGAGCCTCGAGGCTTTGAACAATGGAGATGTGAAGCTACAAGAGCCCTCAGGCTGAGGGATTTAAATATTTTTCCTCTGTTTGAGCCTGCCCAGAGGCTGTGCCATGGGTACAGGTGCTGCCTTGGGGGTTAGGTGTAACCAGGAGATCATACCTGTGTCCCAGCCCTGTGCCTTTGGGAAGGCTCTGCCCTGAGGGCAAGAACCAGCCCTGAGTCCTGCACCTCCAGGAAAAGGGTTCAGCCTCGTTTGGTCACCTCTGTAAAACAAGGGCTGGGAATTTCAAACCCCCTGTGCTTGCCAAAATCTTTGCCAGTGCGTTCTGCAGGGCAGGAGTCACCTCTAAACCCCTTTGTGTAGTGCATCTGCTTTGCCAGTGCGTTCTGCAGGGCAGGAACCACCTCCAAACCCTTTGTGTGGTGGATCTGTGGTGTGGGCAGGGGCTGCTCAGCACGTGTGGGATGAGGAGAAAACAGAGTAGATCAGCTGCTCCAGCAGGGCACAGCAGGCTGCTCTTCCTGAGCTTTCCATGGAGGGGGAAGCCTCGAGGGGGACACACAAGTGCCTGATGCGTGCTCCTGTGCAGCTTCAGCACACGTAGGACCTGACCCAGCCATTCCCTCTGGAGGCTGCAGTGCTGTCTCTGGCTCCCTCACGGTTGTGTCCTGGTGGGGAGAGGACAAAAGCTCCTGCAGGCTGCTGGGCTCATCCCCGGAGGGCCAAACCGCGGCTCACAGCCTGGCCCAGCTCCATGGCAGGAATCTCTGTCCCTCATGCCTGGCAAAGAGCTTCTGGGCCACTCCTGTCACCATGAGCATGTCGGTGGCCACTGCTCCTACTCTGCCAGCCCTGCTGGGGACGTGAGGCTGGGTCTGTCTGTGTCAGAGGGGGAATTGTGATGGCAGAGCACGGAGACAGCGGCTCCATCCTGCTGGGAGCACGGGGATGGGGGTGCTGCTCTCCCCTGAGCTGTCATGGCGTGCCTCAGCCGGGGATTGCTCCTGAGAAACACTGCGGGGCTGCAATGACCCTCCCTGGGCTGAAATTTGATAATTAAGCAAATACAGCGTGGCTTTGTGTTGGGAGAGCACCATAAGGTAAACAGGAAGGAATGAGGGATTAAGACGTCTCTGCTCTGAGGGAAGGTGATGAGGCCGGAGCTGTGACACCTCCGTGCCGGGGCGAGGGGCCCAGCTGCGGGCTGGCATGGCACAGCTGCATTGTTCAGGGGTGAAGAGCAAATAAAAGCTGCGGGAAAAGAAAACAAGCTATAAAATTCTCAGCAAAGCACTGAGCCCTGGCAACTGCGTTCTGATGGCCCCGTGACAGCTCCGGGGAGAGGCGGGCGAGGGGTCGAGCGTTTGAAGTCCCGAAGTTGTCGTTTGCAAAGGCCCCCTGCTAAAACAGGGCCAGTGTTGACTTTAGGCTGCATATGGTGGAGGAATTGGACAGCTCAGTCACAGCAATCAAAGCAGGGGGCACCTTTTGGAACTCAGCTAACTGGGTGTCATCCCAGCTGGGATGGGGGATGCAGGGGCAGAAATGAGGATTATCAGCATGTCAGGGCTGCAGGTGAGTGACAGAGCCTGTGCTGTGGAAAGCTGAGGGAAAAAGCAGCTAGGAAGGTCTTGGAATGGTATCCAGAGCTCCAAGATATGTGTGTGTCAAGCTGGTGAGAGTGGGAAACTGGGAAGGTTGGGCAGGTGATGATGGAAATTCCTTCCCACAGGGACTGAGGGGGCTCCTGAGGTGCTGGGAAATGGGGATCCCTCAGCAGTTTGGGGATCTTTGCACTGAGCAGTAACAACACAAAGTGAGAGTGGATGAGAAGGGAAATGAGCGGCGCTTCCATCGGGAAAGTGCTTGTGACAAAGCTGAAAGTGCCACAGGGGTTTGTGTGTCCGGACCATGGATGGTCCCCCATCCTCACAGTCCCCTGTAACACCCACTGCCAGCAGCGAGAGGCAAAGCCGTAGTTAATGCAAGTCAGGACAGTGAAACCTGGCCTTGGCAGCCTCATTTTGCCATCCAAAGAGCTGTGAGGGCAATGCCCCACAGCGATGGGCTCACAGGTCAGGATGTGGGTGAGCAGCTGGCTTCCCGCAGCCAGGGTGCCATCAGGGCCTCCCACCTGTGACAGGGCACACACAGAGGGGTTGGCAGCAGCTCCCCGGGGTTGGCACCGCCCTGCTGGGCCACAGATGGTGACAATGTCCCCTCTCTGCCTCTCCCAGCCTGCAACTGCAACCTGCACGCGCGGCGCTGCCGCTTCAACATGGAGCTGTTCAAGCTGTCGGGGCGCAAGAGCGGCGGCGTGTGCCTCAACTGCCGGCACAACACGGCGGGCAGGCACTGCCACTACTGCAAGGAGGGCTTCTACCGCGACCTCAGCAAGCCCATCTCCCACCGCAAGGCCTGCAAAGGTACGGGATCACCCCTGGGATGGGGGCAGTGCCACAATCCTCCTCCCCAGCCCCTCCTGCAGCCCCACTCCCACAGCTCTGCCCATCTCCCAGGGTAAGGCCTGCAAAGGTACAGGGGGTCACAGGAGGGGTGGGGGGAATGTCCCAGTCCTCCTTCCCCAGCCCTTCCTGCAGCTCTGCTCCCACAGCTCTGCTCAGCAAGGCCTGCAAAGGTATGGGATGATCCGTGGGGTGGGGGGAATGCCCTGTTCCTCCTTCCCCAGCCCCTCCTGCAGCTCCGCTCCCACAGCTCTCCCCAGCTCCTCCTGCTCCCCCCTCTCCCAAACCCGGCTGAAATTGCTTTTTTTGCCGTTTGGAATGGCTTCCCATGCCCCCACGTTCCCTGCTGTCACCTCTGCAGCCTCCTGGTGAGGACAAGGCCACCCACGTCCCCTGCCATCACCTCTCCCTGCTCTCCCCATCCTCCTGCTGAGGATGAGCCCATGGAAATAGAGGCCCTTACTGCTGAGGAGGACTTTGAATTATTTCAGGGTTTATCACTTAGAAATGGTGCTTCATCTGCTCCCACCTGGTCATCACCCTGCAAGGGCAGAGGGGCACAGAACCCCAGGTATGGGTGAGATGTAGAATTTAAATCAGCCTCCCCCAAGCCCCGTCTCCAGCTCCCACCCTTCAGGCAGAGCTGAGCCCACGCACAGAACTTGTCACTCCTCCGGATGAGGAGAGAACAGAAAAAGGAGAAATGAGTTTATTTTGAGCTCGGAGTATTTTGAGGTTTCCTCGTGTGGCCATGGAGGCGAGCTGGGATTCAGCTGGGGCGGGAGCAGCAAGAAGAGCAAATCCTGCAAATGAACCCTTTTTACTCTCAGCTGCTGCTGGAAGAGATGGAAATCCTGAACCTGAGGTGCAGTGAAAGGAATCAAGCAAACATTCAAAAGCCAGATTAGAAAATGCTGGGGTTTCCCACAGGAATGCTCAGCTCTTTTCTCTTTAAAGACTCATTTGAACAAGAAATGGAAAGTTATATGGCTTCAGCATCCCTTTGAAATCTCCTTTTCCCAAGCTCCCCTTGTCACACAGTGGGGTTTAGGTTCCCTCTGCTTTTCCCTCCTGACTCGGGGCTTGTGCTGAGATCATTGTTGCAAATGAGCAGGTTTAAACCCAACCCTGCCATTTAACAGCTCCAGCCACCTCTCCACTGATAACAACATTCATTTACCATGTCCTCAAACCAGCACTCCCAGAGCCCCATCTCCACTGGATGTGGTTAAATTTAAGGAATTAATTATCCTGAGCTCCTGCCACCTCCCTCAACACTGCCTGCACCCAGTAGAAACAGATTTTCTCTATATTTTCCTCTATAAAACCTGATTCTTTAATCCATCACATCACTCTGATCATGTCCCACACATAATAAATTTAAATAAAAGCATCTCAGAGAGCCCTGGTGCCTTGGGAGCTGCTGAGGAGCTCGTGGCTCTCACCCACCCCAGCAAGGTCTTGGTGATCTCACAGCAATGTCTCCATGAAAGAGCTGCCAGAGACATTTTTTCATTAATTCAACCCCATTTATTCAGCCTAAGTGACACATCCAGCTAAGCTGCTTCTCCTGTGCCTTGCATTCCTCATCTCCCACTCCATCCCATGCACGAGGTGCCTCCACTCACAACACATCCAACATCAGCAAATTAAAGAGGCTGGAGTTGCATTGTTTGAAATGGTTGGTTTGGGTAATTATGCAAAATATGACATTGCAGAAATGCTTGCACAATGTCTCCTTCTTTTTAACTCGGAGAAAAGGAGAATTCTACAAACTTTTGCACGTGTTGCAGGGCAGGGGTGAGGCTCAGACAACAAAAGGTGAGCAGAAATCAGAGCTGGGCAACAGCCCCTGCTCAGGGCTGCTTGTGTTTCCAACAGCCAAATCTTTTATAATTGATAAATAAAAGACTATTCTAATGGTCTGAAGTTGAGATGAGCAGCGCAGGTGAAGGCACAAGGAGCTGGGTGTAAAGATGCTTTTCCCTGATGGCTAACAGGGATCCAGCCGTGCCAGGTGCTTTGCTCTCTTTGCTTCCAGTGGTTTTCCTTCCAAAAATGATAAAAGCCTGGGAGTTGTCAGTGGCCAGAGATGCCCTGGGACAGAGCCACGCCAGGCAGGCTGTGGCAAGGAGGCTGCAAACCACAGGCAAAGGAATTGATGACAGATGGGGCAGGGATATTGCACGGAGCGGCAATGCTGGGTGTGCGCCAGAGCCTGCCAGGCTGGAGCTGGGCATGGAGCTGCCCATGGAGGATGTGGCTGCTCCAGGTGGGTGGTCAGGCACCCCTGGGACACCAAGCCAGGGCTCCCCTGGCATTCTGGGGTCACACTGCAGCTGATCCCAACCCTGGACCCTGGGCTGGAGGAGCCCGATGGTGCTGCTGCTCCTCCTCCAGAGAGTGGGGTGGGCTCACCCCGGCAGGAGGGGAGCAGGATGCCCTTTGTCCTGGCACACACATCCCACCCTGTCCTGGGCACACCCCTGGTGTGGGGCTGGCCTGAGAAGCAACAAAACTTGGGGTGTAAGAAATTTCCATGTTCATTTTTCAGACTCGGACAAGGATGAATTGTTTCTCTTTTCTCCCTGGTTTTTGAGAAATCACCAAGAGCTCCCAGCACACTGAAGCCCTGCTTCCAGCTCCTTCTGCTTTCCCTCTGCTCCAAATGATGTTGCAAGTGAAATTCCACATCTGGGTCCCGCAAACCTCGTCCACCCAGCTCTGTCATGGGCCACTGTAAATCAGAGCCCTGCTGTTGGTTCTTTTGATTAAACTCCCTCCTGATATTTGCCAGATTATTGGCACTAATGTAATTCCATTGGAGTGGAGAGTCTGCAGGGTTTTATAGCCTGGCTGTAAAACAGCTCTGCGCTTTGGGGAGAGGCTTTGCACACTTTTTGATGAAAAGATGACAAACGAGACGTGCTCTGAATGCACTTGTGCTGAGGCTGCCAGCACAAACCCCTCGTGCAGGGGCAGGATTTGGCACCTGGAGAGGTCACATCCATCAGGGCTCAGTCTTTTGGGAGGAAATGGGACTGTCTGTGTGCCTGGTGCTGCTGTAGCCTGGGGAGCTTTCCAGCTGTGCTGCAGGATTTCATGCCTTGTGCAAAGCCCAAAAAGCACTCCCAGCCTCCCTGCCTGTCCTGGCCTGCACCCACCAAGGGTCAAGAGTTGACATTTCCATTTGGAGGCAGTTTGGGCTGGAGCAGAGGGAGGTGAGAGCTGTCCCCACGGCTTCAGCCTCCTGTCCTTGATGTCATGGGTGCACATAAAGGGTTTTTCCCCACCCAGTCACAGGCATTGAGTGAGGCAGAAGCCGAAGCCCTTTGGCTTTGGGAGAGCTGAGCAGAGCCCCGGTGACAGGGACAGTGGCACCAGTCCCCGTCTCTCTCCAGTGACTATAGAGGGAGCTGCGTGACCAGCTTAGAGCTGCGAGCTCATTCCCTGGAGGCTGGGCCAGGGGAGATGGATCCTCTCTGTTCCTGCTGCTGGGTCCTGCTGGGAGCCTGGGGCACAGGAGGTGCCAGGGGCAGCGCCCACGGCAGACAGCAGGGTCTGAGAAGGGTGGCACTGCCACCAGAGCAGAGCCTGAGGATGGTGGCACTGCCACCAGAGGTGTCCCACTGCTGGTGTCCTGGTGTAGCACAGGGACACCAGTCTGTCCATGGTTCCAGCTATGGTCAGCATCTCTCCAGCCTTGGAGATGTCCCCTGCCACCACAGTCCCCAATTCACACCTGGGTGGGGCAGACAAGCTCACAGCTGAAGGGTGCCAGAGACACCGGGATGGCCTGGCTGGATCCCTGCACCAGGGCTCCAGAGCTCCAGGGCTCCAGAGCTCCAGAGCTCCAGAACTCCAGGGCTCCAGGGCTCCAGGGCTCCAGAGCTCCAGGGCTACAGGGCTCCAGGGCTCCAGGGCTCCAGGGCTCCAGGGCTCCAGAGCTCCAGGGCTCCAGAGCTCCAGGGCTCCAGGGCTCCAGGGCTCCAGGGCCAGCAGGGCCAGCAGTGGTGGCTCCTGCAGGGCTCTCTCCCCAGCCTGAAGGAGATGCTCCCCTCTCCAGAGCTGCCTCATTTTGATGCCCATCTCTCTTCCAGCTCAGTTGTGGCTTTAAGACAAACTCCAAGGCAATACTTTCCAGGAATTCAGCCCTGGGAGTTGTCCTTAATGGTCAAACCTGCTTTCCTTCCTTTCCTCCTTTTGCTCCTCCAGGATTCCAGCTGGAGCTGCTGTTGAGGAAAGAGGAGCCAGCCCCTGGTGCTGGCAGGGCTTGGGCCGGGCTCCTGTGTCAGGGCTTGGTCACCTCTGAGGAATCACATCCCTGGAGAAATTCCAAACTTTCCAGGCATTGATCTGCCAAGCACAGACTTCAATTTCTCCCCAGGACTGTGGAGATTCTCTTCCACTGCCACAAGGATGATTTTCTAGTTGTATTTCCATCCTGCATTTGTCAGTGGCTGTGCCTGAGTCACCCTTCCCCACAGCCCCATAATTCCTGACATTGGTATTGTTGCAAGCCCTGAGAGCTGATTTATGGCTCCTGCATCTAAAACTTGTCACCACAGCCCCAGACACACACAGACCATCAGAGAAGGTTCTGGAAATGCAGCTTTGAGCTGTCCATGCTTACAGGTCACCGTGGGAGTGTCCTGGGGAAGCAGGGGAGGCTCGAGTGCCACCAAGTGTCACCTCCTCCATGGCATTGCCATGACCCAGGGCAGAGCTGCACCTCCCTGGGCTGGAAGGATCCCAGAGAAAAGAAGGGACACCAGCATTGCTGAAACTCTTACACTGTTCTGAGCTTGTAGAATGAAACCATGGAAAAGCAGTGATTTTTTGTTCAAGTAAGACTCAAGCTCAACACAAGGCATCTCCCAGCCCATGCCAGCTTTTATAAATCCATTAAAGTCCACATTTTAACGATGGATGAGCAGAAACATCAGTTTAGGCAGCTGCATCTCTGTAAGGCAGAGTGGGCAGAGTTTGCTGAGCTGTGGAATTCAGGGCAGGACACTGCTGAATCCATGAGGAGATGGAGCAGGCTGCTCAGAAGGAGCTGGAATCTCCATTGCCACCTGGAAACCACCTCAGCACCTCCAGAGGAGAGACACAGCTGACAGCTGAGTCCCAAATCCATGGCAGACATGTGGAGGGCCCAGCTCAATAGGAAAATGTAGACAGCATTGATTCCCGGACCAGAGCCGGCTCTGCATTCCTGAAAAATCACATCCTGGCAATGCTGGTGCCCAGCAGGGATTTGCTGGATGAACTGGGAGCCGGCCACCTTCCAAACTGGGGTTTGGGTTTGGGTTTCCAGCAGGGAAACATCCAGGAGCAATCCTGGAGGGCAGGTTGGGATGCGGTTTGTCAGAAGTGGTGACACAATAGAGGGGAATTTGCACCCTATTAAGAAAATAAAACCAGACTAAACCCCAGCTCTCCATGCTGCTCTCAGACTAAGGACAAAAGTTGCTAAATTCACTTGCAAAGCCAGACCTTTGCATATCCACGAGACAGAGGGAAGAAAAGGAATAATTTGCCTTCCCCATGAATGTTTTCCAATAATGGAGATAATTTCCTGCTTCAGAGCAGTTCTCAGGAGTGGAAAGTGCTTCAGGCTCTCAGATCCTGAGAATTCAACCCAAGCTCAGCCCTGCTCATCCCCACACTCTGGTTTTCAGTGTACTAAAGTGAAAAGGTTTTTTTTTCTGGTAGGAAAGGATTTCTTTTCCACTTAAACAGATGCTTCTCAGAGCATCACAAACGAGGGGCTGGCATTTGTGCCCCGGGAGCTCTCACTGGGATTTCTCCCTGCTCTTGGGGTGCTGGGGACTCTCCCCACTGTGGATGCTTTGGTGTCCCATGGGGCTGTGCACACCAAAAGGATCCTTTTCTGCAGAGCTGCTCCAGCTTCTCCCTCACCTTCCCCATTGCCTCCTTTCCTGAGCCTTGTGGCAACCTCATTATCTCTGAGGTTTCTGCTCTGCTGCCAGATTTGATTTTTATTATTAGAGGGAGAATGAGCTTGTAGGAACCTCGTTTCCTCCAGAGCCAGGCTAAAAACACATCAGGAAGAGAAAAACTTTGCCTCTCTTTTTTTTTTTTTTTTTTTTTTTCCTTCAATAACAGCATTCCCAACCCACTGTTCCTCGTGCAACATCTCCCGTGAGGGCAAGGGGAGCTGGGCCTGGGTTTAGGTCCATGTGGCCACCGTGCCCCACTGAGCTGCTGCTCTTGGCCCCTGCAGCTCTGACATTTTTGATGGAAAAATCAAAGGGATCACATCCTCCACGATAAAACCCAAATCTTCCCGGGAAAATGGGGTGAAGGAAACCCCAAAGCTTCATCTCAGCATCCCTGGCAGCTTCTCCAGCCCTGCTGGAATCACATGGGAAGGAGAGCTCTCAGTGAACAGGGGAAGTTTGAACAATTTTGGAACAAGGGAATTTTCCAGCATTTGGGGGAGTGCTGCCATAATTGTCCCATTGTGTGTGTCACTAATGCCTGCCCACAGTGCCCCTGCCCAAAAAGTGGATTTACAGCCGGGGTTCCAAGGCCCCTCTGGATTAGCGGCGACTCCGGCTCAGTGGAGGCTTTGTGGCCCCATCTGTTCCTTGTTATGGAGAAGACAAAGCCAAGGTCTGATCTGTGAAATTTGGCCCAAAGTGCAGGGCACCAAAGCCCTTGGCTCCCCCGAGTGCCAGCGCAGGAGGGGAAACGGGAGAGCCCTGAGAAGGGGCGCGGGAGGAGGGACAGCAAGAGACACCCAGAGATTGTTTGGCTCTGCCCAATAAAAGGAGGAATTCATGTTCTGCTGGCAAGAAACCTTTAAATCTCCAGGAGAATGTGCTGAGGGACACTGAGCACGAACACGATCCTCCGGAGGGCTGAATGCAGCTCCCAGTGTGCAGGCAGGCTGAGCAGCTCACGGCAGAGCAGTCAGTGGTTAATATTTAAAGTCATTATTGGTATTCAGAGTCGGCACAGAGATATTTCCACCCCTACTTGCGCTCTGCAAACCGGCTGGGGCCAGACTGGGTGGGTGCACACCCAATTGCAGCTCCTCTTCCCCATGAATCCGGGGGATTTGCAGGACGTGCTGCCCGTGCTGGAGATGCTCTGGCAGTGCCAGGGCTCTCCCATCCCCACGGGAGGTGCCCAGAGCCAGCACAAACCCCTCCTCAGCACTCAGGTGCACAGGTTCTGCTCAGACCTCCCTCATCCACGGACAGACCGGGATAGGTACCCAAAAGAAGGAGCTCTGCTTGTTTTGAATTGATTTCCCAAAGCCAGGAGGCAAAGAAAAGCTGTGAAAACATCCTGTCCTCCTTGGGACCACTTCAAGGTCACCTCTGGGATGGATTCCAGCTACGGGGGACACTCCAGCAATTCTCACACCTTGAGTTCCCTGGGAAGATGTGTTCAGAGGGAGCAGGATTTAAAGTACCTGAGCTCCTAAAGGCAGTGGAGCAGGAAAAAAGCAACTCTACAGCAAAAAAACTCCCTTAAGCAATAATGCCAGAACCACCCCTCTAAATGCTAAACCACAAGGTTGAGTGAGACGTGTTTGCTGCATCAGGATGCGTTGTTGAGGCAACAGGAGAATTTAAATTGAATTTGTTTTGATATTTTGACAACAAACCTGGGTCTGTTGCAATTTTTTCCAGCAGAAGTTTTCTGTAGCCACAATTTTTTCTCCCGTTGAAGTCTTTGGAGGAAAGAAGGGAAACAACCAAAGGGAAGCAGTTTTTGGCCATGATTCTGGAAAAGAATTTTAAAGCCTGGTTAAATATAAATGTGCACCTAAGGCACATTGGCTACCTGGGATTGAATTTGTACTTCAGACTGAGTGGGATTCCTGAATACGGGAGCCTTCATCACTGATTACTGAAAATTAAGTTTGTTTTTTTGGTTTTTTGTTTTTTTTTTCCAGTTTAATGAGTTGCTGGGTTCCTGCTCAGTCCAGGGGCTGGATCTGGAGCCCTGTCAGGTTCGTAATCCTGGCACATCCAGGGTGACAAGAGGAAATCTGGACACCCTGGCAAATCCAGCCTTTTTTTCTTGTCTAGCTAAAGGATTTTTCATCACTCTGAAAGCTCCCAAGGAAGCAGCTTCCCCGAAAACAGGAAGATGCTAATTCTCCAAAAATGCAGATCTTTTCAGGCACCTTCTCCATAAAGGTCACACTTGAGGGGAGCTGAGCCTGGAGATTTATCCCTGTGTTTACCTTTCTCCACACGTGTGCGGGGCAGGATTAGCGGCTGGGAATACCTCCGCCCGAACACCGGGGGTGAGAAAATATTTGCGTTTTTGTAGTGCTATTTGTCAACCTTCAGTGGGGCAGAACCACCTCAGCAAGTTCAACCACCTGAACTGGAAACCGCGGGGTTTTTTATCCCAAGCACGGCCCCAGGATCCTTCCAGGTGTTTTTTAGCCCCAAACCTGAGCTGAGGCACAGAAAGGCGTCGCTGGCTGGGCTGGGGCGGGCGACGCTCTGCCTCAGCAGCTCTGTACAGAAAATCGGGGCTGATTTGGGAGCTCCAGACACAGCTGTAAAAGCGCACGGCAGCCGCTTGGGCAGAGCCTGGCCCCGGGGGAAATCTCTGGCTGCAGGCGGTGAGGAGCTGCCTGGCAGTGCTTATATCCGTATATATATTAATCCCAGCTAATGTAACTACAGATGTTCTCATTCAGAGCCCTATCTAATCCTGTTGGGCCCTTGCCATGGTGTCTCGTAGCAGGAGTTCTACGAGTTAATTACGTGCGGTGCAAAGCAGCGTTCCCTTTTATCGCTGAGAAGGTTGCCTTTTCAAGGCCCTCAATGTCCCTTTGTTGCTGGCTTTGAGGAGCAGTGAAGAGGAGCACCTGTCTGACCTTCCCGGCGCTGCGCATTGCTTGGCAGCGCTCCACCGTCTCTTGGCAAGGCATTCCGAATCTTTTCCGTGGGTGCTCTCCGCGCCTTTCACCGCCGCTCCCAGCTGAGGACGTGCTATTGATTTCTATAGTGCCCCGATATGAATTCAGAGTTTCTCTCTCCCCCTTTCACAGCGCAGCCTCGCATCTTGTGGCTCTTCTGAGCTCCGCTGCAATCAGCCAGATGTTTCATTGAGTCCCAGATCTTTTCCTGGAGTGGCTGCGGTTAATTGGGACCCTTCAGCGTGGATGAGCCATCCTGTTCCCTCCTTGCAATTATGCCTCCTTCTGCACTCCGGATTTTGGCTGCTGTCCCCTCATCCACTCGGCCGCCGCGGGTCTGTGTCGCACAGAGCGCCGTGGTCTCCTCACATCTGGAGCAGCCAGGCTCGAGGTGCTCACCTGGCAGTGTTCTCAGCCCCCTGCTTTCCTGATGGTTATTTTACAGGAATTCAGCTTCTGGGAGCAGAGGCACCCCCACTGCTGCCCCCATTGCCTGTTAAAGCCTCCCCACAAATTCCTGCTCCTTGTTTTCTCCTCCACAGCCATGTTTTCAACCAAAAATTAACTTTTTCACTAGGAATTCCCGGTCATCTCTGCCACAGACACTCAGCATAAATTTTACTTAAAGGCTTTCTGAAAAACCAAAATCCTGAGAGTTATTTCCCTTCCCCCAATGCTCTGTGGGCATTTCTCTTGTTCAGCATCATCCTCGTTTGCTTGTCTCCCATCTCACCGTACCCTCTGTGGGGTGATCCTTTCAAGCAAGGCATGAGGCAAACCCCGCGTTATCCCCCTCACAGCGCTGTCCTCAGCCCCGCTGCCCCGAGGGCTCTGCTGAATTTCCCGGTGGGGGATGAGCGAATCCACAAATCCACAAATCCCTGCGCCCAGGGAAGGTCAGGGATGGAAGCCAGGCAAGTTCAGGAATGCAAACGCGTTCTGTGAGTGCCAGGGTGCCCATCGGAGATGCCAAAGGGGCGTTTGCAGCGATCACCCCCCCGCTGGCATCCTGGTGCACGCTTCCCTCAGTTTGGGGCTACAGCCCAAAGGAATTTGAACCGGATTGGGAAAATCAGCACCAGCAGCCCGGCCCTCCATGGCTGGGGAAGGAGAAGAGCCTGTAATTGCTGGCTGCGAGTGTTTGCACTGGCCGGGGAACTGTAAATTACCTTTAATTGCTCCTAATTGCTGGCGCTGGTTCAGTTTCTCGGGGACAGGGACAGCAAATCCCCATCTGCAGCACGGGGAGAGCCCCTCCTGCCTCCGCTGAGCTGCCCTGCTTCCCGCAGCTTGGGAACAGACCTGGCACGACGGGCTGGGCCCAGGGGGACGCTGGGGACAGGTGACACAGGTGGCACAGAGCCCGGCCCGTCACCCAGAGAGGAGGATTTGCCCTCGGTGTGGCAGAGATCGCCGGGATCTAATCCCGGCGACCAATCCTGGTCGCCGACCCTCTGCCACTCGTGCCCCCTGCAGCCCTGGGCACATCACATCACACGTGGGGACATCAGAGCCCTCACAGAGCCAGGCCTGGAGGAACAGGAGACAACCTGAGAGAGATTCGGCTCTGAAAATAACCCGGCAGCTCTGGGCGAGCTGGCCGAGCCACTGCCTCATGAGGGAAGGAAGCAGCAGCATTCGATTATTGATTGATTGATTTCTGTGCTGTCCAAAGAGTGCTCTGTGCTCTCACTGTGGCCTCAAGAGCCTGAGGATCTCACTCATCACCAGGGCTTTTTCCCCTCATTTCCCTCGTTTCCCTCGTTTCCCCGATCGGTCCCACTGAAATGAGGGCGATCCCCTCACCCGGGGGCTCCTCACAGGATGGGCTCTGCCTGGAGCAGCCCCGAGGGAATGCCTGAAACACGAGGCTGCTCTCCCCATCTCCTGCCCTTTGCCTCTCCTTGGGTAACCCTTCCTTTATTTTTCTGTTATCTCCTGTCTCTCTGTTCTTCTTTAACTCTTTTCTCTCCTGTTCCTCCTTCAGGCCTTCTCTTAACGTGTGTTTATTTCCTCTCCCCCAGCATTACCTGAGCCATCCCTTGGGGCTGCAGTTTTCCAACCTAAGCATCCCTCTGCTCATCACCAGCCACACTGATTTCCCGTTAAAACGTTTCCAATCTAAATTAGCTTTAGAAAAGGAGATTTCTGCTGTGGGCAGGTTTGCAAGGAGTCATTTCCCAGGGAGAGCTCAGGGCAGGGGGGAGAGAGAGACTTTTAATAAAAAAATTCTAAATCAGAAGTGTCGGGAAAAGAGTAGAAAGGACCAAAAGCTTTGTCGGTTTCTTGAGGAGTTTCTTTCCCTGCCAAATGAAAAATCATCGGGTTTTGGCAAGGCTCTGTCTCTTCTCACCCAGCCCCTGTGGGGTCAGGGCTGGTGCCACTTTGGAGCCCTGCATGTCCCCAGGGAGATGTGGGACATCCCAGGGCAGGGGTGCTCCAGGCACCATCCCAATCCTGCTGGGCAGGGATCAGCCAGGAGCTGCTGCCCAGCGGGGTCGGACTGGGGCTGCTGTGCAGGATCACACTGGGCTGGCCTGGAGGGAGCCTGCAGCCAAGCACCAACGCTTGGGAACCCAAAGCACCGTGGGATGTGCTCTGCTGTCCGCAGATAAGGCACACGTAGGGTGTTTGAGAGACAGGGGTGTGCAGAACAAACCAAGCAGCACTGCAGGGTCCAGGAAAAGCCCTCTTGGGAGTGGTGTGCCCAGTCTGGGGGCTTGGGGGGTTAGAACACTGTGCCCTTGGGGACACTCACCCTGCCCTGACCCCAGAGCAGTCCCCTCCAGGGCCCAGCAGGGGTTCAGGCTCCCCCAGCCCCTGCTCTGGCAGGCAGCTCCCCTGAGGGGCAGAGAGCGGGATCAGCGCTCCCCAGGGAGGGATTTGGCTGGCTCCTTCCCGGGATGCTGCAGAAGAAAAGGAAAGTTTCCTGCCTGCCTGCCTGTCCCTGCCACGGCTCAGCAGGGGCAGCCCACAGTCTGGCACGGCGCTTGCAGCTCTTAGAAATCAGGGCTGTTAACAAATGTGCGAGGTCCTAATCCTTTTGGAGCAGTGATGATAACAAGCCCTGATGCTTTTTTCTTTTTTTTTTTTTTTTTTTTTTTTGGCTTTTCTTCTTTTTGCCTTTTTAAAATTTTTTTCTCCCCCAAACAGCTGTGCCGGTGAAGTCCCACTGTGGGAAATGAGCTGGTGAATGTTTGAATGTTTTCAAGTGCAGTATTTACATCTCCTGCCAAACCCTTCACATCTGCCCGGCTCTGCCGGCAAGGCTGCATCCATCTGGCCGGGAACAGCAGGTCCTCAGCCCCCATCCATCCATCCCACAAGGGCATTTCCTTCCTGTGCCCGCAGTGCCAGCTGCCAGGGATGCTGCTCAGCGGGGAGGGCTCTGAAAGGACCGCTTTGATTTTTCCTGGAGTGCACATGGGATGAATTCCCGAGCGATTGCTTCCTGCTGAACTGAGGGGTGGTGGAATCCTGCTGGGTTTGTACCTCTGTACCACCCTGCTGGGTTTGTAACACCCTGCTGGGTTTGTACCACCCTGCTGGATTTGTACCTGTGCACCAGCCCTGCTGGGTTTGTACCCCTGTACCAGCCCTGCACCAGTCCCGGGGGTTTGGGGCTGCTGGATGGGGGCAGTGGTCGATACTCCCCTGCCTTTAAATCCTGCAAATTCCTGATATCAGCACCGATGGGGTGAGCAGTTGTGTCCTTTAACCCTAAACCCTAACCCTGTCCCCGCAGTGGTGCTGTGACAGGGCCATCCCGTCTCCAGCGCTGTCCCCAGCCCTGTGCCCAAGGCCAGCTCTGTTCCAGCTCATTCCGGGGCTTTCTCGGAGTGCAGAGAGGATGGAGCCGTGCCAGGGGAGCTGCCCCGCTCCCGCCGATGCCACACCGCCCTGCCCTGACCCCGCTGCCGTGTGTCCCCGCAGAGTGCGACTGTCACCCCGTGGGTGCGGCCGGCCAGACCTGCAACCAGACCACGGGCCAGTGTCCCTGCAAGGACGGCGTCACCGGCATCACCTGCAACCGCTGCGCCAAGGGCTACCAGCAGAGCCGCTCCCCCATCGCCCCCTGCATAAGTAGGTGGATCTTCTTCCTTTCTGTGGAGTAGGGATTTTAACCCTTAAAACCCTGCCGGAGCCGCTGCCCAGGCTGGGGGTGCTGAACCCCTCAGCGCTCGGGGTGTGGGGCTGTTTAGGGACCCCTCTGCTCTGCCCAAACGGGGTCCTGAACCCACAGCAGCTTCCAGCAGCTCTCCTGCCTCCTTGGGGTGTTCTGTGAGTGCATCTACAGCCAGGTTTGCTGGGAATTCCATTTTGCTTCATGGAACAGAGGTGCTCCAAAATCACATTTTTTGTGCTTAGGGGGATCGCTACAGATCACTACAAACACGTTCTTCTCTCCAAAATCAGGCTGTGCTGCACTGGCACAGAGCTCAGACCACAGGAGCTGCTCCTTTGGATGCAGTTTCCACCACATCTGAGACCCCCTGGGCTGCTGCAGGGGCTCTTGCACTCACACAGCCCTGCCATGGGTGGGTTTACCCTTGGCTTCCTTGGGTTTACTTTTCAATTTGCCTTCCCAAGGCAGGTACAGCTCCCAAAATGCCTCCATTGCAGCCTCTGCTCTGCAAACACCTGGATCCCCTCTCTCTCCCTGCCTGGGAAGGTGGGGTTCAGTCCTGTGCCCCTCTCTGCTGCCTGTGGAGTTTGCTGCTGTTGGACCTTCCAGTGGCTCATGCTCCTTATGGGAGATCATCTGCCCTAACAAAATAAAACACCAAAATTAGTGTGCCTGGGATGGGATGGGATGGGATGGGATGGGAAGGAGGAACTACTCCCCTAAGGGGGGATTCCCTGCTGCTAAAAGGAGAAAAAGGCCCAGCAAGAAAAGTGAAGGTTAAAAGATTCCAGCCTTTGCTGGAGACCCACAGTCTGTTCCCACACCATTGCCCCCCCAGCACAGCCATTGCCAAATTCTGGGGCACAGACCCTTTCTCCACCTTCTCCTGCTGAAGAAAACACACATTCCAGGGTGGTTTGGGGTCGCTTGGGATTCATTTTTGCCCGTGTTGCAATGGGACAGCAAGAGCCCAAAGCAGAGGCTTGCTGTCCCCAGGACCTCCAGCCGTGGCTCCAGTCTGCTCTGCAGCAAGTGTGCACAAAGGTTTATCATGAATCATTCCCCAGGGCCAGGGGAAATCAGAGAGCAGATTGTTCCTTGCATCAGCTCCCTCAGGATTCGTGGCACTAAATAAAGACAGGCCCAGGATTTCAACATGGCCCATCCAGGGCTTGGGGCTGGGCACAGCCACTCTCTGATTTACCACTGCTGGTAATTCCCTGTTCCCAGGGACTTGCAGCCATTAAAAGAACACCTTGGGTTTGTGTCAGGCCTGGCTGAGCAGCCCCAGCCCAGCTGTGGGATGGCTGTGCTGGCTCCCAGTGCTGCCTGGCCATGCAGCATGGCTTGTGCTGGGTTTACTTGTATGAGAGTGAGGCACCCTAAAAATACCTGATGCCCTATGAGCTGCTGCCACACCCCCAGCAAACCCTGCCTTGGTGGGTGTTCCCTCCCAGGGTTCCCAGGAATGCAGGGGAATGCCAGCACCATGCCCTGAATGCAGGAAGGACACCCAAGGGGAGCATCCTGCACAGCTGGGACCGCGCAGCTCCCTCCCTCCATCCATCCACATCCATCCTCCCAACAAACACACCAGGCCTGGGAACGAGTCTCCAGAGCATGCTGTGCTTCCAGCTCTGCAAAGCTGGCCCCAAATCAGAGCCAGGGACCAGGGAATTGGCACCAGATGTGTTTGTGTTTCCTTTAAACGTGGGAGGCACCCCTTGCACCCTAGCAGTGCTGAACCTGCACCCTGCCCCTCACCAGGGGAGCGCCAGCACTGCCTCGGATCTGGTGACAGCAGCTGCAGGGGACAGCCCAGGGACAGCAGTGACAGCAGCCACAGGGGCTGGGCACAGTGCGGCACGCAGCCAAAAGCCAGAATGTTTTGTAAAAAGCCCTTTGTGACAGCTTTGAGGGATGCCCGGTTCCCCAGTCCCCGCTGTACTGGTTTGGGGGCTCTCGCTGGCACACGCGGCTGGGAGGGGAGCCTGCAGCGTGGGCAGGGAGCAGCTCTGGGCTTTGCAATAACCTCTCCTCCCTCCTTTGTCCCCTGTGTGTCCCCTGTGTGTCCCGTGTGTCCCGCTGTCCCGCAGAGATCCCGGCCGCTCCGCCCACCACGGCTGCCAGCAGCGCCGAGGAGCCCGCAGGTACGTGCACGTTCTGTTCCCTTCTTCTGGAGCATCTCTGTGCTCAAAGTCTCCTCAGCAATCGCTTCCCTCGAGATAAACTGCACCAAAGCCATAAATCCTATTGCTCGTACCGGGACGAGGGGTTTCCTTTGATGCCAAACGTGCTGGAAACACGCGAGCAGCATCCTGAGAGCCCGCTGTTCCCTGGTGTGCAGGGAGGGTGCAGGGGGATTTCCTGCTGAACCTGTGAGCACAGGGGCGTTACCCACTGCTGGATCCCAGAGGAACCACAGCTGTCCCCCCGTGTCACCGAGGGACCCCGATGGTGCTGACCAGGCCATGGCAGCAGGAGCCAGAGTGTCCCTCACAGGGTGACTTGTCCTGTGCTGCTGCCTGCAGCTTCCCGGCGTGTTTGAGCCCCGGCTCTGAAGGACAGGATGTGTAAAAGCTGTTTACTGTTGTCTCAGTGGTTCATAAATTAAGGAGTTTGTACTAAAAATGGCAGATGTCACCTTGGATCGATCCCTGAGCTGAGTGCTGCAGCAGGGATTGTCACCCAGACTCAGGAGCAGGGGACAGCCCTGGGATCTTCAGTCCCCAGTGTTGATATCCCAGGGGCTGTGTGGGACTGATTGAGGGCACAGGTTTTACCGTGTGCCAACACAGCAGCAGCCTGCCATGGGAGAGGGGCTGCTCAGGGGTCTGAAGCCCAGCTGATAACTGAGAACATAAAGCTGCATAAAGCTGATAACTGAGCACATCCCAGCAGGGTCAGAGCCCTTCCTCAGGAGCCCTGGCTGGAGGCTGAGGTGGGTTATCCACGCTCTGGGAGGGATGGGAAATGCTGGCACAGTGCCTTGTGGATCCCTGTGTCCCTGGAGGGACAGATGTCCCCATTCCCTGCCCCAAGGGGTGACCAGGTACCTGGGCATCCCACCAGGAGCCTTCTCCCAGTGGAAGCCCAGCAAAGGCTGAGCCAAGCTGAGCAATCCATCAGGCCCAGAATCCCATCATAATTCTCACTGGGATTTTGTTTTGGAGATTTAAGCACTGCTTCGTCCAAGGAGCTTGAACCCTCCATATTTCATCCCTTTTCCTCAACGGGGAGCATCCAGCCGTGCTGTGTTTTGGCATGCCTCACCCCCCATCTCCACCCTGCTGAAATCTGTGGGGTTTTTCACAAATCTCTAAATCAGTGCCTGCGAGGCAGAGCTCCCATGCTATGGGAGAAAAAGGGTTTGGAAACAAGATGGGAAAAGCAATTATGGGAGACTTTGAGTGCAGGCAGTTGTGGGAGAGGTGCTGCCCCATTTGCTGTGCTCGTGGCCATATGGGACAGAAAGTGGCCAAGAGCTGAGGGAGCATCACCCCAACCTGAGCCATTGCAAGGACCACAGGCCAAAGCTGGCCTTGGAATGAGGGGTGGGATGTGTCAGCTCTGGTGTGGTGGGTCCTGCTTGGCTCTGCTTTACTCTCAGGGGTCCCAATCAGTTTGGGAAAACCAGCCAAAAGTGAATTGTTTAGATGAAATGCATCCATGCTCTCCATGCTGGGAGGTTGGAGGAAGAGGAGGGGCTGCTCCTCATTTCTGCTGCCAGGCAAGAGGAGCTTTTCTGGTGCTTTTTTGGTACCTCCCAGACAGAAGAGACCACAGTGAAAGGGCAAACAAAAATAGCAGTGGGGGGGTTTACAAAGGTTTACAAACCTGCCAGTCAGTACTTGTCTTATCTGAATCAAATCCAGATTTTCTGGGGAATGATTATCTGAAATGGATGATTTCAGCCAGGGGCCTTAAATAAAACCAGGTGATTGGATTGATGCAGCTCCCCATGGTTTTCCCCTGGAAATCGACCTCCACAGTTTCTAAACCAGATCTGGCCCTTCCAAATGTCATTTTGGGCCCTTTTGTTCCTGGCTGGTGGGGAAGAGGCTGGATGTAAGTGCAGGAAAAGGAAAAGCCAGCTCTGAGGGATGCCTGGCCCTCCCAGACCCAGAGCAGCTCTGGCTGCAGGTTGCAGCTTTCCAGCTTTCCCAGAGGGCAGAGGAGACCCGGGGCAGAGCTGGCTGCAGGCTGTGGTACCCAAATCTTAGCCTGAATCCTCCCCCAAGAACCAGGAACGGGAAAACTGCCCTCCCTGATGAGCTGGAGCTCGTTTCAGCACCGCAGGGAGAAAAGCCCGAGCACTTGGCTGTGGGGAGGTGTCAGCCCTCGGAGAGCCAGGAGCATCCCGAGCCTGGGAACAAAGCCCTGCCCAGCTCCCTGCGGGCAGGCGGGAGGGGAAATCCTCACTTCATTCACCCGGGGTAAATCCGGGCTCGGCCTGGGAGGCTCCAGCTTTGTGCCCATCCAAAGGAGGAATTCATTCAGCCCTGCCCGGGCTTTCTCTGCCTTGTCCCAGCTGTAAGCGAGGTGATGGATTGGCTGTGTGATTGATTGAGTGATTGATCAGCAGCATCCAGCTCCCTCTGAAAGGTTTCTCATGGTGATCCCGGTGAATGGCTGGGAGCACAATGGGAGAGAGGCTTCCCGTGAGGGAGCTCCTGGTCACTTCCAAACAGCTCAGAAAGTCCGAAGGAAAAAACCTAAAACGACCCCCAAAACTGCTGAAATGCAGATAAACTTCATGCACAAGGGCACTGTGCTCTCATCATCCCAGTGCCGGGCTTCCTGCATCCCTGCATCCCTCCCTGCATCCCTCCAGCCCCACATCCCTACATCCCTCCAGCCCCACATCCCTGCATCCCTCCAGCCCCACATCCCTGTGCCCCGCTCCCTCCACCCCAAGCCCCTCCATTCCTGCACCCCCTTATTCTTTCATACCCACATCCTTTAATCCCTGCAACCCTTTATCCCCACATCCCACCACAGGCAAGCCTCGAGTTTCAGAGTCGGGACTGACGAGTTCCCTCTCCCCATCCTGGGCCATTTCCAGAGGCTGATTCCCCCTGAAGACACGAAGCTCTTGTCCCAGCACCAGCTCCTTGCTTCTGCATCTCTCCTGATTTTCCCCTGGGCTGGGAGCTGCTGTCAGGCAGGGATTGATGGGGTGCTCAGGTCCCGAGGACAGGCCTTTTCCTAGGAATGTATTTCAGTGCTGGCAGTGGCTCTTGGCAGGGCACCCCTGGATCTGTACGCCACATCCCCAGCATGTCCTGGGGCTCAACACTGGATAAATCCCGCGGGAAGGGATCGGAAATGTGCAGCCAGCCCTGGGAGGGGGCAGAGTGGTGTGTGGAAGAGCTGTAATGGTGGGGAGTTTTCCAGTGAGGTGTTTCCCAGTTCAGTGCTGGTTTTCCAGTGCAGTGTTCCCAGCGCAGGCTTTTCCAGTGCAGCGTTTCCAGCGGGTGTCTGGCACAGCTGGACTGTCCCCAGCAGCCATCTCCTGCTCCCGTTGGACCCGGGAATATTGGGATGTGCTGCTGAGGCCACGCCTGTCCTGGGCCACCAAAAACCCCTCGAGCCGTTCATCCCCATCCCCAAACCGGCCCAGGCAGCTCCGGGGGCAGGGAGGGAACTCCCCTCGAGCTGCATTGGTGCTGGGGGCTGCCTGCGGTGATACCCGTGCCCAGAGCTGCCAGGGAGGGACCAAAGGCACCCCAGCCGGGACAGGAGCGGCCGAGGGGCCTGCGAGGGCATTGCCGGGATGTGGGGGGACAGCCCGTTCACATCCTGGAGCTGCTGGTCCTGCTGGACCACCGGGGCTGGGGCTGCGGAGGTGGGAAGGGGCTGCGGAGGTGGAAGATGGGAAGGGCCGGAGGAGATGGTGGGAAGGGGCTGCAGAGGTGGGAAGAAGGGGCTGTGGAGGTGGGAAGAAGGGGCTGTGGAGGTGGGAAGAAGGGGATGCGGAGGTGGGAAGGGGCTGAGGAGGTGGGAAGAAGTGGCTGCGGAGGTGGAAGGGGCTGCGGGCTCCGGGAATCCCTCGCTGCCGCTTTCCAGCCGCTCCAGGCGAGAGGCTTTAATCTAATTACATGCTTTATTTGCGCCAATTTGTTTTTCAATCAATCTTGCTCAGCCAGAAGAAAGGAGGCTGCTGTGGGCTCATTTGCACCTTCTTGTTCCAAGGGAGAGGTTAATGGCCGTTATCCGCTGGGATCGGCGCTCCGGCTCTGCCTGCCCGGGATCCTCCCGCAGCACGGGCAGCGAGCTCCAGCCTGGCACGGGGCACAGGCAGCATCCTGGGGACACGCTGGTTGTGAGGAGCCGCTGCAGGCAGGGCTCGGGGTGCTCCCGAGGTGCTCCCGAGGTGCCATCCCGCAGGAAAGGTTTTGTGCGTCCATTGCCAGGGATGGCAGCGGGGTCTCACGGGAAGGTTTGGGTCTGCAAAGCACCGAAACAAACGAATGAATTCGAGTGGAAATTACTCCACCCGCTTGGCCTGCCCTGCCCTGCCGGGGAGTGGCACGGCTCAGTGCCGTGGGGGCTGTGCCCGCCCAGCGCAGGGCTGCCCTCGGTGCCCCCGCACTCCTGGGCTGTGCCAAGGGCTCCTCAGCCCACTCTGCAGAGCAGAGGATGCTGTGGTGCCCAGCAGGTCTTTGTGCCTCTGCCTTGGCACACTGGTCACAGCCCCCCTCAGCCTGTGGGACAGACCCCTGCCAGCTCCTGGGACTGCTGCTCCCAGCTGGGAGGGGACCAAGGACAGTCCACGGCCACTTGGTTAAACACCACCAGTGCCAGAGGCCTACTGGGCACGGAGGTTTGGCACAGACCCTGTGGGGGCAAATCCAGGGCCCTGGAATCCCTGCCCTGGAATGGCCCTGGAATCCCTGCGCACAGGCTAAGACTGCTCCACACCTGGGGACCATCCCCAGAGAGCACAGCAGGCACGGCTGGAGCCCCCAGCCCCAGCTGATCCCAGGTCCATGGGAAGGGATGTGGCTCCCTGCTCCAGCCCCTGGCCATGCTGCAGGAACGGCCAAGGCCACCCTGCTGGGGACACCAGCTGTCCTGCAGCTGCCCAGGCATGAAGGGCACTGATTTGTGCATGGGAATTGCAAAGGGCATTGTCAGGACAGCTGGGGCATGGCCAGGTGAGAGGAGAAGAGCCAAGTAGTGATGACAGACCCGGTTTAGTGATAACAGACCCAGTTCAGTGATAACAGACACAGTTTACTGATAACAGAGCCAGTTTAGTGATAACAGACCCAGTTTAGAGATAACAGGCCCCTGCCCACTCAGTGGCCGGACAAGGGTGCAGCAAAGCACAGGACAAACGATGCCACTGCTGAAATTAATAACCTGGGGAGGATTCTCTGCCTTAGCTTTGCTATTTTATTAAAGCTTCTTTACATTAAAGCAGCCAGCTCTGAGACAAAGACTCCCAGTGGAGTCCTGCACAAATTAAATGACAGCAGTGATCCCTCAGGGTCACTGTGAGCCAGAGGCTGCAGTCCCTGAGCTTGTCCCATGGGGATGAGCCCAGCCCTGCTCCCTGCAGAGCACCCCCTCCTTCCCTAGAGCTCAGCACCGGCCCAGAGCCAGCAGCCTGGAGAAAGCAGGGCTGGAGCTCTCCAAATGACTCCAGCAGTCATCCCTGGGACTGATGGGGGACACGGTAAAGAAATTCTTTGGGATGGAAGCAAGGGGCAGCCTCAGTGCTGTGGGAAGTGAAGCAGGAGCTCGTGGTCATCTGGGGAAATCTCCAGAGCTCTGAGAGCCAAAGGCATCCCTGCCACCACTGCCACAGGGCCATCCTCTCCTGTCCCAGGGCTGGATTGCATTTTATCCCGGGTCTCTTGGGATTGTGGCTCCCAGCTGCCTTTGGGCTGCTCTGGGTAGCTCACAGAAAGGTTTTCATGTCCAGGGGAACACTCTGAGCATCCAGCTCTGTGCCCACACTCAGCCCCAGAGCAGACACACAACATTGCTGCCCCCGCCCTCCCCGAGGTCAGCCCCCCAGGCACCCCCTTTTTGCCCCATGAGCTTTTCCTCCAGGCCCCAGCCACAGCTGAGGATGCAGCCCTGTGCAGGTTCAGGGCCTCCTCTGGAGAGGCTTAGCTCAGATTTGGCCAGAGCCAGAGGGGAGCTGGAAGCTGCTGTGTCCCCATGGTCACTGCTGCTTACCCCCATGGTGAGGGGCAGCTCATGCACAGAGGATTTCTGACCAGGAACTCTGGGGAGGGAGAGAAAAGGGCAGGAACCCAAAAGCTGTTCAGCACAGCCTCCCCTTGCACTGCAGCAAACCAAGCCAGCCCTGCTGGTCTGCCTGCCCCACTCTGGGGGTGTCTGGGACCCAAGGCAGACCCCACTCCTCTGTTCCCAGTCCTTCTCTCTCTGGTAAGGGAATAATGGATTTAGGATTTGCTGTTTGGGGCTGCACCTTCCTTTAGTGGCTCAGTCTGGCTGCACATCCCCGCCAGTGACAGCCGGAGATGGGGGCACCCAGAGCCCACCTGCAGAGCCCCAGGGAACACAGCCCTGGCAGGGAGGGCAGGACAATGCCCCTCACCCCAGTGCGGGGCTCAGGCTGTCAGGGCCGGGGCTCCCTCCTAAGCCTCAACACCTCCACCTTGGATCACAGCCCACAAAGGCATTTAGGGCCCTACCTGGGGGAAATCAATAGGAATTTAGCTGCATAAATTCGGATTAGGAATCTGAATCCCCTTGGGGATCTAAGCCTTATATCTGCATTTCCAGTTAGGTACCCAGGCCAAGAAATGTGGCTTTAATCGCTCTATCATGTCAGAATCAAGGGGCCTTTAATTTCCGTTCCCGACATGTGGCTTTTGCAGCGGCTCAGAGCTGAGCTTGGGGCTGAGAGTGCAGCAAGAGGTGCCTGGTGCATGCAGGGTTTCCCTTCCCTGCAGCAACACTCAGCACCCGCAGCTCTGCTGCCAGCACCTCCCTCCTGCCCAGCCCCGGCAGCATCAGCGCTCCGGGCACAGAAAGATCCACTCACAAATCACGGGATGGGCACTCAGCACCCTGCAGCTCTCAGCCTCATCACAGCAACCCCAGACAACCCCCAAACCAAAGATGTTTAAACAGAAAAAAATTCAACTTTCTGCAAAAGAAAAAAGAAAGAAAGAAATTAAGGAAAACAAAGAAGGTGTTTAGCTGTGAAAAGTCTCTGCCCAGCCAGAGAATTAGCTCTATCAAGGGGATGGGCTGAGCTGCAAAGTTGCTGAAGGCTGTGCTGACACGTTTTACTGAGCTGCGAGCGACACGAAGCAGCCGCCCGCCACCTGCTCCCTCTGCGAGCCAGAGGCTCCAGCGCCTCTCCCATCCCGGTCCCTCTGCTCTGCTCATGGCTGGGATCTGCTGCTCCCCATCCCTCTGCTCTGCTCATGGCTGGGAGCTGCTGCTCCTGACCCCTCCTGCTCTGCTCATGGCTGGGATCTGCTGCTCCCCATCCCTCTGCTCTGCTCATCCTGAGGAGCTGCTGCTCCCCATCCCTCCTGCTCTGCTCATCCTGGGGAGCTGCTGCTCCTGATCCCTCCTGCTCTGCTCATCCTGGGGAGCTGCTGATCCCCCAGCCCGGGGCATGCAGGGCTGACCCAAAAACCACCAGGGGCTGGCTGTGTTTGGGCTCGTGGCTCTGGAACTGGGATTTGCACTGGAATATTTGTGCAGCTGAGCAAACCTGGAGGAAAGGCTGGGATGTCACCACGGGTTTGTCCTGCACCAGGGGCAGGGTGCTTCACAAGGGTGGCTGGGCTGGACACGGGCTGAGAGGGGCTCAGGGAAGTCCTGGGTCAGCAGGACAGGCAGGACAGCAGCAGGGTGAGCACCAAGCCCTGCTCTGCCCCCTGAGCAGGGGACACTTGTGCAGCACAGTGGGACAGGGAGCTGGGCCCATCCTGCTGCCCTCTCATCACTCCTGCAGGACAGGAGCTGGACACTGACCCCCCCATAGCAGAAAGGTGTCCCTCAGGCAGCTCTGGGAATTCTCAGCCTCCTTGTGGCTGGGCTCTGGCATCACCTCCCACGGGCAGGATGTCCCAGGCTGATCCTCTGCAGCCTCATGGAGAGGGACCTGCAGGACAAGGAGCCTCTGGCACAGCCAGGCAGCACAGGCCTTGGGACTCCTGAGGTTTGTCACATAAACATTTGGGGACAAATGGTGCAAGAGTCTCACATTGTGTGCCTCCTGTCAGATGAGAAAAACAAATGGGAGGCACGAGTGGCTGGAAAACCTCAGCCTCAGGGTTTGGAGGGGCCTTGGCCAGGCTGTAGCTGGGCACAGATCTCAGCTGGGGCTCTGGCAGGAGGAAGATCACAGGGTTTGGGTTTGGGTTTGGGTTTGGGTTTGGTTTGGATTTGGGTTTGGGCCTGGCTGGGTCATGCTGGAAGAGCAGGAAGCCTGGCTTGCCTGAGGGTGTCTCCTGAGGAGCAGGAGCAGCAGGGAGCCAGGGGGACTCTGCATGGCCACATGAGAGGGGCTGGGGCACACAGGGGTCACAGGCCTTGGTGCTGAGGGGGTTCCTCACGGTCTTAGTACCCAGTGTGAGCTGGCCATGGCATGCCAGCAGCATTGCCACCTTCCCCACAGCTTCCTGGGGCACTTCAGCAGTGCTGCTGGCACCTGTGCCCCAGCAATGGCTGGGGAAGGACGATGCTGGGAGAGATGGAGGCCTCCAGGGCTGTGACAGTGCTGAGGCCTCCAAGGGCTGTGAGTGTGCCAAGGCCTCCTGCTGCAGGCAGCCCTGTCCCTTCTCCCTGGATCAGGCCATTCTATGGGTGCTGAGGAGCCGTGGATGGGCACGGGCAGCACGTCCACGAGCCCGCCCCGGGCCTGGCAGCTGGCATGGCCCAGCCCCTCTGCAGCCACACTGGCACGGGCCTGGTGCCATGGGGCTGTGCCCAGCAGTGTATGGAGGGCATTGCCCACCCACTGCAGGGCCATCAGCTCCTAGGGCAGGGCTCGGTGTCCCTGCAGGCTCCAGGGCAGGGCTCGGTGTCCCTGCAGGCTCCAGGCCAGGGCTCGGTGTCCCTACAGGCTCCAGGGCAGGCTCGGTGTCCCTGCAGGCTGCAGGGCCGTGCCCATGGCCCGTGGCCCGTGGCCAGCAGCACTGGCAGTGCCATGGGGCCGTGCCAGGCTCCCGCCGGCCGCCGGGCCAGGCCAGCGTGTTCCAGCAGTGGGGGCCCATTAGAAATGAAATGTTCCCCCTGGGGTATTTTATTTGCACACTTCAGTAGAGTGGACACCAAAAGGCTTTGCTAATGCTTCATGGGCTGCTAATTTCCTCCGTGACCCGCATTGTGGCGGGCTGACCCCGGCCCGAATGTGCCGGCAATGAATGCCAAAGGCTGACACCGGCCCGGGTTAGGGGTGACAATGGGGCCTCTGTGGGCTCCGGGCAGGCTCCAGTGGGAGCTGCAGAACAGCGGGAATTTGTGTGGCTCTCAAAAGCCCTGGGTGGCACAATAAGGGAGGCCCCCGGGTCTCCCAGGAAGACAGAGGCGGCCGGGGAAGCCGGGCCGGGGGAGGCGGAGGAGGCCGGGCTCCTTTGTGAGCAGCTTTCTTTAGAAAGGAAGGCTTTCTCAATGGCCCCATCCCGGCAGATGGATATCACAGGCACGCTGCTTATTCACGGCAGCCCGCGCCTCGGAGCCGCTCCCCTTCCCCCAGCGCTTTCTGCATTTGCAGGCTGATTTGTTTTGTTAATGTTTTCTTGCCCTCCCCCTCTCCCCGCGCAGATTGTGACTCGTACTGCAAAGCCTCCAAGGGGAAGCTGAAGATCAACATGAAGAAGTACTGTAAGAAGGACTATGGTGAGTGTCCCCTGTGCAGGGACGAGCCACGGGGATGCGGGGCAGGAGTGTCCCCACGGGGGTGTCCCCAGGGCCCCCCCGCCACAGCCGTGCTGGCTGTGTGCAGGTTTGGGAGTGCCAGACCTGCCAGGTGTGGAGGGACAGCGATGCCCTGTGTCACTTGGGATGAGCACATCCAAGTATGGACCCTCATTTGGGGGCTATCCCAGCATCTGCAGGAGACTCACATTTTCCAAGTGTTTTCCAGTGTCTTCTGGTTATGATGACACCGGGTCCCCTCTCACTGTGCCGTTATCTGCCACAGCTTTTGAATATTTTAAAATATTTAAAACATCTTTTGCTGTGGGGATGAGCAGCAAGCAGTTCTCTGTCACCTGCATCCAGTCCCCCATAATTCCCAGGAGACTTCAGAGGGTGGTGCAGCCCTGGGACAGCTCACACTCGGTTCTGTTGGAGGTTTGGGTGATGGAAGTTTGGGTGACATTCACTCCCGGTTCTGTTGGAATTTTGGGTGGCACTCACACCCGGATCTGTTGGAATTTTGGGTGACACTCACACCCGGATCTATTAGAGGTTTGGGAGTCACTCACACTTAGTTCTGTTGGAATTTTGAATGACACACCCAGATCTGTTAGAAATTTGGGTGACACTCTCACTCAGTTCTATTGGAATTTTGGGTGACACTTTCACTCAATTCTGTTTGAATTTTG